>OZ026837.1:25004639-25590938 GCA_964023205.1 Lutraria lutraria
TCTAAGAATTGTTAAGGGGGCAAATTTAAGACTTGAAAAATATCAACACATGTCCATGTATGAAACCGAAAAACGACTCCTAACACAATAGATACACATATCTACTCAAAAATGTCCATATTTACACCATTTAAACGAGCCTTTAGCGAGAAAACTCGAAATATTTGAAAATTCGCCCTGCCGAACAGGCGTTTGCAAGTTGCACGCTGATTGGCTGGATTGCCCTAGTCTCGCACATCGCGATTGGTCGAAGGCTATTGCTCTGCTGCTATAGTAAAAACATATTTCAAGCCTCTGTACCATGTACGATGACGAATCGGACCAAAATTGCTGCTTTCAGACAAAACTCACCCCTAATTTGCAAATAGAGCCCATATTTCAGCTATTTAGCAGCTCCTGCATGGAAATAAAGCCCTTTATAGCGCATGTGAGGCTGATTTCATTGTAGCGTGTATCTTTACAACTGTCGACCACTGTGTATCGAGTTAACTCATCTCTGTTGAAATAGCTGTAAATAAGCATAAATCAATGCATAATCTAGGTAAAAAGCATGTGCATTAATGGACTATCAACCATTGAAAGTTCGCCTTTTCCAGTCGGTTTTTCTAGCCCTATTGCTATGCCTGAACATGTATCGGGATGAAATATGTGCATTTATGCAATAGAGACCCATATCTTTTCAAAAATGTGCCCTTTAGAGCGATTTGATCAAGCCTTCACAGAGAAAAGTAGAAAAAACGGAAAAATTGCCTTGCCGAACAGGCGTTTACAAGCCGTTCTCTGATTGGCTGAATTGCCCTAGTCTCGCGCGTTGTGATTGGTCGAACGCAAGTGCATTAGGTTCATTGTAGTAGTTTTCAAAGTAGGTCAATCCGATTTCTGGGGGGTATATAAGGCAAGAAAATCGAGAATGCTCATTTTCACAATATCTCGTGAACGAATAACTACATTACAATCATGTCTGGACGTGGTAAAGGTGGAAAGACAAAGGGAAAGGCAAAGAGCCGATCCAGCCGTGCAGGACTTCAGTTCCCAGTAGGAAGAATCCACCGTCTCTTACGTAAAGGAAACTATGCCGAGCGAGTAGGTGCCGGAGCTCCAGTCTACTTGGCCGCCGTATTGGAATACTTGGCCGCTGAGGTGCTCGAACTTGCAGGAAATGCTGCCAGAGACAACAAGAAGACAAGAATCATCCCACGTCACTTGCAGTTGGCCATCCGCAACGACGAGGAATTGAACAAACTTCTATCCGGAGTTACCATCGCACAGGGTGGTGTTCTGCCAAACATCCAAGCAGTACTCTTACCCAAGAAGACCAAGGCCTCCAAATAAGTGTCTCGTCTTCAGCACTTAACATTAAACGGCCCTTTTTAGGGCCACTACACACTTAAGAAAGTCATTGCTATACATGCAAGTCCATCCATATGAAATAATTGATTGCAAGCGTACGTAGGTACGTGTGCCCTTTTCTTCCAATTATCATTGTATATCAATTAATTTATTAACCACCCCCTCCCTCCCTCACACAGCAGTTTGCTAGTGTAGCGGTTGTATGTGTGTCTGCAACGCACAAATACATACATGTTACCCCTCGTTTATCCATATTGTATAGTGTGTTGCGTTATATTTGGTAATGTGTTATAGCAATATTTAAGATATAAACAATTAGATATGATGCGAAGTGAGTAAAGTTGAATTAAGAAATTATATATTTCTTAACATATAGACATTATAATTAGTATATAAGAGCTTAAAAGAAGAGCTTTACGATAGAGATAAGGATAGGAACTAGGACGTTGTCCGCTTACGAGGAAACAAAGCTGACAGTTCAGTTTAGTTGTAAAATAAGCCCATAACAAGCTTAAGTGCTAAGTGTGTGTGTGGCGTTTTTTTTTTTTTTTTTTTTTTTTTTTTTTGGTTGTCAACTGGCTCCCGGAAAATTTTTTGAAGGTAGAAAAATTGCTGGAAATAGCCGCTCGGCCGCCATTAGATTAGTAGTGCTCTATGCGTCCCCATCGTATCGTAACATAACATAACTACTTATACTCTGTTTTTCCTTACTCGTAAAATTGAATAAAAAGAACCCTGCGATTTGTGCCTTCGCCTCACATCGCATGGCAGTAAGTCATATATACATCCGTGCGCAGCTCGAACTTTCACTGGGCCTTTAATAGGGAGGTATCTTTTATTCCGACTAGATCTATAGCGTTTCAGTGATCGTAGCGCTTCCATGCGTGCATTGTGTTTCTTTGCCGGCCAAAAAACGCTGATAATTCTCGTTTCTAGCCTAAAATGCTCGTTATTTTTATAATTTCTGTCTGTAACACTATCATCCGAGTCCAATCACGCCATGTTTCGGCGCGAGGTACACGTTCGGGAGGATACATTAGCGAAAATGCGGAGCGTCGACAGTGTCAGCAGCGCGAGTCGCTCACTCCAGGGGTCATGTTTCTGCGCATAACTTTTTCGCATCAAATCCTACAGAAATAATACCTACACCATCTTGTAGCTGCATTCTTAAGCTTCATTATCATGTATACTTTGTGGGGGTTTAATCAAGTATTTACGCCGCAATCATCCGATAGGCACACCAGAGAAAACACAAAATACACTACGCGGGTTGAGCACCTGCGGTATTTCTATCAGGTCCGCGCGCGTACTTTTTCTAACGCGGACTGACCTACTTACCGATATATTGTTTCCTGTACAGTTCTAACACAATCATTCTGTTCCCCTGAATACGAAAATGACTGACGCTGTCGCTGCTACTCCCGCTAAGGCTAAGAAGGCTTCCAAGCCTAAAAAGCCATCTACTCATCCCAAATACAGTGAGATGATCACTGCTGCTCTCGGTGCACTGAAGGAACGAAGTGGATCATCTAGACAGGCTATTCTCAAGTACATCAGCGCCAACTACAGTGTTGGAGCCAATGCTGCCTCTGTGAATGCCCACTTGAAGCTCGCACTCAAGTCTGGTGTGAAGAGCGGTGCAATCAAGCAGGCCAAGGGTACCGGTGCATCTGGTTCTTTCAAACTTGGTGAGAAGAAGAAGGCACCTGCCAAGAAGGCTGCTAAGCCTAAAGCTGCCAAGCCAAAGAAGCCCAAGACACCAAAGAAGAAGCCAGCCGCCAAGAAACCAGCCGCCAAGAAGGTTGCCAAGCCAAAGACTGCCAAGAAGCCTGCCGCCAAGAAGGCCAAAACACCCAAGAAGGCAGCTGCTAAGCCAAAGAAGGCCGCCGCCAAGTCTCCAAAGAAGACTAAGGCAGCTGCTAAGCCAAAGAAGGCTAAGACACCAAAGAAGGCTGCTGCCAAGAAATAAACAATTTCATGTTGTTTCTTTTATCCACAAAGGTCCTTTTCAGGACCATTCAATTACTTAATGTTGATTTTACCTCTCTCATTTAATTGTTCAATCCCCAAAGTACACCCACCCACCCGGTTAGAACTGCAAAGCTTAGTTAATAATGCGATTATGAATTTCTTTTCATGGTGCAGTTCATTGATTTGTCTCAATTTAGAGATTTTTAACTGTATATTTCACTTCACAGATGTAAATTTGAGGCCGGTACATGCAACATTGTTGCTTTTACATATAATAGTATTGCTTTTGCATATAACATTACTGCTTAAACTAGCATGTACATGAGTCTGACATGAAAAACCAAAGTACAGTAAGTTATCGGGCTGTGATGGCTTGCTGAATTTTAGGAGTATACTTGTAGTGTTATCTGCTCAATACTTTTGTACATAATTGTACACTTCAACCGAGTCAATAAAGAGGCCCTATTGTCCTTTGATGGGCAAATATTCGCAAATTTACCCTGCAATCTGTTCTGCATAGATTATTTACTAACCCAACACCATTTAAAGATGAATGTTAAGCAATGAAAGTCAAAATATCAGTCCATTAACACAGGTGACAGGTTTAGCCATATTTTCAAATGTCCCCTAAGTAATTCTAAATACTATGAATTTCATACATTTATCATGTCCTAGTGTAAATCTACCTGCAGTTTAATAAAAACACATATTTTGGTCAATTTCTCCATGGTAAAGTCATTTAATTAGGAAAAATATGTATTTTGATGCCTGCCTAACAGGTCTTTAAGAGCCGATCGCTGATTGGTCCAATGACCCTAGTCTCGCACGTTGTGATTGGCTGTGTGCAAGCCGAACTGCCGTTTGAAAGCCGCTATCTGATTGGTTCATTTTCTATCCGGTTTTTGAAACGAAAAATGAACGTCCAATCAGCGTGCAGCAGTCCATAGCGCGCTTATTTTAACCTTCATTCTTGTTCTCTGGTCATTATTCTACGTTACTGAACGAAGATGGCAAGAACAAAGCAGACCGCTAGAAAATCTACTGGAGGCAAGGCCCCAAGAAAACAACTGGCTACCAAGGCCGCTCGTAAGAGTGCCCCAGCCACCGGTGGTGTTAAGAAGCCCCACAGATACAGGCCAGGAACCGTCGCTCTTCGTGAAATCAGACGTTACCAGAAGAGTACTGAACTTTTGATCAGAAAATTGCCATTCCAGCGTCTGGTCCGTGAAATCGCTCAGGACTTCAAGACTGATCTCCGATTCCAGAGCTCCGCCGTCTTGGCTCTCCAAGAGGCTAGCGAGGCTTACCTCGTCGGACTTTTCGAGGACACCAACTTGTGCGCCATTCACGCCAAACGTGTCACTATCATGCCAAAGGACATCCAGTTGGCCCGTCGTATCCGTGGCGAACGTGCTTAAGTGCATTTACACTGTACACATCACAAAACGGCCCTTTTTAGGGCCACAAATCTCTTAAGAGACTTCTACTCCTGCTGTCTACCACGTATCCCCCAATATAAAAAGAAATATATAACTAAGTATTCAAGTCCCCTTAACTTATCAAAATAATCAAGTGTCGTTATAACACATGTGTCTATCTATCTATCTCTGTCCTGTAAGCCAATGTGTATATAGAGCTATTTAAAATACGTAAATTGCTACTAAAGTCCAGCCTATTTCTCCACAATGACTATTTCCCTGACACTTTATAAGCAATATACAAGATCGCAAACTATTCTCGAAATCTTCGATATTGTAATACTCGCTGCTGATTGTGAATTTTCACGAAATGCTCAATTTTCCTGCCTTTTTTTTCAACTAATATCGACGGTTGTCGGTAATATATAAGTTTTTGTATGTGAACACGACATAATAAGACAATTCCGAATAACAATAGAGGAAAAAACACCTCAAATATACTGGCCATGTAGAAAAATCGAAAAATAAATTCTGAATCGCGTGAAATTTTCTAAGTACAATAAGTGACAAATCTGCCGTAGCAGGTGCGTTGACCTACTAACCTAGAACTGGTCCTATATAAGTGGCTGGCCGTTTGATAGCGTTCATTCTCAGCCAAAACACTGACTATTCAACATGTCCGGACGTGGTAAAGGAGGCAAAGGTCTAGGAAAGGGGGGCGCTAAGCGTCACAGGAAAGTTCTGCGTGATAATATCCAGGGTATCACCAAGCCAGCTATCCGCCGTCTGGCTCGTAGAGGTGGTGTGAAACGTATCTCAGGTCTCATCTACGAAGAGACCCGTGGTGTACTCAAAGTTTTCTTGGAAAACGTCATCCGTGATGCCGTCACCTACACCGAGCATGCTAAGAGGAAGACCGTCACAGCTATGGATGTCGTCTATGCTCTTAAGAGACAAGGCAGAACCCTCTACGGATTCGGAGGTTAAGCACTTGATAGCTTAATTTCGCTAAAACGGCCCTTTTTAGGGCCACAAAATACTCCCGAATAGCTTTTTCTCTCTCTCATAATTTGTCAACCCATACATACATATAAATCAATTCCTACATACATATATACATATAAATATTAATATATAATATACATTTATATAGATTTCAACCCTAAAAATATCCTATTTTGGCCCAGCACATTTCATTTTTGCTTAACAAAGAGCGACATGTGCTTTTGTATCAATGTTGCTGTCCTGAAATTATAGATTATAGAGTGCATTTTTGTGCATTTATATGTGTATTTCGTGCATTAAGTACAATTTATTGGTAAAATGTTAAAAAAACACTATGCTTTTTTGCTCTATATACGTCAAATTAGGTTCAATCTCCGCGTGTAATGTCTTATTAGATGCACCGAGGCGCAAGGAATCTAAAACACCCCTATGTTGCACATGTGAAAGGAAAAACAAAAGAGCAATCCACCAAAAACACGATTTCGGAACTCGAAAATTTTCTAAGTGTCGTTAGCTGCTCGCAATTTCAACAGCCAATCAGAATGCTGCATTTGTGCCCACTGTTCGTAAGTAGGTCAATCCGGTTTTGGCCAGCTAGCTCGGCATATATAAAGGAAAATTTCGTTTTGCCTATCATTCATTACTGAGTAATCATGGTAGCTAAAGGTGTTGCAAGCAAAGGTTCGAAGAAGGCCGCCACCAAGGCAAAGGCCGCAAGGTCTACTGACAAGAAAAAGAGGAGGAGGAGGAGGGAATCCTACTCTATCTACATCTACAAAGTCTTGAGACAAGTTCACCCAGACACTGGCGTATCCAGCAAAGCTATGTCCATCATGAACAGTTTTGTCAACGACATCTTCGAGAGAATCGCCGCCGAGGCATCCAGACTCGCTCACTACAACAAGCGATCAACCATCACCAGCAGAGAAATCCAGACAGCTGTCAGGCTTTTGTTGCCCGGTGAGCTCGCCAAGCACGCAGTCAGCGAGGGTACCAAGGCTGTTACCAAGTACACAAGCAGCAAATAAACAATTGTTGTCAGGTGAAAAACAAAAACGGCCCTTTTTAGGGCCACTCAATCATTTCCGACTGATTACTTCTAAGAATTGTTAAGGGGGCAAATTTAAGACTTGAAAAATATCAACACATGTCCATGTATGAAACCGAAAAACGACTCCTAACACAATAGATACACATATCTACTCAAAAATGTCCATATTTACACCATTTAAACGAGCCTTTAGCGAGAAAACTCGAAATATTTGAAAATTCGCCCTGCCGAACAGGCGTTTGCAAGTTGCACGCTGATTGGCTGGATTGCCCTAGTCTCGCACATCGCGATTGGTCGAAGGCTATTGCTCTGCTGCTATAGTAAAAACATATTTCAAGCCTCTGTACCATGTACGATGACGAATCGGACCAAAATTGCTGCTTTCAGACAAAACTCACCCCTAATTTGCAAATAGAGCCCATATTTCAGCTATTTAGCAGCTCCTGCATGGAAATAAAGCCCTTTATAGCGCATGTGAGGCTGATTTCATTGTAGCGTGTATCTTTACAACTGTCGACCACTGTGTATCGAGTTAACTCATCTCTGTTGAAATAGCTGTAAATAAGCATAAATCAATGCATAATCTAGGTAAAAAGCATGTGCATTAATGGACTATCAACCATTGAAAGTTCGCCTTTTCCAGTCGGTTTTTCTAGCCCTATTGCTATGCCTGAACATGTATCGGGATGAAATATGTGCATTTATGCAATAGAGACCCATATCTTTTCAAAAATGTGCCCTTTAGAGCGATTTGATCAAGCCTTCACAGAGAAAAGTAGAAAAAACGGAAAAATTGCCTTGCCGAACAGGCGTTTACAAGCCGTTCTCTGATTGGCTGAATTGCCCTAGTCTCGCGCGTTGTGATTGGTCGAACGCAAGTGCATTAGGTTCATTGTAGTAGTTTTCAAAGTAGGTCAATCCGATTTCTGGGGGGTATATAAGGCAAGAAAATCGAGAATGCTCATTTTCACAATATCTCGTGAACGAATAACTACATTACAATCATGTCTGGACGTGGTAAAGGTGGAAAGACAAAGGGAAAGGCAAAGAGCCGATCCAGCCGTGCAGGACTTCAGTTCCCAGTAGGAAGAATCCACCGTCTCTTACGTAAAGGAAACTATGCCGAGCGAGTAGGTGCCGGAGCTCCAGTCTACTTGGCCGCCGTATTGGAATACTTGGCCGCTGAGGTGCTCGAACTTGCAGGAAATGCTGCCAGAGACAACAAGAAGACAAGAATCATCCCACGTCACTTGCAGTTGGCCATCCGCAACGACGAGGAATTGAACAAACTTCTATCCGGAGTTACCATCGCACAGGGTGGTGTTCTGCCAAACATCCAAGCAGTACTCTTACCCAAGAAGACCAAGGCCTCCAAATAAGTGTCTCGTCTTCAGCACTTAACATTAAACGGCCCTTTTTAGGGCCACTACACACTTAAGAAAGTCATTGCTATACATGCAAGTCCATCCATATGAAATAATTGATTGCAAGCGTACGTAGGTACGTGTGCCCTTTTCTTCCAATTATCATTGTATATCAATTAATTTATTAACCACCCCCTCCCTCCCTCACACAGCAGTTTGCTAGTGTAGCGGTTGTATGTGTGTCTGCAACGCACAAATACATACATGTTACCCCTCGTTTATCCATATTGTATAGTGTGTTGCGTTATATTTGGTAATGTGTTATAGCAATATTTAAGATATAAACAATTAGATATGATGCGAAGTGAGTAAAGTTGAATTAAGAAATTATATATTTCTTAACATATAGACATTATAATTAGTATATAAGAGCTTAAAAGAAGAGCTTTACGATAGAGATAAGGATAGGAACTAGGACGTTGTCCGCTTACGAGGAAACAAAGCTGACAGTTCAGTTTAGTTGTAAAATAAGCCCATAACAAGCTTAAGTGCTAAGTGTGTGTGTGGCGTTTTTTTTTTTTTTTTTTTTTTTTTTTTTGGTTGTCAACTGGCTCCCGGAAAATTTTTTGAAGGTAGAAAAATTGCTGGAAATAGCCGCTCGGCCGCCATTAGATTAGTAGTGCTCTATGCGTCCCCATCGTATCGTAACATAACATAACTACTTATACTCTGTTTTTCCTTACTCGTAAAATTGAATAAAAAGAACCCTGCGATTTGTGCCTTCGCCTCACATCGCATGGCAGTAAGTCATATATACATCCGTGCGCAGCTCGAACTTTCACTGGGCCTTTAATAGGGAGGTATCTTTTATTCCGACTAGATCTATAGCGTTTCAGTGATCGTAGCGCTTCCATGCGTGCATTGTGTTTCTTTGCCGGCCAAAAAACGCTGATAATTCTCGTTTCTAGCCTAAAATGCTCGTTATTTTTATAATTTCTGTCTGTAACACTATCATCCGAGTCCAATCACGCCATGTTTCGGCGCGAGGTACACGTTCGGGAGGATACATTAGCGAAAATGCGGAGCGTCGACAGTGTCAGCAGCGCGAGTCGCTCACTCCAGGGGTCATGTTTCTGCGCATAACTTTTTCGCATCAAATCCTACAGAAATAATACCTACACCATCTTGTAGCTGCATTCTTAAGCTTCATTATCATGTATACTTTGTGGGGGTTTAATCAAGTATTTACGCCGCAATCATCCGATAGGCACACCAGAGAAAACACAAAATACACTACGCGGGTTGAGCACCTGCGGTATTTCTATCAGGTCCGCGCGCGTACTTTTTCTAACGCGGACTGACCTACTTACCGATATATTGTTTCCTGTACAGTTCTAACACAATCATTCTGTTCCCCTGAATACGAAAATGACTGACGCTGTCGCTGCTACTCCCGCTAAGGCTAAGAAGGCTTCCAAGCCTAAAAAGCCATCTACTCATCCCAAATACAGTGAGATGATCACTGCTGCTCTCGGTGCACTGAAGGAACGAAGTGGATCATCTAGACAGGCTATTCTCAAGTACATCAGCGCCAACTACAGTGTTGGAGCCAATGCTGCCTCTGTGAATGCCCACTTGAAGCTCGCACTCAAGTCTGGTGTGAAGAGCGGTGCAATCAAGCAGGCCAAGGGTACCGGTGCATCTGGTTCTTTCAAACTTGGTGAGAAGAAGAAGGCACCTGCCAAGAAGGCTGCTAAGCCTAAAGCTGCCAAGCCAAAGAAGCCCAAGACACCAAAGAAGAAGCCAGCCGCCAAGAAACCAGCCGCCAAGAAGGTTGCCAAGCCAAAGACTGCCAAGAAGCCTGCCGCCAAGAAGGCCAAAACACCCAAGAAGGCAGCTGCTAAGCCAAAGAAGGCCGCCGCCAAGTCTCCAAAGAAGACTAAGGCAGCTGCTAAGCCAAAGAAGGCTAAGACACCAAAGAAGGCTGCTGCCAAGAAATAAACAATTTCATGTTGTTTCTTTTATCCACAAAGGTCCTTTTCAGGACCATTCAATTACTTAATGTTGATTTTACCTCTCTCATTTAATTGTTCAATCCCCAAAGTACACCCACCCACCCGGTTAGAACTGCAAAGCTTAGTTAATAATGCGATTATGAATTTCTTTTCATGGTGCAGTTCATTGATTTGTCTCAATTTAGAGATTTTTAACTGTATATTTCACTTCACAGATGTAAATTTGAGGCCGGTACATGCAACATTGTTGCTTTTACATATAATAGTATTGCTTTTGCATATAACATTACTGCTTAAACTAGCATGTACATGAGTCTGACATGAAAAACCAAAGTACAGTAAGTTATCGGGCTGTGATGGCTTGCTGAATTTTAGGAGTATACTTGTAGTGTTATCTGCTCAATACTTTTGTACATAATTGTACACTTCAACCGAGTCAATAAAGAGGCCCTATTGTCCTTTGATGGGCAAATATTCGCAAATTTACCCTGCAATCTGTTCTGCATAGATTATTTACTAACCCAACACCATTTAAAGATGAATGTTAAGCAATGAAAGTCAAAATATCAGTCCATTAACACAGGTGACAGGTTTAGCCATATTTTCAAATGTCCCCTAAGTAATTCTAAATACTATGAATTTCATACATTTATCATGTCCTAGTGTAAATCTACCTGCAGTTTAATAAAAACACATATTTTGGTCAATTTCTCCATGGTAAAGTCATTTAATTAGGAAAAATATGTATTTTGATGCCTGCCTAACAGGTCTTTAAGAGCCGATCGCTGATTGGTCCAATGACCCTAGTCTCGCACGTTGTGATTGGCTGTGTGCAAGCCGAACTGCCGTTTGAAAGCCGCTATCTGATTGGTTCATTTTCTATCCGGTTTTTGAAACGAAAAATGAACGTCCAATCAGCGTGCAGCAGTCCATAGCGCGCTTATTTTAACCTTCATTCTTGTTCTCTGGTCATTATTCTACGTTACTGAACGAAGATGGCAAGAACAAAGCAGACCGCTAGAAAATCTACTGGAGGCAAGGCCCCAAGAAAACAACTGGCTACCAAGGCCGCTCGTAAGAGTGCCCCAGCCACCGGTGGTGTTAAGAAGCCCCACAGATACAGGCCAGGAACCGTCGCTCTTCGTGAAATCAGACGTTACCAGAAGAGTACTGAACTTTTGATCAGAAAATTGCCATTCCAGCGTCTGGTCCGTGAAATCGCTCAGGACTTCAAGACTGATCTCCGATTCCAGAGCTCCGCCGTCTTGGCTCTCCAAGAGGCTAGCGAGGCTTACCTCGTCGGACTTTTCGAGGACACCAACTTGTGCGCCATTCACGCCAAACGTGTCACTATCATGCCAAAGGACATCCAGTTGGCCCGTCGTATCCGTGGCGAACGTGCTTAAGTGCATTTACACTGTACACATCACAAAACGGCCCTTTTTAGGGCCACAAATCTCTTAAGAGACTTCTACTCCTGCTGTCTACCACGTATCCCCCAATATAAAAAGAAATATATAACTAAGTATTCAAGTCCCCTTAACTTATCAAAATAATCAAGTGTCGTTATAACACATGTGTCTATCTATCTATCTCTGTCCTGTAAGCCAATGTGTATATAGAGCTATTTAAAATACGTAAATTGCTACTAAAGTCCAGCCTATTTCTCCACAATGACTATTTCCCTGACACTTTATAAGCAATATACAAGATCGCAAACTATTCTCGAAATCTTCGATATTGTAATACTCGCTGCTGATTGTGAATTTTCACGAAATGCTCAATTTTCCTGCCTTTTTTTTCAACTAATATCGACGGTTGTCGGTAATATATAAGTTTTTGTATGTGAACACGACATAATAAGACAATTCCGAATAACAATAGAGGAAAAAACACCTCAAATATACTGGCCATGTAGAAAAATCGAAAAATAAATTCTGAATCGCGTGAAATTTTCTAAGTACAATAAGTGACAAATCTGCCGTAGCAGGTGCGTTGACCTACTAACCTAGAACTGGTCCTATATAAGTGGCTGGCCGTTTGATAGCGTTCATTCTCAGCCAAAACACTGACTATTCAACATGTCCGGACGTGGTAAAGGAGGCAAAGGTCTAGGAAAGGGGGGCGCTAAGCGTCACAGGAAAGTTCTGCGTGATAATATCCAGGGTATCACCAAGCCAGCTATCCGCCGTCTGGCTCGTAGAGGTGGTGTGAAACGTATCTCAGGTCTCATCTACGAAGAGACCCGTGGTGTACTCAAAGTTTTCTTGGAAAACGTCATCCGTGATGCCGTCACCTACACCGAGCATGCTAAGAGGAAGACCGTCACAGCTATGGATGTCGTCTATGCTCTTAAGAGACAAGGCAGAACCCTCTACGGATTCGGAGGTTAAGCACTTGATAGCTTAATTTCGCTAAAACGGCCCTTTTTAGGGCCACAAAATACTCCCGAATAGCTTTTTCTCTCTCTCATAATTTGTCAACCCATACATACATATAAATCAATTCCTACATACATATATACATATAAATATTAATATATAATATACATTTATATAGATTTCAACCCTAAAAATATCCTATTTTGGCCCAGCACATTTCATTTTTGCTTAACAAAGAGCGACATGTGCTTTTGTATCAATGTTGCTGTCCTGAAATTATAGATTATAGAGTGCATTTTTGTGCATTTATATGTGTATTTCGTGCATTAAGTACAATTTATTGGTAAAATGTTAAAAAAACACTATGCTTTTTTGCTCTATATACGTCAAATTAGGTTCAATCTCCGCGTGTAATGTCTTATTAGATGCACCGAGGCGCAAGGAATCTAAAACACCCCTATGTTGCACATGTGAAAGGAAAAACAAAAGAGCAATCCACCAAAAACACGATTTCGGAACTCGAAAATTTTCTAAGTGTCGTTAGCTGCTCGCAATTTCAACAGCCAATCAGAATGCTGCATTTGTGCCCACTGTTCGTAAGTAGGTCAATCCGGTTTTGGCCAGCTAGCTCGGCATATATAAAGGAAAATTTCGTTTTGCCTATCATTCATTACTGAGTAATCATGGTAGCTAAAGGTGTTGCAAGCAAAGGTTCGAAGAAGGCCGCCACCAAGGCAAAGGCCGCAAGGTCTACTGACAAGAAAAAGAGGAGGAGGAGGAGGGAATCCTACTCTATCTACATCTACAAAGTCTTGAGACAAGTTCACCCAGACACTGGCGTATCCAGCAAAGCTATGTCCATCATGAACAGTTTTGTCAACGACATCTTCGAGAGAATCGCCGCCGAGGCATCCAGACTCGCTCACTACAACAAGCGATCAACCATCACCAGCAGAGAAATCCAGACAGCTGTCAGGCTTTTGTTGCCCGGTGAGCTCGCCAAGCACGCAGTCAGCGAGGGTACCAAGGCTGTTACCAAGTACACAAGCAGCAAATAAACAATTGTTGTCAGGTGAAAAACAAAAACGGCCCTTTTTAGGGCCACTCAATCATTTCCGACTGATTACTTCTAAGAATTGTTAAGGGGGCAAATTTAAGACTTGAAAAATATCAACACATGTCCATGTATGAAACCGAAAAACGACTCCTAACACAATAGATACACATATCTACTCAAAAATGTCCATATTTACACCATTTAAACGAGCCTTTAGCGAGAAAACTCGAAATATTTGAAAATTCGCCCTGCCGAACAGGCGTTTGCAAGTTGCACGCTGATTGGCTGGATTGCCCTAGTCTCGCACATCGCGATTGGTCGAAGGCTATTGCTCTGCTGCTATAGTAAAAACATATTTCAAGCCTCTGTACCATGTACGATGACGAATCGGACCAAAATTGCTGCTTTCAGACAAAACTCACCCCTAATTTGCAAATAGAGCCCATATTTCAGCTATTTAGCAGCTCCTGCATGGAAATAAAGCCCTTTATAGCGCATGTGAGGCTGATTTCATTGTAGCGTGTATCTTTACAACTGTCGACCACTGTGTATCGAGTTAACTCATCTCTGTTGAAATAGCTGTAAATAAGCATAAATCAATGCATAATCTAGGTAAAAAGCATGTGCATTAATGGACTATCAACCATTGAAAGTTCGCCTTTTCCAGTCGGTTTTTCTAGCCCTATTGCTATGCCTGAACATGTATCGGGATGAAATATGTGCATTTATGCAATAGAGACCCATATCTTTTCAAAAATGTGCCCTTTAGAGCGATTTGATCAAGCCTTCACAGAGAAAAGTAGAAAAAACGGAAAAATTGCCTTGCCGAACAGGCGTTTACAAGCCGTTCTCTGATTGGCTGAATTGCCCTAGTCTCGCGCGTTGTGATTGGTCGAACGCAAGTGCATTAGGTTCATTGTAGTAGTTTTCAAAGTAGGTCAATCCGATTTCTGGGGGGTATATAAGGCAAGAAAATCGAGAATGCTCATTTTCACAATATCTCGTGAACGAATAACTACATTACAATCATGTCTGGACGTGGTAAAGGTGGAAAGACAAAGGGAAAGGCAAAGAGCCGATCCAGCCGTGCAGGACTTCAGTTCCCAGTAGGAAGAATCCACCGTCTCTTACGTAAAGGAAACTATGCCGAGCGAGTAGGTGCCGGAGCTCCAGTCTACTTGGCCGCCGTATTGGAATACTTGGCCGCTGAGGTGCTCGAACTTGCAGGAAATGCTGCCAGAGACAACAAGAAGACAAGAATCATCCCACGTCACTTGCAGTTGGCCATCCGCAACGACGAGGAATTGAACAAACTTCTATCCGGAGTTACCATCGCACAGGGTGGTGTTCTGCCAAACATCCAAGCAGTACTCTTACCCAAGAAGACCAAGGCCTCCAAATAAGTGTCTCGTCTTCAGCACTTAACATTAAACGGCCCTTTTTAGGGCCACTACACACTTAAGAAAGTCATTGCTATACATGCAAGTCCATCCATATGAAATAATTGATTGCAAGCGTACGTAGGTACGTGTGCCCTTTTCTTCCAATTATCATTGTATATCAATTAATTTATTAACCACCCCCTCCCTCCCTCACACAGCAGTTTGCTAGTGTAGCGGTTGTATGTGTGTCTGCAACGCACAAATACATACATGTTACCCCTCGTTTATCCATATTGTATAGTGTGTTGCGTTATATTTGGTAATGTGTTATAGCAATATTTAAGATATAAACAATTAGATATGATGCGAAGTGAGTAAAGTTGAATTAAGAAATTATATATTTCTTAACATATAGACATTATAATTAGTATATAAGAGCTTAAAAGAAGAGCTTTACGATAGAGATAAGGATAGGAACTAGGACGTTGTCCGCTTACGAGGAAACAAAGCTGACAGTTCAGTTTAGTTGTAAAATAAGCCCATAACAAGCTTAAGTGCTAAGTGTGTGTGTGGCGTTTTTTTTTTTTTTTTTTTTTTTTTTTTTGGTTGTCAACTGGCTCCCGGAAAATTTTTTGAAGGTAGAAAAATTGCTGGAAATAGCCGCTCGGCCGCCATTAGATTAGTAGTGCTCTATGCGTCCCCATCGTATCGTAACATAACATAACTACTTATACTCTGTTTTTCCTTACTCGTAAAATTGAATAAAAAGAACCCTGCGATTTGTGCCTTCGCCTCACATCGCATGGCAGTAAGTCATATATACATCCGTGCGCAGCTCGAACTTTCACTGGGCCTTTAATAGGGAGGTATCTTTTATTCCGACTAGATCTATAGCGTTTCAGTGATCGTAGCGCTTCCATGCGTGCATTGTGTTTCTTTGCCGGCCAAAAAACGCTGATAATTCTCGTTTCTAGCCTAAAATGCTCGTTATTTTTATAATTTCTGTCTGTAACACTATCATCCGAGTCCAATCACGCCATGTTTCGGCGCGAGGTACACGTTCGGGAGGATACATTAGCGAAAATGCGGAGCGTCGACAGTGTCAGCAGCGCGAGTCGCTCACTCCAGGGGTCATGTTTCTGCGCATAACTTTTTCGCATCAAATCCTACAGAAATAATACCTACACCATCTTGTAGCTGCATTCTTAAGCTTCATTATCATGTATACTTTGTGGGGGTTTAATCAAGTATTTACGCCGCAATCATCCGATAGGCACACCAGAGAAAACACAAAATACACTACGCGGGTTGAGCACCTGCGGTATTTCTATCAGGTCCGCGCGCGTACTTTTTCTAACGCGGACTGACCTACTTACCGATATATTGTTTCCTGTACAGTTCTAACACAATCATTCTGTTCCCCTGAATACGAAAATGACTGACGCTGTCGCTGCTACTCCCGCTAAGGCTAAGAAGGCTTCCAAGACTAAAAAGCCATCTACTCATCCCAAATACAGTGAGATGATCACTGCTGCTCTCGGTGCACTGAAGGAACGAAGTGGATCATCTAGACAGGCTATTCTCAAGTACATCAGCGCCAACTACAGTGTTGGAGCCAATGCTGCCTCTGTGAATGCCCACTTGAAGCTCGCACTCAAGTCTGGTGTGAAGAGCGGTGCAATCAAGCAGGCCAAGGGTACCGGTGCATCTGGTTCTTTCAAACTTGGTGAGAAGAAGAAGGCACCTGCCAAGAAGGCTGCTAAGCCTAAAGCTGCCAAGCCAAAGAAGCCCAAGACACCAAAGAAGAAGCCAGCCGCCAAGAAACCAGCCGCCAAGAAGGTTGCCAAGCCAAAGACTGCCAAGAAGCCTGCCGCCAAGAAGGCCAAAACACCCAAGAAGGCAGCTGCTAAGCCAAAGAAGGCCGCCGCCAAGTCTCCAAAGAAGACTAAGGCAGCTGCTAAGCCAAAGAAGGCTAAGACACCAAAGAAGGCTGCTGCCAAGAAATAAACAATTTCATGTTGTTTCTTTTATCCACAAAGGTCCTTTTCAGGACCATTCAATTACTTAATGTTGATTTTACCTCTCTCATTTAATTGTTCAATCCCCAAAGTACACCCACCCACCCGGTTAGAACTGCAAAGCTTAGTTAATAATGCGATTATGAATTTCTTTTCATGGTGCAGTTCATTGATTTGTCTCAATTTAGAGATTTTTAACTGTATATTTCACTTCACAGATGTAAATTTGAGGCCGGTACATGCAACATTGTTGCTTTTACATATAATAGTATTGCTTTTGCATATAACATTACTGCTTAAACTAGCATGTACATGAGTCTGACATGAAAAACCAAAGTACAGTAAGTTATCGGGCTGTGATGGCTTGCTGAATTTTAGGAGTATACTTGTAGTGTTATCTGCTCAATACTTTTGTACATAATTGTACACTTCAACCGAGTCAATAAAGAGGCCCTATTGTCCTTTGATGGGCAAATATTCGCAAATTTACCCTGCAATCTGTTCTGCATAGATTATTTACTAACCCAACACCATTTAAAGATGAATGTTAAGCAATGAAAGTCAAAATATCAGTCCATTAACACAGGTGACAGGTTTAGCCATATTTTCAAATGTCCCCTAAGTAATTCTAAATACTATGAATTTCATACATTTATCATGTCCTAGTGTAAATCTACCTGCAGTTTAATAAAAACACATATTTTGGTCAATTTCTCCATGGTAAAGTCATTTAATTAGGAAAAATATGTATTTTGATGCCTGCCTAACAGGTCTTTAAGAGCCGATCGCTGATTGGTCCAATGACCCTAGTCTCGCACGTTGTGATTGGCTGTGTGCAAGCCGAACTGCCGTTTGAAAGCCGCTATCTGATTGGTTCATTTTCTATCCGGTTTTTGAAACGAAAAATGAACGTCCAATCAGCGTGCAGCAGTCCATAGCGCGCTTATTTTAACCTTCATTCTTGTTCTCTGGTCATTATTCTACGTTACTGAACGAAGATGGCAAGAACAAAGCAGACCGCTAGAAAATCTACTGGAGGCAAGGCCCCAAGAAAACAACTGGCTACCAAGGCCGCTCGTAAGAGTGCCCCAGCCACCGGTGGTGTTAAGAAGCCCCACAGATACAGGCCAGGAACCGTCGCTCTTCGTGAAATCAGACGTTACCAGAAGAGTACTGAACTTTTGATCAGAAAATTGCCATTCCAGCGTCTGGTCCGTGAAATCGCTCAGGACTTCAAGACTGATCTCCGATTCCAGAGCTCCGCCGTCTTGGCTCTCCAAGAGGCTAGCGAGGCTTACCTCGTCGGACTTTTCGAGGACACCAACTTGTGCGCCATTCACGCCAAACGTGTCACTATCATGCCAAAGGACATCCAGTTGGCCCGTCGTATCCGTGGCGAACGTGCTTAAGTGCATTTACACTGTACACATCACAAAACGGCCCTTTTTAGGGCCACAAATCTCTTAAGAGACTTCTACTCCTGCTGTCTACCACGTATCCCCCAATATAAAAAGAAATATATAACTAAGTATTCAAGTCCCCTTAACTTATCAAAATAATCAAGTGTCGTTATAACACATGTGTCTATCTATCTATCTCTGTCCTGTAAGCCAATGTGTATATAGAGCTATTTAAAATACGTAAATTGCTACTAAAGTCCAGCCTATTTCTCCACAATGACTATTTCCCTGACACTTTATAAGCAATATACAAGATCGCAAACTATTCTCGAAATCTTCGATATTGTAATACTCGCTGCTGATTGTGAATTTTCACGAAATGCTCAATTTTCCTGCCTTTTTTTTCAACTAATATCGACGGTTGTCGGTAATATATAAGTTTTTGTATGTGAACACGACATAATAAGACAATTCCGAATAACAATAGAGGAAAAAACACCTCAAATATACTGGCCATGTAGAAAAATCGAAAAATAAATTCTGAATCGCGTGAAATTTTCTAAGTACAATAAGTGACAAATCTGCCGTAGCAGGTGCGTTGACCTACTAACCTAGAACTGGTCCTATATAAGTGGCTGGCCGTTTGATAGCGTTCATTCTCAGCCAAAACACTGACTATTCAACATGTCCGGACGTGGTAAAGGAGGCAAAGGTCTAGGAAAGGGGGGCGCTAAGCGTCACAGGAAAGTTCTGCGTGATAATATCCAGGGTATCACCAAGCCAGCTATCCGCCGTCTGGCTCGTAGAGGTGGTGTGAAACGTATCTCAGGTCTCATCTACGAAGAGACCCGTGGTGTACTCAAAGTTTTCTTGGAAAACGTCATCCGTGATGCCGTCACCTACACCGAGCATGCTAAGAGGAAGACCGTCACAGCTATGGATGTCGTCTATGCTCTTAAGAGACAAGGCAGAACCCTCTACGGATTCGGAGGTTAAGCACTTGATAGCTTAATTTCGCTAAAACGGCCCTTTTTAGGGCCACAAAATACTCCCGAATAGCTTTTTCTCTCTCTCATAATTTGTCAACCCATACATACATATAAATCAATTCCTACATACATATATACATATAAATATTAATATATAATATACATTTATATAGATTTCAACCCTAAAAATATCCTATTTTGGCCCAGCACATTTCATTTTTGCTTAACAAAGAGCGACATGTGCTTTTGTATCAATGTTGCTGTCCTGAAATTATAGATTATAGAGTGCATTTTTGTGCATTTATATGTGTATTTCGTGCATTAAGTACAATTTATTGGTAAAATGTTAAAAAAACACTATGCTTTTTTGCTCTATATACGTCAAATTAGGTTCAATCTCCGCGTGTAATGTCTTATTAGATGCACCGAGGCGCAAGGAATCTAAAACACCCCTATGTTGCACATGTGAAAGGAAAAACAAAAGAGCAATCCACCAAAAACACGATTTCGGTTAGCTGCTCGCAATTTCAACAGCCAATCAGAATGCTGCATTTGTGCCCACTGTTCGTAAGTAGGTCAATCCGGTTTTGGCCAGCTAGCTCGGCATATATAAAGGAAAATTTCGTTTTGCCTATCATTCATTACTGAGTAATCATGGTAGCTAAAGGTGTTGCAAGCAAAGGTTCGAAGAAGGCCGCCACCAAGGCAAAGGCCGCAAGGTCTACTGACAAGAAAAAGAGGAGGAGGAGGAGGGAATCCTACTCTATCTACATCTACAAAGTCTTGAGACAAGTTCACCCAGACACTGGCGTATCCAGCAAAGCTATGTCCATCATGAACAGTTTTGTCAACGACATCTTCGAGAGAATCGCCGCCGAGGCATCCAGACTCGCTCACTACAACAAGCGATCAACCATCACCAGCAGAGAAATCCAGACAGCTGTCAGGCTTTTGTTGCCCGGTGAGCTCGCCAAGCACGCAGTCAGCGAGGGTACCAAGGCTGTTACCAAGTACACAAGCAGCAAATAAACAATTGTTGTCAGGTGAAAAACAAAAACGGCCCTTTTTAGGGCCACTCAATCATTTCCGACTGATTACTTCTAAGAATTGTTAAGGGGGCAAATTTAAGACTTGAAAAATATCAACACATGTCCATGTATGAAACCGAAAAACGACTCCTAACACAATAGATACACATATCTACTCAAAAATGTCCATATTTACACCATTTAAACGAGCCTTTAGCGAGAAAACTCGAAATATTTGAAAATTCGCCCTGCCGAACAGGCGTTTGCAAGTTGCACGCTGATTGGCTGGATTGCCCTAGTCTCGCACATCGCGATTGGTCGAAGGCTATTGCTCTGCTGCTATAGTAAAAACATATTTCAAGCCTCTGTACCATGTACGATGACGAATCGGACCAAAATTGCTGCTTTCAGACAAAACTCACCCCTAATTTGCAAATAGAGCCCATATTTCAGCTATTTAGCAGCTCCTGCATGGAAATAAAGCCCTTTATAGCGCATGTGAGGCTGATTTCATTGTAGCGTGTATCTTTACAACTGTCGACCACTGTGTATCGAGTTAACTCATCTCTGTTGAAATAGCTGTAAATAAGCATAAATCAATGCATAATCTAGGTAAAAAGCATGTGCATTAATGGACTATCAACCATTGAAAGTTCGCCTTTTCCAGTCGGTTTTTCTAGCCCTATTGCTATGCCTGAACATGTATCGGGATGAAATATGTGCATTTATGCAATAGAGACCCATATCTTTTCAAAAATGTGCCCTTTAGAGCGATTTGATCAAGCCTTCACAGAGAAAAGTAGAAAAAACGGAAAAATTGCCTTGCCGAACAGGCGTTTACAAGCCGTTCTCTGATTGGCTGAATTGCCCTAGTCTCGCGCGTTGTGATTGGTCGAACGCAAGTGCATTAGGTTCATTGTAGTAGTTTTCAAAGTAGGTCAATCCGATTTCTGGGGGGTATATAAGGCAAGAAAATCGAGAATGCTCATTTTCACAATATCTCGTGAACGAATAACTACATTACAATCATGTCTGGACGTGGTAAAGGTGGAAAGACAAAGGGAAAGGCAAAGAGCCGATCCAGCCGTGCAGGACTTCAGTTCCCAGTAGGAAGAATCCACCGTCTCTTACGTAAAGGAAACTATGCCGAGCGAGTAGGTGCCGGAGCTCCAGTCTACTTGGCCGCCGTATTGGAATACTTGGCCGCTGAGGTGCTCGAACTTGCAGGAAATGCTGCCAGAGACAACAAGAAGACAAGAATCATCCCACGTCACTTGCAGTTGGCCATCCGCAACGACGAGGAATTGAACAAACTTCTATCCGGAGTTACCATCGCACAGGGTGGTGTTCTGCCAAACATCCAAGCAGTACTCTTACCCAAGAAGACCAAGGCCTCCAAATAAGTGTCTCGTCTTCAGCACTTAACATTAAACGGCCCTTTTTAGGGCCACTACACACTTAAGAAAGTCATTGCTATACATGCAAGTCCATCCATATGAAATAATTGATTGCAAGCGTACGTAGGTACGTGTGCCCTTTTCTTCCAATTATCATTGTATATCAATTAATTTATTAACCACCCCCTCCCTCCCTCACACAGCAGTTTGCTAGTGTAGCGGTTGTATGTGTGTCTGCAACGCACAAATACATACATGTTACCCCTCGTTTATCCATATTGTATAGTGTGTTGCGTTATATTTGGTAATGTGTTATAGCAATATTTAAGATATAAACAATTAGATATGATGCGAAGTGAGTAAAGTTGAATTAAGAAATTATATATTTCTTAACATATAGACATTATAATTAGTATATAAGAGCTTAAAAGAAGAGCTTTACGATAGAGATAAGGATAGGAACTAGGACGTTGTCCGCTTACGAGGAAACAAAGCTGACAGTTCAGTTTAGTTGTAAAATAAGCCCATAACAAGCTTAAGTGCTAAGTGTGTGTGTGGCGTTTTTTTTTTTTTTTTTTTTTTTTTTTTTGGTTGTCAACTGGCTCCCGGAAAATTTTTTGAAGGTAGAAAAATTGCTGGAAATAGCCGCTCGGCCGCCATTAGATTAGTAGTGCTCTATGCGTCCCCATCGTATCGTAACATAACATAACTACTTATACTCTGTTTTTCCTTACTCGTAAAATTGAATAAAAAGAACCCTGCGATTTGTGCCTTCGCCTCACATCGCATGGCAGTAAGTCATATATACATCCGTGCGCAGCTCGAACTTTCACTGGGCCTTTAATAGGGAGGTATCTTTTATTCCGACTAGATCTATAGCGTTTCAGTGATCGTAGCGCTTCCATGCGTGCATTGTGTTTCTTTGCCGGCCAAAAAACGCTGATAATTCTCGTTTCTAGCCTAAAATGCTCGTTATTTTTATAATTTCTGTCTGTAACACTATCATCCGAGTCCAATCACGCCATGTTTCGGCGCGAGGTACACGTTCGGGAGGATACATTAGCGAAAATGCGGAGCGTCGACAGTGTCAGCAGCGCGAGTCGCTCACTCCAGGGGTCATGTTTCTGCGCATAACTTTTTCGCATCAAATCCTACAGAAATAATACCTACACCATCTTGTAGCTGCATTCTTAAGCTTCATTATCATGTATACTTTGTGGGGGTTTAATCAAGTATTTACGCCGCAATCATCCGATAGGCACACCAGAGAAAACACAAAATACACTACGCGGGTTGAGCACCTGCGGTATTTCTATCAGGTCCGCGCGCGTACTTTTTCTAACGCGGACTGACCTACTTACCGATATATTGTTTCCTGTACAGTTCTAACACAATCATTCTGTTCCCCTGAATACGAAAATGACTGACGCTGTCGCTGCTACTCCCGCTAAGGCTAAGAAGGCTTCCAAGCCTAAAAAGCCATCTACTCATCCCAAATACAGTGAGATGATCACTGCTGCTCTCGGTGCACTGAAGGAACGAAGTGGATCATCTAGACAGGCTATTCTCAAGTACATCAGCGCCAACTACAGTGTTGGAGCCAATGCTGCCTCTGTGAATGCCCACTTGAAGCTCGCACTCAAGTCTGGTGTGAAGAGCGGTGCAATCAAGCAGGCCAAGGGTACCGGTGCATCTGGTTCTTTCAAACTTGGTGAGAAGAAGAAGGCACCTGCCAAGAAGGCTGCTAAGCCTAAAGCTGCCAAGCCAAAGAAGCCCAAGACACCAAAGAAGAAGCCAGCCGCCAAGAAACCAGCCGCCAAGAAGGTTGCCAAGCCAAAGACTGCCAAGAAGCCTGCCGCCAAGAAGGCCAAAACACCCAAGAAGGCAGCTGCTAAGCCAAAGAAGGCCGCCGCCAAGTCTCCAAAGAAGACTAAGGCAGCTGCTAAGCCAAAGAAGGCTAAGACACCAAAGAAGGCTGCTGCCAAGAAATAAACAATTTCATGTTGTTTCTTTTATCCACAAAGGTCCTTTTCAGGACCATTCAATTACTTAATGTTGATTTTACCTCTCTCATTTAATTGTTCAATCCCCAAAGTACACCCACCCACCCGGTTAGAACTGCAAAGCTTAGTTAATAATGCGATTATGAATTTCTTTTCATGGTGCAGTTCATTGATTTGTCTCAATTTAGAGATTTTTAACTGTATATTTCACTTCACAGATGTAAATTTGAGGCCGGTACATGCAACATTGTTGCTTTTACATATAATAGTATTGCTTTTGCATATAACATTACTGCTTAAACTAGCATGTACATGAGTCTGACATGAAAAACCAAAGTACAGTAAGTTATCGGGCTGTGATGGCTTGCTGAATTTTAGGAGTATACTTGTAGTGTTATCTGCTCAATACTTTTGTACATAATTGTACACTTCAACCGAGTCAATAAAGAGGCCCTATTGTCCTTTGATGGGCAAATATTCGCAAATTTACCCTGCAATCTGTTCTGCATAGATTATTTACTAACCCAACACCATTTAAAGATGAATGTTAAGCAATGAAAGTCAAAATATCAGTCCATTAACACAGGTGACAGGTTTAGCCATATTTTCAAATGTCCCCTAAGTAATTCTAAATACTATGAATTTCATACATTTATCATGTCCTAGTGTAAATCTACCTGCAGTTTAATAAAAACACATATTTTGGTCAATTTCTCCATGGTAAAGTCATTTAATTAGGAAAAATATGTATTTTGATGCCTGCCTAACAGGTCTTTAAGAGCCGATCGCTGATTGGTCCAATGACCCTAGTCTCGCACGTTGTGATTGGCTGTGTGCAAGCCGAACTGCCGTTTGAAAGCCGCTATCTGATTGGTTCATTTTCTATCCGGTTTTTGAAACGAAAAATGAACGTCCAATCAGCGTGCAGCAGTCCATAGCGCGCTTATTTTAACCTTCATTCTTGTTCTCTGGTCATTATTCTACGTTACTGAACGAAGATGGCAAGAACAAAGCAGACCGCTAGAAAATCTACTGGAGGCAAGGCCCCAAGAAAACAACTGGCTACCAAGGCCGCTCGTAAGAGTGCCCCAGCCACCGGTGGTGTTAAGAAGCCCCACAGATACAGGCCAGGAACCGTCGCTCTTCGTGAAATCAGACGTTACCAGAAGAGTACTGAACTTTTGATCAGAAAATTGCCATTCCAGCGTCTGGTCCGTGAAATCGCTCAGGACTTCAAGACTGATCTCCGATTCCAGAGCTCCGCCGTCTTGGCTCTCCAAGAGGCTAGCGAGGCTTACCTCGTCGGACTTTTCGAGGACACCAACTTGTGCGCCATTCACGCCAAACGTGTCACTATCATGCCAAAGGACATCCAGTTGGCCCGTCGTATCCGTGGCGAACGTGCTTAAGTGCATTTACACTGTACACATCACAAAACGGCCCTTTTTAGGGCCACAAATCTCTTAAGAGACTTCTACTCCTGCTGTCTACCACGTATCCCCCAATATAAAAAGAAATATATAACTAAGTATTCAAGTCCCCTTAACTTATCAAAATAATCAAGTGTCGTTATAACACATGTGTCTATCTATCTATCTCTGTCCTGTAAGCCAATGTGTATATAGAGCTATTTAAAATACGTAAATTGCTACTAAAGTCCAGCCTATTTCTCCACAATGACTATTTCCCTGACACTTTATAAGCAATATACAAGATCGCAAACTATTCTCGAAATCTTCGATATTGTAATACTCGCTGCTGATTGTGAATTTTCACGAAATGCTCAATTTTCCTGCCTTTTTTTTCAACTAATATCGACGGTTGTCGGTAATATATAAGTTTTTGTATGTGAACACGACATAATAAGACAATTCCGAATAACAATAGAGGAAAAAACACCTCAAATATACTGGCCATGTAGAAAAATCGAAAAATAAATTCTGAATCGCGTGAAATTTTCTAAGTACAATAAGTGACAAATCTGCCGTAGCAGGTGCGTTGACCTACTAACCTAGAACTGGTCCTATATAAGTGGCTGGCCGTTTGATAGCGTTCATTCTCAGCCAAAACACTGACTATTCAACATGTCCGGACGTGGTAAAGGAGGCAAAGGTCTAGGAAAGGGGGGCGCTAAGCGTCACAGGAAAGTTCTGCGTGATAATATCCAGGGTATCACCAAGCCAGCTATCCGCCGTCTGGCTCGTAGAGGTGGTGTGAAACGTATCTCAGGTCTCATCTACGAAGAGACCCGTGGTGTACTCAAAGTTTTCTTGGAAAACGTCATCCGTGATGCCGTCACCTACACCGAGCATGCTAAGAGGAAGACCGTCACAGCTATGGATGTCGTCTATGCTCTTAAGAGACAAGGCAGAACCCTCTACGGATTCGGAGGTTAAGCACTTGATAGCTTAATTTCGCTAAAACGGCCCTTTTTAGGGCCACAAAATACTCCCGAATAGCTTTTTCTCTCTCTCATAATTTGTCAACCCATACATACATATAAATCAATTCCTACATACATATATACATATAAATATTAATATATAATATACATTTATATAGATTTCAACCCTAAAAATATCCTATTTTGGCCCAGCACATTTCATTTTTGCTTAACAAAGAGCGACATGTGCTTTTGTATCAATGTTGCTGTCCTGAAATTATAGATTATAGAGTGCATTTTTGTGCATTTATATGTGTATTTCGTGCATTAAGTACAATTTATTGGTAAAATGTTAAAAAAACACTATGCTTTTTTGCTCTATATACGTCAAATTAGGTTCAATCTCCGCGTGTAATGTCTTATTAGATGCACCGAGGCGCAAGGAATCTAAAACACCCCTATGTTGCACATGTGAAAGGAAAAACAAAAGAGCAATCCACCAAAAACACGATTTCGGTTAGCTGCTCGCAATTTCAACAGCCAATCAGAATGCTGCATTTGTGCCCACTGTTCGTAAGTAGGTCAATCCGGTTTTGGCCAGCTAGCTCGGCATATATAAAGGAAAATTTCGTTTTGCCTATCATTCATTACTGAGTAATCATGGTAGCTAAAGGTGTTGCAAGCAAAGGTTCGAAGAAGGCCGCCACCAAGGCAAAGGCCGCAAGGTCTACTGACAAGAAAAAGAGGAGGAGGAGGAGGGAATCCTACTCTATCTACATCTACAAAGTCTTGAGACAAGTTCACCCAGACACTGGCGTATCCAGCAAAGCTATGTCCATCATGAACAGTTTTGTCAACGACATCTTCGAGAGAATCGCCGCCGAGGCATCCAGACTCGCTCACTACAACAAGCGATCAACCATCACCAGCAGAGAAATCCAGACAGCTGTCAGGCTTTTGTTGCCCGGTGAGCTCGCCAAGCACGCAGTCAGCGAGGGTACCAAGGCTGTTACCAAGTACACAAGCAGCAAATAAACAATTGTTGTCAGGTGAAAAACAAAAACGGCCCTTTTTAGGGCCACTCAATCATTTCCGACTGATTACTTCTAAGAATTGTTAAGGGGGCAAATTTAAGACTTGAAAAATATCAACACATGTCCATGTATGAAACCGAAAAACGACTCCTAACACAATAGATACACATATCTACTCAAAAATGTCCATATTTACACCATTTAAACGAGCCTTTAGCGAGAAAACTCGAAATATTTGAAAATTCGCCCTGCCGAACAGGCGTTTGCAAGTTGCACGCTGATTGGCTGGATTGCCCTAGTCTCGCACATCGCGATTGGTCGAAGGCTATTGCTCTGCTGCTATAGTAAAAACATATTTCAAGCCTCTGTACCATGTACGATGACGAATCGGACCAAAATTGCTGCTTTCAGACAAAACTCACCCCTAATTTGCAAATAGAGCCCATATTTCAGCTATTTAGCAGCTCCTGCATGGAAATAAAGCCCTTTATAGCGCATGTGAGGCTGATTTCATTGTAGCGTGTATCTTTACAACTGTCGACCACTGTGTATCGAGTTAACTCATCTCTGTTGAAATAGCTGTAAATAAGCATAAATCAATGCATAATCTAGGTAAAAAGCATGTGCATTAATGGACTATCAACCATTGAAAGTTCGCCTTTTCCAGTCGGTTTTTCTAGCCCTATTGCTATGCCTGAACATGTATCGGGATGAAATATGTGCATTTATGCAATAGAGACCCATATCTTTTCAAAAATGTGCCCTTTAGAGCGATTTGATCAAGCCTTCACAGAGAAAAGTAGAAAAAACGGAAAAATTGCCTTGCCGAACAGGCGTTTACAAGCCGTTCTCTGATTGGCTGAATTGCCCTAGTCTCGCGCGTTGTGATTGGTCGAACGCAAGTGCATTAGGTTCATTGTAGTAGTTTTCAAAGTAGGTCAATCCGATTTCTGGGGGGTATATAAGGCAAGAAAATCGAGAATGCTCATTTTCACAATATCTCGTGAACGAATAACTACATTACAATCATGTCTGGACGTGGTAAAGGTGGAAAGACAAAGGGAAAGGCAAAGAGCCGATCCAGCCGTGCAGGACTTCAGTTCCCAGTAGGAAGAATCCACCGTCTCTTACGTAAAGGAAACTATGCCGAGCGAGTAGGTGCCGGAGCTCCAGTCTACTTGGCCGCCGTATTGGAATACTTGGCCGCTGAGGTGCTCGAACTTGCAGGAAATGCTGCCAGAGACAACAAGAAGACAAGAATCATCCCACGTCACTTGCAGTTGGCCATCCGCAACGACGAGGAATTGAACAAACTTCTATCCGGAGTTACCATCGCACAGGGTGGTGTTCTGCCAAACATCCAAGCAGTACTCTTACCCAAGAAGACCAAGGCCTCCAAATAAGTGTCTCGTCTTCAGCACTTAACATTAAACGGCCCTTTTTAGGGCCACTACACACTTAAGAAAGTCATTGCTATACATGCAAGTCCATCCATATGAAATAATTGATTGCAAGCGTACGTAGGTACGTGTGCCCTTTTCTTCCAATTATCATTGTATATCAATTAATTTATTAACCACCCCCTCCCTCCCTCACACAGCAGTTTGCTAGTGTAGCGGTTGTATGTGTGTCTGCAACGCACAAATACATACATGTTACCCCTCGTTTATCCATATTGTATAGTGTGTTGCGTTATATTTGGTAATGTGTTATAGCAATATTTAAGATATAAACAATTAGATATGATGCGAAGTGAGTAAAGTTGAATTAAGAAATTATATATTTCTTAACATATAGACATTATAATTAGTATATAAGAGCTTAAAAGAAGAGCTTTACGATAGAGATAAGGATAGGAACTAGGACGTTGTCCGCTTACGAGGAAACAAAGCTGACAGTTCAGTTTAGTTGTAAAATAAGCCCATAACAAGCTTAAGTGCTAAGTGTGTGTGTGGCGTTTTTTTTTTTTTTTTTTTTTTTTTTTTTGGTTGTCAACTGGCTCCCGGAAAATTTTTTGAAGGTAGAAAAATTGCTGGAAATAGCCGCTCGGCCGCCATTAGATTAGTAGTGCTCTATGCGTCCCCATCGTATCGTAACATAACATAACTACTTATACTCTGTTTTTCCTTACTCGTAAAATTGAATAAAAAGAACCCTGCGATTTGTGCCTTCGCCTCACATCGCATGGCAGTAAGTCATATATACATCCGTGCGCAGCTCGAACTTTCACTGGGCCTTTAATAGGGAGGTATCTTTTATTCCGACTAGATCTATAGCGTTTCAGTGATCGTAGCGCTTCCATGCGTGCATTGTGTTTCTTTGCCGGCCAAAAAACGCTGATAATTCTCGTTTCTAGCCTAAAATGCTCGTTATTTTTATAATTTCTGTCTGTAACACTATCATCCGAGTCCAATCACGCCATGTTTCGGCGCGAGGTACACGTTCGGGAGGATACATTAGCGAAAATGCGGAGCGTCGACAGTGTCAGCAGCGCGAGTCGCTCACTCCAGGGGTCATGTTTCTGCGCATAACTTTTTCGCATCAAATCCTACAGAAATAATACCTACACCATCTTGTAGCTGCATTCTTAAGCTTCATTATCATGTATACTTTGTGGGGGTTTAATCAAGTATTTACGCCGCAATCATCCGATAGGCACACCAGAGAAAACACAAAATACACTACGCGGGTTGAGCACCTGCGGTATTTCTATCAGGTCCGCGCGCGTACTTTTTCTAACGCGGACTGACCTACTTACCGATATATTGTTTCCTGTACAGTTCTAACACAATCATTCTGTTCCCCTGAATACGAAAATGACTGACGCTGTCGCTGCTACTCCCGCTAAGGCTAAGAAGGCTTCCAAGCCTAAAAAGCCATCTACTCATCCCAAATACAGTGAGATGATCACTGCTGCTCTCGGTGCACTGAAGGAACGAAGTGGATCATCTAGACAGGCTATTCTCAAGTACATCAGCGCCAACTACAGTGTTGGAGCCAATGCTGCCTCTGTGAATGCCCACTTGAAGCTCGCACTCAAGTCTGGTGTGAAGAGCGGTGCAATCAAGCAGGCCAAGGGTACCGGTGCATCTGGTTCTTTCAAACTTGGTGAGAAGAAGAAGGCACCTGCCAAGAAGGCTGCTAAGCCTAAAGCTGCCAAGCCAAAGAAGCCCAAGACACCAAAGAAGAAGCCAGCCGCCAAGAAACCAGCCGCCAAGAAGGTTGCCAAGCCAAAGACTGCCAAGAAGCCTGCCGCCAAGAAGGCCAAAACACCCAAGAAGGCAGCTGCTAAGCCAAAGAAGGCCGCCGCCAAGTCTCCAAAGAAGACTAAGGCAGCTGCTAAGCCAAAGAAGGCTAAGACACCAAAGAAGGCTGCTGCCAAGAAATAAACAATTTCATGTTGTTTCTTTTATCCACAAAGGTCCTTTTCAGGACCATTCAATTACTTAATGTTGATTTTACCTCTCTCATTTAATTGTTCAATCCCCAAAGTACACCCACCCACCCGGTTAGAACTGCAAAGCTTAGTTAATAATGCGATTATGAATTTCTTTTCATGGTGCAGTTCATTGATTTGTCTCAATTTAGAGATTTTTAACTGTATATTTCACTTCACAGATGTAAATTTGAGGCCGGTACATGCAACATTGTTGCTTTTACATATAATAGTATTGCTTTTGCATATAACATTACTGCTTAAACTAGCATGTACATGAGTCTGACATGAAAAACCAAAGTACAGTAAGTTATCGGGCTGTGATGGCTTGCTGAATTTTAGGAGTATACTTGTAGTGTTATCTGCTCAATACTTTTGTACATAATTGTACACTTCAACCGAGTCAATAAAGAGGCCCTATTGTCCTTTGATGGGCAAATATTCGCAAATTTACCCTGCAATCTGTTCTGCATAGATTATTTACTAACCCAACACCATTTAAAGATGAATGTTAAGCAATGAAAGTCAAAATATCAGTCCATTAACACAGGTGACAGGTTTAGCCATATTTTCAAATGTCCCCTAAGTAATTCTAAATACTATGAATTTCATACATTTATCATGTCCTAGTGTAAATCTACCTGCAGTTTAATAAAAACACATATTTTGGTCAATTTCTCCATGGTAAAGTCATTTAATTAGGAAAAATATGTATTTTGATGCCTGCCTAACAGGTCTTTAAGAGCCGATCGCTGATTGGTCCAATGACCCTAGTCTCGCACGTTGTGATTGGCTGTGTGCAAGCCGAACTGCCGTTTGAAAGCCGCTATCTGATTGGTTCATTTTCTATCCGGTTTTTGAAACGAAAAATGAACGTCCAATCAGCGTGCAGCAGTCCATAGCGCGCTTATTTTAACCTTCATTCTTGTTCTCTGGTCATTATTCTACGTTACTGAACGAAGATGGCAAGAACAAAGCAGACCGCTAGAAAATCTACTGGAGGCAAGGCCCCAAGAAAACAACTGGCTACCAAGGCCGCTCGTAAGAGTGCCCCAGCCACCGGTGGTGTTAAGAAGCCCCACAGATACAGGCCAGGAACCGTCGCTCTTCGTGAAATCAGACGTTACCAGAAGAGTACTGAACTTTTGATCAGAAAATTGCCATTCCAGCGTCTGGTCCGTGAAATCGCTCAGGACTTCAAGACTGATCTCCGATTCCAGAGCTCCGCCGTCTTGGCTCTCCAAGAGGCTAGCGAGGCTTACCTCGTCGGACTTTTCGAGGACACCAACTTGTGCGCCATTCACGCCAAACGTGTCACTATCATGCCAAAGGACATCCAGTTGGCCCGTCGTATCCGTGGCGAACGTGCTTAAGTGCATTTACACTGTACACATCACAAAACGGCCCTTTTTAGGGCCACAAATCTCTTAAGAGACTTCTACTCCTGCTGTCTACCACGTATCCCCCAATATAAAAAGAAATATATAACTAAGTATTCAAGTCCCCTTAACTTATCAAAATAATCAAGTGTCGTTATAACACATGTGTCTATCTATCTATCTCTGTCCTGTAAGCCAATGTGTATATAGAGCTATTTAAAATACGTAAATTGCTACTAAAGTCCAGCCTATTTCTCCACAATGACTATTTCCCTGACACTTTATAAGCAATATACAAGATCGCAAACTATTCTCGAAATCTTCGATATTGTAATACTCGCTGCTGATTGTGAATTTTCACGAAATGCTCAATTTTCCTGCCTTTTTTTTCAACTAATATCGACGGTTGTCGGTAATATATAAGTTTTTGTATGTGAACACGACATAATAAGACAATTCCGAATAACAATAGAGGAAAAAACACCTCAAATATACTGGCCATGTAGAAAAATCGAAAAATAAATTCTGAATCGCGTGAAATTTTCTAAGTACAATAAGTGACAAATCTGCCGTAGCAGGTGCGTTGACCTACTAACCTAGAACTGGTCCTATATAAGTGGCTGGCCGTTTGATAGCGTTCATTCTCAGCCAAAACACTGACTATTCAACATGTCCGGACGTGGTAAAGGAGGCAAAGGTCTAGGAAAGGGGGGCGCTAAGCGTCACAGGAAAGTTCTGCGTGATAATATCCAGGGTATCACCAAGCCAGCTATCCGCCGTCTGGCTCGTAGAGGTGGTGTGAAACGTATCTCAGGTCTCATCTACGAAGAGACCCGTGGTGTACTCAAAGTTTTCTTGGAAAACGTCATCCGTGATGCCGTCACCTACACCGAGCATGCTAAGAGGAAGACCGTCACAGCTATGGATGTCGTCTATGCTCTTAAGAGACAAGGCAGAACCCTCTACGGATTCGGAGGTTAAGCACTTGATAGCTTAATTTCGCTAAAACGGCCCTTTTTAGGGCCACAAAATACTCCCGAATAGCTTTTTCTCTCTCTCATAATTTGTCAACCCATACATACATATAAATCAATTCCTACATACATATATACATATAAATATTAATATATAATATACATTTATATAGATTTCAACCCTAAAAATATCCTATTTTGGCCCAGCACATTTCATTTTTGCTTAACAAAGAGCGACATGTGCTTTTGTATCAATGTTGCTGTCCTGAAATTATAGATTATAGAGTGCATTTTTGTGCATTTATATGTGTATTTCGTGCATTAAGTACAATTTATTGGTAAAATGTTAAAAAAACACTATGCTTTTTTGCTCTATATACGTCAAATTAGGTTCAATCTCCGCGTGTAATGTCTTATTAGATGCACCGAGGCGCAAGGAATCTAAAACACCCCTATGTTGCACATGTGAAAGGAAAAACAAAAGAGCAATCCACCAAAAACACGATTTCGGAACTCGAAAATTTTCTAAGTGTCGTTAGCTGCTCGCAATTTCAACAGCCAATCAGAATGCTGCATTTGTGCCCACTGTTCGTAAGTAGGTCAATCCGGTTTTGGCCAGCTAGCTCGGCATATATAAAGGAAAATTTCGTTTTGCCTATCATTCATTACTGAGTAATCATGGTAGCTAAAGGTGTTGCAAGCAAAGGTTCGAAGAAGGCCGCCACCAAGGCAAAGGCCGCAAGGTCTACTGACAAGAAAAAGAGGAGGAGGAGGAGGGAATCCTACTCTATCTACATCTACAAAGTCTTGAGACAAGTTCACCCAGACACTGGCGTATCCAGCAAAGCTATGTCCATCATGAACAGTTTTGTCAACGACATCTTCGAGAGAATCGCCGCCGAGGCATCCAGACTCGCTCACTACAACAAGCGATCAACCATCACCAGCAGAGAAATCCAGACAGCTGTCAGGCTTTTGTTGCCCGGTGAGCTCGCCAAGCACGCAGTCAGCGAGGGTACCAAGGCTGTTACCAAGTACACAAGCAGCAAATAAACAATTGTTGTCAGGTGAAAAACAAAAACGGCCCTTTTTAGGGCCACTCAATCATTTCCGACTGATTACTTCTAAGAATTGTTAAGGGGGCAAATTTAAGACTTGAAAAATATCAACACATGTCCATGTATGAAACCGAAAAACGACTCCTAACACAATAGATACACATATCTACTCAAAAATGTCCATATTTACACCATTTAAACGAGCCTTTAGCGAGAAAACTCGAAATATTTGAAAATTCGCCCTGCCGAACAGGCGTTTGCAAGTTGCACGCTGATTGGCTGGATTGCCCTAGTCTCGCACATCGCGATTGGTCGAAGGCTATTGCTCTGCTGCTATAGTAAAAACATATTTCAAGCCTCTGTACCATGTACGATGACGAATCGGACCAAAATTGCTGCTTTCAGACAAAACTCACCCCTAATTTGCAAATAGAGCCCATATTTCAGCTATTTAGCAGCTCCTGCATGGAAATAAAGCCCTTTATAGCGCATGTGAGGCTGATTTCATTGTAGCGTGTATCTTTACAACTGTCGACCACTGTGTATCGAGTTAACTCATCTCTGTTGAAATAGCTGTAAATAAGCATAAATCAATGCATAATCTAGGTAAAAAGCATGTGCATTAATGGACTATCAACCATTGAAAGTTCGCCTTTTCCAGTCGGTTTTTCTAGCCCTATTGCTATGCCTGAACATGTATCGGGATGAAATATGTGCATTTATGCAATAGAGACCCATATCTTTTCAAAAATGTGCCCTTTAGAGCGATTTGATCAAGCCTTCACAGAGAAAAGTAGAAAAAACGGAAAAATTGCCTTGCCGAACAGGCGTTTACAAGCCGTTCTCTGATTGGCTGAATTGCCCTAGTCTCGCGCGTTGTGATTGGTCGAACGCAAGTGCATTAGGTTCATTGTAGTAGTTTTCAAAGTAGGTCAATCCGATTTCTGGGGGGTATATAAGGCAAGAAAATCGAGAATGCTCATTTTCACAATATCTCGTGAACGAATAACTACATTACAATCATGTCTGGACGTGGTAAAGGTGGAAAGACAAAGGGAAAGGCAAAGAGCCGATCCAGCCGTGCAGGACTTCAGTTCCCAGTAGGAAGAATCCACCGTCTCTTACGTAAAGGAAACTATGCCGAGCGAGTAGGTGCCGGAGCTCCAGTCTACTTGGCCGCCGTATTGGAATACTTGGCCGCTGAGGTGCTCGAACTTGCAGGAAATGCTGCCAGAGACAACAAGAAGACAAGAATCATCCCACGTCACTTGCAGTTGGCCATCCGCAACGACGAGGAATTGAACAAACTTCTATCCGGAGTTACCATCGCACAGGGTGGTGTTCTGCCAAACATCCAAGCAGTACTCTTACCCAAGAAGACCAAGGCCTCCAAATAAGTGTCTCGTCTTCAGCACTTAACATTAAACGGCCCTTTTTAGGGCCACTACACACTTAAGAAAGTCATTGCTATACATGCAAGTCCATCCATATGAAATAATTGATTGCAAGCGTACGTAGGTACGTGTGCCCTTTTCTTCCAATTATCATTGTATATCAATTAATTTATTAACCACCCCCTCCCTCCCTCACACAGCAGTTTGCTAGTGTAGCGGTTGTATGTGTGTCTGCAACGCACAAATACATACATGTTACCCCTCGTTTATCCATATTGTATAGTGTGTTGCGTTATATTTGGTAATGTGTTATAGCAATATTTAAGATATAAACAATTAGATATGATGCGAAGTGAGTAAAGTTGAATTAAGAAATTATATATTTCTTAACATATAGACATTATAATTAGTATATAAGAGCTTAAAAGAAGAGCTTTACGATAGAGATAAGGATAGGAACTAGGACGTTGTCCGCTTACGAGGAAACAAAGCTGACAGTTCAGTTTAGTTGTAAAATAAGCCCATAACAAGCTTAAGTGCTAAGTGTGTGTGTGGCGTTTTTTTTTTTTTTTTTTTTTTTTTTTTTGGTTGTCAACTGGCTCCCGGAAAATTTTTTGAAGGTAGAAAAATTGCTGGAAATAGCCGCTCGGCCGCCATTAGATTAGTAGTGCTCTATGCGTCCCCATCGTATCGTAACATAACATAACTACTTATACTCTGTTTTTCCTTACTCGTAAAATTGAATAAAAAGAACCCTGCGATTTGTGCCTTCGCCTCACATCGCATGGCAGTAAGTCATATATACATCCGTGCGCAGCTCGAACTTTCACTGGGCCTTTAATAGGGAGGTATCTTTTATTCCGACTAGATCTATAGCGTTTCAGTGATCGTAGCGCTTCCATGCGTGCATTGTGTTTCTTTGCCGGCCAAAAAACGCTGATAATTCTCGTTTCTAGCCTAAAATGCTCGTTATTTTTATAATTTCTGTCTGTAACACTATCATCCGAGTCCAATCACGCCATGTTTCGGCGCGAGGTACACGTTCGGGAGGATACATTAGCGAAAATGCGGAGCGTCGACAGTGTCAGCAGCGCGAGTCGCTCACTCCAGGGGTCATGTTTCTGCGCATAACTTTTTCGCATCAAATCCTACAGAAATAATACCTACACCATCTTGTAGCTGCATTCTTAAGCTTCATTATCATGTATACTTTGTGGGGGTTTAATCAAGTATTTACGCCGCAATCATCCGATAGGCACACCAGAGAAAACACAAAATACACTACGCGGGTTGAGCACCTGCGGTATTTCTATCAGGTCCGCGCGCGTACTTTTTCTAACGCGGACTGACCTACTTACCGATATATTGTTTCCTGTACAGTTCTAACACAATCATTCTGTTCCCCTGAATACGAAAATGACTGACGCTGTCGCTGCTACTCCCGCTAAGGCTAAGAAGGCTTCCAAGCCTAAAAAGCCATCTACTCATCCCAAATACAGTGAGATGATCACTGCTGCTCTCGGTGCACTGAAGGAACGAAGTGGATCATCTAGACAGGCTATTCTCAAGTACATCAGCGCCAACTACAGTGTTGGAGCCAATGCTGCCTCTGTGAATGCCCACTTGAAGCTCGCACTCAAGTCTGGTGTGAAGAGCGGTGCAATCAAGCAGGCCAAGGGTACCGGTGCATCTGGTTCTTTCAAACTTGGTGAGAAGAAGAAGGCACCTGCCAAGAAGGCTGCTAAGCCTAAAGCTGCCAAGCCAAAGAAGCCCAAGACACCAAAGAAGAAGCCAGCCGCCAAGAAACCAGCCGCCAAGAAGGTTGCCAAGCCAAAGACTGCCAAGAAGCCTGCCGCCAAGAAGGCCAAAACACCCAAGAAGGCAGCTGCTAAGCCAAAGAAGGCCGCCGCCAAGTCTCCAAAGAAGACTAAGGCAGCTGCTAAGCCAAAGAAGGCTAAGACACCAAAGAAGGCTGCTGCCAAGAAATAAACAATTTCATGTTGTTTCTTTTATCCACAAAGGTCCTTTTCAGGACCATTCAATTACTTAATGTTGATTTTACCTCTCTCATTTAATTGTTCAATCCCCAAAGTACACCCACCCACCCGGTTAGAACTGCAAAGCTTAGTTAATAATGCGATTATGAATTTATTTTCATGGTGCAGTTCATTGATTTGTCTCAATTTAGAGATTGTTAACTATATTTCACTTCACAGATGTAAATTTGAGGCCGGTACATGCAACATTGTTGCTTTTACATATAACAGTATTGCTTTTGCATATAACATTACTGCTTAAACTAGCATGTACATGAGTCTGACATGAAAAACCAAAGTACAGTAAGTTATCGGGCTGTGATGGCTTGCTGAATTTTAGGGAGTATACTTGTAGTGTTATCTGCTCAATACTTTTGTACATAATTGTACACTTCAACCGAGTCAATAAAGAGGCCCTGTTGTCCTTTGATGGGCAAATATTCGCAAATTTACCCTGCAATCTGTTCTGCATAGATTATTTACTAACCCAACACCATTTAAAGATGAATGTTAAGCAATGAAAGACAAAATATCAGTCCATTAACACAGGTGACAGGTTTAGCCATATTTTCAAATGTCCCCTAAGTAATTCTAAATACTATGAATTTCATACATTTATCATGTCCTAGTGTAAATCTACCTGCAGTTTAATAAAAACACATATTTTGGTCAATTTCTCCATGGTAAAGTCATTTAATTAGGAAAAATATGTATTTTGATGCCTGCCTAACAGGTCTTTAAGAGCCGATCGCTGATTGGTCCAATGACCCTAGTCTCGCACGTTGTGATTGGCTGTGTGCAAGCCGAACTGCCGTTTGAAAGCCGCTATCTGATTGGTTCATTTTCTATCCGGTTTTTGAAACGAAAAATGAACGTCCAATCAGCGTGCAGCAGTCCATAGCGCGCTTATTTTAACCTTCATTCTTGTTCTCTGGTCATTATTCTACGTTACTGAACGAAGATGGCAAGAACAAAGCAGACCGCTAGAAAATCTACTGGAGGCAAGGCCCCAAGAAAACAACTGGCTACCAAGGCCGCTCGTAAGAGTGCCCCAGCCACCGGTGGTGTTAAGAAGCCCCACAGATACAGGCCAGGAACCGTCGCTCTTCGTGAAATCAGACGTTACCAGAAGAGTACTGAACTTTTGATCAGAAAATTGCCATTCCAGCGTCTGGTCCGTGAAATCGCTCAGGACTTCAAGACTGATCTCCGATTCCAGAGCTCCGCCGTCTTGGCTCTCCAAGAGGCTAGCGAGGCTTACCTCGTCGGACTTTTCGAGGACACCAACTTGTGCGCCATTCACGCCAAACGTGTCACTATCATGCCAAAGGACATCCAGTTGGCCCGTCGTATCCGTGGCGAACGTGCTTAAGTGCATTTACACTGTACACATCACAAAACGGCCCTTTTTAGGGCCACAAATCTCTTAAGAGACTTCTACTTCTGCTGTCTACCACGTATCCCCCAATATAAAAAGAAATATATAACTAAGTATTCAAGTCCCCTTAACTTATCAAAATAATCAAGTGTCGTTATAACACATGTGTCTATCTATCTATCTCTGTCCTGTAAGCCAATGTGTATATAGAGCTATTTAAAATACGTAAATTGCTACTAAAGTCCAGCCTATTTCTCCACAATGACTATTTCCCTGACACTTTATAAGCAATATACAAGATCGCAAACTATTCTCGAAATCTTCGATATTGTAATACTCGCTGCTGATTGTGAATTTTCACGAAATGCTCAATTTTCCTGCCTTTTTTTCAACTAATATCGACGGTTGTCGGTAATATATAAGTTTTTGTATGTGAACACGACATAATAAGACAATTCCGAATAACAATAGAGGAAAAAACACCTCAAATATACTGGCCATGTAGAAAAATCGAAAAATAAATTCTGAATCGCGTGAAATTTTCTAAGTACAATAAGTGACAAATCTGCCGTAGCAGGTGCGTTGACCTACTAACCTAGAACTGGTCCTATATAAGTGGCTGGCCGTTTGATAGCGTTCATTCTCAGCCAAAACACTGACTATTCAACATGTCCGGACGTGGTAAAGGAGGCAAAGGTCTAGGAAAGGGGGGCGCTAAGCGTCACAGGAAAGTTCTGCGTGATAATATCCAGGGTATCACCAAGCCAGCTATCCGCCGTCTGGCTCGTAGAGGTGGTGTGAAACGTATCTCAGGTCTCATCTACGAAGAGACCCGTGGTGTACTCAAAGTTTTCTTGGAAAACGTCATCCGTGATGCCGTCACCTACACCGAGCATGCTAAGAGGAAGACCGTCACAGCTATGGATGTCGTCTATGCTCTTAAGAGACAAGGCAGAACCCTCTACGGATTCGGAGGTTAAGCACTTGATAGCTTAATTTCGCTAAAACGGCCCTTTTTAGGGCCACAAAATACTCCCGAATAGCTTTTTCTCTCTCTCATAATTTGTCAACCCATACATACATATAAATCAATTCCTACATACATATATACATATAAATATTAATATATAATATACATTTATATAGATTTCAACCCTAAAAATATCCTATTTTGGCCCAGCACATTTCATTTTTGCTTAACAAAGAGCGACATGTGCTTTTGTATCAATGTTGCTGTCCTGAAATTATAGATTATAGAGTGCATTTTTGTGCATTTATATGTGTATTTCGTGCATTAAGTACAATTTATTGGTAAAATGTTAAAAAAACACTATGCTTTTTTGCTCTATATACGTCAAATTAGGTTCAATCTCCGCGTGTAATGTCTTATTAGATGCACCGAGGCGCAAGGAATCTAAAACACCCCTATGTTGCACATGTGAAAGGAAAAACAAAAGAGCAATCCACCAAAAACACGATTTCGGAACTCGAAAATTTTCGAAGTGTCGTTAGCTGCTCGCAATTTCAACAGCCAATCAGAATGCTGCATTTGTGCCCACTGTTCGTAAGTAGGTCAATCCGGTTTTGGCCAGCTAGCTCGGCATATATAAAGGAAAATTTCGTTTTGCCTATCATTCATTACTGAGTAATCATGGTAGCTAAAGGTGTTGCAAGCAAAGGTTCGAAGAAGGCCGCCACCAAGGCAAAGGCCGCAAGGTCTACTGACAAGAAAAAGAGGAGGAGGAGGAGGGAATCCTACTCTATCTACATCTACAAAGTCTTGAGACAAGTTCACCCAGACACTGGCGTATCCAGCAAAGCTATGTCCATCATGAACAGTTTTGTCAACGACATCTTCGAGAGAATCGCCGCCGAGGCATCCAGACTCGCTCACTACAACAAGCGATCAACCATCACCAGCAGAGAAATCCAGACAGCTGTCAGGCTTTTGTTGCCCGGTGAGCTCGCCAAGCACGCAGTCAGCGAGGGTACCAAGGCTGTTACCAAGTACACAAGCAGCAAATAAACAATTGTTGTCAGGTGAAAAACAAAAACGGCCCTTTTTAGGGCCACTCAATCATTTCCGACTGATTACTTCTAAGAATTGTTAAGGGGGCAAATTTAAGACTTGAAAAATATCAACACATGTCCATGTATGAAACCGAAAAACGACTCCTAACACAATAGATACACATATCTACTCAAAAATGTCCATATTTACACCATTTAAACGAGCCTTTAGCGAGAAAACTCGAAATATTTGAAAATTCGCCCTGCCGAACAGGCGTTTGCAAGTTGCACGCTGATTGGCTGGATTGCCCTAGTCTCGCACATCGCGATTGGTCGAAGGCTATTGCTCTGCTGCTATAGTAAAAACATATTTCAAGCCTCTGTACCATGTACGATGACGAATCGGACCAAAATTGCTGCTTTCAGACAAAACTCACCCCTAATTTGCAAATAGAGCCCATATTTCAGCTATTTAGCAGCTCCTGCATGGAAATAAAGCCCTTTATAGCGCATGTGAGGCTGATTTCATTGTAGCGTGTATCTTTACAACTGTCGACCACTGTGTATCGAGTTAACTCATCTCTGTTGAAATAGCTGTAAATAAGCATAAATCAATGCATAATCTAGGTAAAAAGCATGTGCATTAATGGACTATCAACCATTGAAAGTTCGCCTTTTCCAGTCGGTTTTTCTAGCCCTATTGCTATGCCTGAACATGTATCGGGATGAAATATGTGCATTTATGCAATAGAGACCCATATCTTTTCAAAAATGTGCCCTTTAGAGCGATTTGATCAAGCCTTCACAGAGAAAAGTAGAAAAAACGGAAAAATTGCCTTGCCGAACAGGCGTTTACAAGCCGTTCTCTGATTGGCTGAATTGCCCTAGTCTCGCGCGTTGTGATTGGTCGAACGCAAGTGCATTAGGTTCATTGTAGTAGTTTTCAAAGTAGGTCAATCCGATTTCTGGGGGGTATATAAGGCAAGAAAATCGAGAATGCTCATTTTCACAATATCTCGTGAACGAATAACTACATTACAATCATGTCTGGACGTGGTAAAGGTGGAAAGACAAAGGGAAAGGCAAAGAGCCGATCCAGCCGTGCAGGACTTCAGTTCCCAGTAGGAAGAATCCACCGTCTCTTACGTAAAGGAAACTATGCCGAGCGAGTAGGTGCCGGAGCTCCAGTCTACTTGGCCGCCGTATTGGAATACTTGGCCGCTGAGGTGCTCGAACTTGCAGGAAATGCTGCCAGAGACAACAAGAAGACAAGAATCATCCCACGTCACTTGCAGTTGGCCATCCGCAACGACGAGGAATTGAACAAACTTCTATCCGGAGTTACCATCGCACAGGGTGGTGTTCTGCCAAACATCCAAGCAGTACTCTTACCCAAGAAGACCAAGGCCTCCAAATAAGTGTCTCGTCTTCAGCACTTAACATTAAACGGCCCTTTTTAGGGCCACTACACACTTAAGAAAGTCATTGCTATACATGCAAGTCCATCCATATGAAATAATTGATTGCAAGCGTACGTAGGTACGTGTGCCCTTTTCTTCCAATTATCATTGTATATCAATTAATTTATTAACCACCCCCTCCCTCCCTCACACAGCAGTTTGCTAGTGTAGCGGTTGTATGTGTGTCTGCAACGCACAAATACATACATGTTACCCCTCGTTTATCCATATTGTATAGTGTGTTGCGTTATATTTGGTAATGTGTTATAGCAATATTTAAGATATAAACAATTAGATATGATGCGAAGTGAGTAAAGTTGAATTAAGAAATTATATATTTCTTAACATATAGACATTATAATTAGTATATAAGAGCTTAAAAGAAGAGCTTTACGATAGAGATAAGGATAGGAACTAGGACGTTGTCCGCTTACGAGGAAACAAAGCTGACAGTTCAGTTTAGTTGTAAAATAAGCCCATAACAAGCTTAAGTGCTAAGTGTGTGTGTGGCGTTTTTTTTTTTTTTTTTTTTTTTTTTTTTGGTTGTCAACTGGCTCCCGGAAAATTTTTTGAAGGTAGAAAAATTGCTGGAAATAGCCGCTCGGCCGCCATTAGATTAGTAGTGCTCTATGCGTCCCCATCGTATCGTAACATAACATAACTACTTATACTCTGTTTTTCCTTACTCGTAAAATTGAATAAAAAGAACCCTGCGATTTGTGCCTTCGCCTCACATCGCATGGCAGTAAGTCATATATACATCCGTGCGCAGCTCGAACTTTCACTGGGCCTTTAATAGGGAGGTATCTTTTATTCCGACTAGATCTATAGCGTTTCAGTGATCGTAGCGCTTCCATGCGTGCATTGTGTTTCTTTGCCGGCCAAAAAACGCTGATAATTCTCGTTTCTAGCCTAAAATGCTCGTTATTTTTATAATTTCTGTCTGTAACACTATCATCCGAGTCCAATCACGCCATGTTTCGGCGCGAGGTACACGTTCGGGAGGATACATTAGCGAAAATGCGGAGCGTCGACAGTGTCAGCAGCGCGAGTCGCTCACTCCAGGGGTCATGTTTCTGCGCATAACTTTTTCGCATCAAATCCTACAGAAATAATACCTACACCATCTTGTAGCTGCATTCTTAAGCTTCATTATCATGTATACTTTGTGGGGGTTTAATCAAGTATTTACGCCGCAATCATCCGATAGGCACACCAGAGAAAACACAAAATACACTACGCGGGTTGAGCACCTGCGGTATTTCTATCAGGTCCGCGCGCGTACTTTTTCTAACGCGGACTGACCTACTTACCGATATATTGTTTCCTGTACAGTTCTAACACAATCATTCTGTTCCCCTGAATACGAAAATGACTGACGCTGTCGCTGCTACTCCCGCTAAGGCTAAGAAGGCTTCCAAGCCTAAAAAGCCATCTACTCATCCCAAATACAGTGAGATGATCACTGCTGCTCTCGGTGCACTGAAGGAACGAAGTGGATCATCTAGACAGGCTATTCTCAAGTACATCAGCGCCAACTACAGTGTTGGAGCCAATGCTGCCTCTGTGAATGCCCACTTGAAGCTCGCACTCAAGTCTGGTGTGAAGAGCGGTGCAATCAAGCAGGCCAAGGGTACCGGTGCATCTGGTTCTTTCAAACTTGGTGAGAAGAAGAAGGCACCTGCCAAGAAGGCTGCTAAGCCTAAAGCTGCCAAGCCAAAGAAGCCCAAGACACCAAAGAAGAAGCCAGCCGCCAAGAAACCAGCCGCCAAGAAGGTTGCCAAGCCAAAGACTGCCAAGAAGCCTGCCGCCAAGAAGGCCAAAACACCCAAGAAGGCAGCTGCTAAGCCAAAGAAGGCCGCCGCCAAGTCTCCAAAGAAGACTAAGGCAGCTGCTAAGCCAAAGAAGGCTAAGACACCAAAGAAGGCTGCTGCCAAGAAATAAACAATTTCATGTTGTTTCTTTTATCCACAAAGGTCCTTTTCAGGACCATTCAATTACTTAATGTTGATTTTACCTCTCTCATTTAATTGTTCAATCCCCAAAGTACACCCACCCACCCGGTTAGAACTGCAAAGCTTAGTTAATAATGCGATTATGAATTTATTTTCATGGTGCAGTTCATTGATTTGTCTCAATTTAGAGATTGTTAACTATATTTCACTTCACAGATGTAAATTTGAGGCCGGTACATGCAACATTGTTGCTTTTACATATAACAGTATTGCTTTTGCATATAACATTACTGCTTAAACTAGCATGTACATGAGTCTGACATGAAAAACCAAAGTACAGTAAGTTATCGGGCTGTGATGGCTTGCTGAATTTTAGGGAGTATACTTGTAGTGTTATCTGCTCAATACTTTTGTACATAATTGTACACTTCAACCGAGTCAATAAAGAGGCCCTGTTGTCCTTTGATGGGCAAATATTCGCAAATTTACCCTGCAATCTGTTCTGCATAGATTATTTACTAACCCAACACCATTTAAAGATGAATGTTAAGCAATGAAAGACAAAATATCAGTCCATTAACACAGGTGACAGGTTTAGCCATATTTTCAAATGTCCCCTAAGTAATTCTAAATACTATGAATTTCATACATTTATCATGTCCTAGTGTAAATCTACCTGCAGTTTAATAAAAACACATATTTTGGTCAATTTCTCCATGGTAAAGTCATTTAATTAGGAAAAATATGTATTTTGATGCCTGCCTAACAGGTCTTTAAGAGCCGATCGCTGATTGGTCCAATGACCCTAGTCTCGCACGTTGTGATTGGCTGTGTGCAAGCCGAACTGCCGTTTGAAAGCCGCTATCTGATTGGTTCATTTTCTATCCGGTTTTTGAAACGAAAAATGAACGTCCAATCAGCGTGCAGCAGTCCATAGCGCGCTTATTTTAACCTTCATTCTTGTTCTCTGGTCATTATTCTACGTTACTGAACGAAGATGGCAAGAACAAAGCAGACCGCTAGAAAATCTACTGGAGGCAAGGCCCCAAGAAAACAACTGGCTACCAAGGCCGCTCGTAAGAGTGCCCCAGCCACCGGTGGTGTTAAGAAGCCCCACAGATACAGGCCAGGAACCGTCGCTCTTCGTGAAATCAGACGTTACCAGAAGAGTACTGAACTTTTGATCAGAAAATTGCCATTCCAGCGTCTGGTCCGTGAAATCGCTCAGGACTTCAAGACTGATCTCCGATTCCAGAGCTCCGCCGTCTTGGCTCTCCAAGAGGCTAGCGAGGCTTACCTCGTCGGACTTTTCGAGGACACCAACTTGTGCGCCATTCACGCCAAACGTGTCACTATCATGCCAAAGGACATCCAGTTGGCCCGTCGTATCCGTGGCGAACGTGCTTAAGTGCATTTACACTGTACACATCACAAAACGGCCCTTTTTAGGGCCACAAATCTCTTAAGAGACTTCTACTTCTGCTGTCTACCACGTATCCCCCAATATAAAAAGAAATATATAACTAAGTATTCAAGTCCCCTTAACTTATCAAAATAATCAAGTGTCGTTATAACACATGTGTCTATCTATCTATCTCTGTCCTGTAAGCCAATGTGTATATAGAGCTATTTAAAATACGTAAATTGCTACTAAAGTCCAGCCTATTTCTCCACAATGACTATTTCCCTGACACTTTATAAGCAATATACAAGATCGCAAACTATTCTCGAAATCTTCGATATTGTAATACTCGCTGCTGATTGTGAATTTTCACGAAATGCTCAATTTTCCTGCCTTTTTTTCAACTAATATCGACGGTTGTCGGTAATATATAAGTTTTTGTATGTGAACACGACATAATAAGACAATTCCGAATAACAATAGAGGAAAAAACACCTCAAATATACTGGCCATGTAGAAAAATCGAAAAATAAATTCTGAATCGCGTGAAATTTTCTAAGTACAATAAGTGACAAATCTGCCGTAGCAGGTGCGTTGACCTACTAACCTAGAACTGGTCCTATATAAGTGGCTGGCCGTTTGATAGCGTTCATTCTCAGCCAAAACACTGACTATTCAACATGTCCGGACGTGGTAAAGGAGGCAAAGGTCTAGGAAAGGGGGGCGCTAAGCGTCACAGGAAAGTTCTGCGTGATAATATCCAGGGTATCACCAAGCCAGCTATCCGCCGTCTGGCTCGTAGAGGTGGTGTGAAACGTATCTCAGGTCTCATCTACGAAGAGACCCGTGGTGTACTCAAAGTTTTCTTGGAAAACGTCATCCGTGATGCCGTCACCTACACCGAGCATGCTAAGAGGAAGACCGTCACAGCTATGGATGTCGTCTATGCTCTTAAGAGACAAGGCAGAACCCTCTACGGATTCGGAGGTTAAGCACTTGATAGCTTAATTTCGCTAAAACGGCCCTTTTTAGGGCCACAAAATACTCCCGAATAGCTTTTTCTCTCTCTCATAATTTGTCAACCCATACATACATATAAATCAATTCCTACATACATATATACATATAAATATTAATATATAATATACATTTATATAGATTTCAACCCTAAAAATATCCTATTTTGGCCCAGTACATTTCATTTTTGCTTAACAAAGAGCGACATGTGCTTTTGTATCAATGTTGCTGTCCTGAAATTATAGAGTGCATTTATATGTGTATTTCGTGCATTAAGTACAATTTATTGGTAAAATGTTAAAAAAACACTATGCTTTTTTGCTCTATATACGTCAAATTAGGTTCAATCTCCGCGTGTAATGTCTTATTAGATGCACAGAGGCGCAAGGAATCTAAAACACCCCTATGTTGCACATGTGAAAGGAAAAACAAAAGAGCAATCCACCAAAAACACGATTTCGGAACTCGAAAATTTTCTAAGTGTCGTTAGCTGCTCGCAATTTCAACAGCCAATCAGAATGCTGCATTTGTGCCCACTGTTCGTAAGTAGGTCAATCCGGTTTTGGCCAGCTAGCTCGGCATATATAAAGGAAAATTTCGTTTTGCCTATCATTCATTACTGAGTAATCATGGTAGCTAAAGGTGTTGCAAGCAAAGGTTCGAAGAAGGCCGCCACCAAGGCAAAGGCCGCAAGGTCTACTGACAAGAAAAAGAGGAGGAGGAGGAGGGAATCCTACTCTATCTACATCTACAAAGTCTTGAGACAAGTTCACCCAGACACTGGCGTATCCAGCAAAGCTATGTCCATCATGAACAGTTTTGTCAACGACATCTTCGAGAGAATCGCCGCCGAGGCATCCAGACTCGCTCACTACAACAAGCGATCAACCATCACCAGCAGAGAAATCCAGACAGCTGTCAGGCTTTTGTTGCCCGGTGAGCTCGCCAAGCACGCAGTCAGCGAGGGTACCAAGGCTGTTACCAAGTACACAAGCAGCAAATAAACAATTGTTGTCAGGTGAAAAACAAAAACGGCCCTTTTTAGGGCCACTCAATCATTTCAGACTGATTACTTCTAAGAATTGTTAAGGGGCAAATTTAAGACTTGAAAAATATCAACACATGTCCATGTATGAAACCGAAAAACGACTCCTAACACAATAGATACACATATCTACTCAAAAATGTCCATATTTACACCATTTAAACGAGCCTTTAGCGAGAAAACTCGAAATATTTGAAAATTCGCCCTGCCGAACAGGCGTTTGCAAGCTGCACGCTGATTGGCTGGATTGCCCTAGTCTCGCACATCGCGATTGGTCGAAGGCTATTGCTCTGCTGCTATAGTAAAAACATATTTCAAGCCCCTGTACCATGTACGATGACGAATCGGACCAAAATTGCTGCTTTCAGACAAAACTCACCCCTAATTTGCAAATAGAGCCCATATTTCAGCTATTTAGCAGCTCCTGCATGGAAATAAAGCCCTTTATAGCGCATGTGAGGCTGATTTCATTGTAGCGTGTATCTTTACAACTGTCGACCACTGTGTATCGAGTTAACTCATCTCTGTTGAAATAGCTGTAAATAAGCATAAATCAATGCATAATCTAGGTAAAAAGCATGTGCATTAATGGACTATCAACCATTGAAAGTTCGCCTTTTCCAGTCGGTTTTTCTAGCCCTATTGCTATGCCTGAACATGTATCGGGATGAAATATGTGCATTTATGCAATAGAGACCCATATCTTTTCAAAAATGTGCCCTTTAGAGCGATTTGATCAAGCCTTCACAGAGAAAAGTAGAAAAAACGGAAAAATTGCCTTGCCGAACAGGCGTTTACAAGCCGTTCTCTGATTGGCTGAATTGCCCTAGTCTCGCGCGTTGTGATTGGTCGAACGCAAGTGCATTAGGTTCATTGTAGTAGTTTTCAAAGTAGGTCAATCCGATTTCTGGGGGGTATATAAGGCAAGAAAATCGAGAATGCTCATTTTCACAATATCTCGTGAACGAATAACTACATTACAATCATGTCTGGACGTGGTAAAGGTGGAAAGACAAAGGGAAAGGCAAAGAGCCGATCCAGCCGTGCAGGACTTCAGTTCCCAGTAGGAAGAATCCACCGTCTCTTACGTAAAGGAAACTATGCCGAGCGAGTAGGTGCCGGAGCTCCAGTCTACTTGGCCGCCGTATTGGAATACTTGGCCGCTGAGGTGCTCGAACTTGCAGGAAATGCTGCCAGAGACAACAAGAAGACAAGAATCATCCCACGTCACTTGCAGTTGGCCATCCGCAACGACGAGGAATTGAACAAACTTCTCTCCGGAGTTACCATCGCACAGGGTGGTGTTCTGCCAAACATCCAAGCAGTACTCTTACCCAAGAAGACCAAGGCCTCCAAATAAGTGTCTCGTCTTCAGCACATAACATTAAACGGCCCTTTTTAGGGCCACTACACACTTAAGAAAGTCATTGCTATACATGCAAGTCCATCCATATGAAATAATTGATTGCAAGCGTACGTAGGTACGTGTGCCCTTTTCTTCCAATTATCATTGTATATCAATTAATTTATTAACCACCCCCTCCCTCCCTCCCTCAAACAGCAGTTTGCTAGTGTAGCGGTTGTATGTGTGTCTGCAACGCACAAATACATACATGTTACCCCTCGTTTATCCATATTGTATAGTGTGTTGCGTTATATTTGGTAATGTGTTATAGCAATATTTAAGATATAAACAATTAGATATGATGCGAAGTGAGTAAAGTTGAATTAAGAAATTATATATTATATATTTCTTAACATATAGACATTATAATTAGTATATAAGAGCTTAAAAGAAGAGCTTTACGATAGAGATAAGGATAGGAACTAGGACGTTGTCGCTTACGAGGAAACAAAGCTGACAGTTCAGTTTAGTTGTAAAATAAGCCCATAACAAGCTTAAGTGTGTGTGTGGCGTTTTTTTTTTTTTTTTTTTTTTTTTTTTTGGTTGTCAACTGGCTCCCGGAAAATTTTTTGAAGGTAGAAAAATTGCTGGAAATAGCCGCTCGGCCGCCATTAGATTAGTAGTGCTCTATGCGTCCCCATCGTATCGTAACATAACATGACTACTTATACTCTGTTTTTCCTTACTCGTAAAATTGAATAAAAAGAACCCTGCGATTTGTGCCTTCGCCTCACATCGCATGGCAGTAAGTCATATATACATCCGTGCGCAGCTCGAACTTTCACTGGGCCTTTAATAGGGAGGTATCTTTTATTCCGACTAGATCTATAGCGTTTCAGTGATCGTAGCGCTTCCATGCGTGCATTGTGTTTCTTTGCCGGCCAAAAAACGCTGATAATTCTCGTTTCTAGCCTAAAATGCTCGTTATTTTTATAATTTCTGTCTGTAACACTATCATCCGAGTCCAATCACGCCATGTTTCGGCGCGAGGTACACGTTCGGGAGGATACATTAGCGAAAATGCGGAGCGTCGACAGTGTCAGCAGTGCGAGTCGCTCACTCCAGGGGTCATGTTTCTGCGCATAACTTTTTCGCATCAAATCCTACAGAAATAATACCTACACCATCTTGTAGCTGCATTCTTAAGCTTCATTATCATGTATACTTTGTGGGGGTTTAATCAAGTATTTACGCCGCAATCATCCGATAGGCACACCAGAGAAAACACAAAATACACTACGCGGGTTGAGCACCTGCGGTATTTCTATCAGGTCCGCGCGCGTACTTTTTCTAACGCGGACTGACCTACTTACCGATATATTGTTTCCTGTACAGTTCTAACACAATCATTCTGTTCCCCTGAATACGAAAATGACTGACGCTGTCGCTGCTACTCCCGCTAAGGCTAAGAAGGCTTCCAAGCCTAAAAAGCCATCTACTCATCCCAAATACAGTGAGATGATCACTGCTGCTCTCGGTGCACTGAAGGAACGAAGTGGATCATCTAGACAGGCTATTCTCAAGTACATCAGCGCCAACTACAGTGTTGGAGCCAATGCTGCCTCTGTGAATGCCCACTTGAAGCTCGCACTCAAGTCTGGTGTGAAGAGCGGTGCAATCAAGCAGGCCAAGGGTACCGGTGCATCTGGTTCTTTCAAACTTGGTGAGAAGAAGAAGGCACCTGCCAAGAAGGCTGCTAAGCCTAAAGCTGCCAAGCCAAAGAAGCCCAAGACACCAAAGAAGAAGCCAGCCGCCAAGAAACCAGCCGCCAAGAAGGTTGCCAAGCCAAAGACTGCCAAGGCTGCCAAGAAGCCTGCCGCCAAGAAGGCCAAAACACCCAAGAAGGCAGCTGCTAAGCCAAAGAAGGCCGCCGCCGCCAAGTCTCCAAAGAAGACTAAGGCAGCTGCTAAGCCAAAGAAGGCTAAGACACCAAAGAAGGCTGCTGCCAAGAAATAAACAATTTCATGTTGTTTCTTTTATCCACAAAGGTCCTTTTCAGGACCATTCAATTACTTAATGTTGATTTTACCTCTCTCATTTAATTGTTCAATCCCCAAAGTACACCCACCCACCCGGTTAGAACTGCAAAGCTTAGTTAATAATGCGATTATGAATTTATTTTCATGGTGCAGTTCATTGATTTGTCTCAATTTAGAGATTGTTAACTATATTTCACTTCACAGATGTAAATTTGAGGCCGGTACATGCAACATTGTTGCTTTTACATATAACAGTATTGCTTTTGCATATAACATTACTGCTTAAACTAGCATGTACATGAGTCTGACATGAAAAACCAAAGTACAGTAAGTTATCGGGCTGTGATGGCTTGCTGAATTTTAGGGAGTATACTTGTAGTGTTATCTGCTCAATACTTTTGTACATAATTGTACACTTCAACCGAGTCAATAAAGAGGCCCTGTTGTCCTTTGATGGGCAAATATTCGCAAATTTACCCTGCAATCTGTTCTGCATAGATTATTTACTAACCCAACACCATTTAAAGATGAATGTTAAGCAATGAAAGACAAAATATCAGTCCATTAACACAGGTGACAGGTTTAGCCATATTTTCAAATGTCCCCTAAGTAATTCTAAATACTATGAATTTCATACATTTATCATGTCCTAGTGTAAATCTACCTGCAGTTTAATAAAAACACATATTTTGGTCAATTTCTCCATGGTAAAGTCATTTAATTAGGAAAAATATGTATTTTGATGCCTGCCTAACAGGTCTTTAAGAGCCGATCGCTGATTGGTCCAATGACCCTAGTCTCGCACGTTGTGATTGGCTGTGTGCAAGCCGAACTGCCGTTTGAAAGCCGCTATCTGATTGGTTCATTTTCTATCCGGTTTTTGAAACGAAAAATGAACGTCCAATCAGCGTGCAGCAGTCCATAGCGCGCTTATTTTAACCTTCATTCTTGTTCTCTGGTCATTATTCTACGTTACTGAACGAAGATGGCAAGAACAAAGCAGACCGCTAGAAAATCTACTGGAGGCAAGGCCCCAAGAAAACAACTGGCTACCAAGGCCGCTCGTAAGAGTGCCCCAGCCACCGGTGGTGTTAAGAAGCCCCACAGATACAGGCCAGGAACCGTCGCTCTTCGTGAAATCAGACGTTACCAGAAGAGTACTGAACTTTTGATCAGAAAATTGCCATTCCAGCGTCTGGTCCGTGAAATCGCTCAGGACTTCAAGACTGATCTCCGATTCCAGAGCTCCGCCGTCTTGGCTCTCCAAGAGGCTAGCGAGGCTTACCTCGTCGGACTTTTCGAGGACACCAACTTGTGCGCCATTCACGCCAAACGTGTCACTATCATGCCAAAGGACATCCAGTTGGCCCGTCGTATCCGTGGCGAACGTGCTTAAGTGCATTTACACTGTACACATCACAAAACGGCCCTTTTTAGGGCCACAAATCTCTTAAGAGACTTCTACTTCTGCTGTCTACCACGTATCCCCCAATATAAAAAGAAATATATAACTAAGTATTCAAGTCCCCTTAACTTATCAAAATAATCAAGTGTCGTTATAACACATGTGTCTATCTATCTATCTCTGTCCTGTAAGCCAATGTGTATATAGAGCTATTTAAAATACGTAAATTGCTACTAAAGTCCAGCCTATTTCTCCACAATGACTATTTCCCTGACACTTTATAAGCAATATACAAGATCGCAAACTATTCTCGAAATCTTCGATATTGTAATACTCGCTGCTGATTGTGAATTTTCACGAAATGCTCAATTTTCCTGCCTTTTTTTCAACTAATATCGACGGTTGTCGGTAATATATAAGTTTTTGTATGTGAACACGACATAATAAGACAATTCCGAATAACAATAGAGGAAAAAACACCTCAAATATACTGGCCATGTAGAAAAATCGAAAAATAAATTCTGAATCGCGTGAAATTTTCTAAGTACAATAAGTGACAAATCTGCCGTAGCAGGTGCGTTGACCTACTAACCTAGAACTGGTCCTATATAAGTGGCTGGCCGTTTGATAGCGTTCATTCTCAGCCAAAACACTGACTATTCAACATGTCCGGACGTGGTAAAGGAGGCAAAGGTCTAGGAAAGGGGGGCGCTAAGCGTCACAGGAAAGTTCTGCGTGATAATATCCAGGGTATCACCAAGCCAGCTATCCGCCGTCTGGCTCGTAGAGGTGGTGTGAAACGTATCTCAGGTCTCATCTACGAAGAGACCCGTGGTGTACTCAAAGTTTTCTTGGAAAACGTCATCCGTGATGCCGTCACCTACACCGAGCATGCTAAGAGGAAGACCGTCACAGCTATGGATGTCGTCTATGCTCTTAAGAGACAAGGCAGAACCCTCTACGGATTCGGAGGTTAAGCACTTGATAGCTTAATTTCGCTAAAACGGCCCTTTTTAGGGCCACAAAATACTCCCGAATAGCTTTTTCTCTCTCTCATAATTTGTCAACCCATACATACATATAAATCAATTCCTACATACATATATACATATAAATATTAATATATAATATACATTTATATAGATTTCAACCCTAAAAATATCCTATTTTGGCCCAGTACATTTCATTTTTGCTTAACAAAGAGCGACATGTGCTTTTGTATCAATGTTGCTGTCCTGAAATTATAGAGTGCATTTATATGTGTATTTCGTGCATTAAGTACAATTTATTGGTAAAATGTTAAAAAAACACTATGCTTTTTTGCTCTATATACGTCAAATTAGGTTCAATCTCCGCGTGTAATGTCTTATTAGATGCACAGAGGCGCAAGGAATCTAAAACACCCCTATGTTGCACATGTGAAAGGAAAAACAAAAGAGCAATCCACCAAAAACACGATTTCGGAACTCGAAAATTTTCTAAGTGTCGTTAGCTGCTCGCAATTTCAACAGCCAATCAGAATGCTGCATTTGTGCCCACTGTTCGTAAGTAGGTCAATCCGGTTTTGGCCAGCTAGCTCGGCATATATAAAGGAAAATTTCGTTTTGCCTATCATTCATTTTTGATTCATTCGATTGATTCACTTCCGCTTCCGGGCAACAAACTGTAAACAAAATAAAGCCTGAAAAAAATAGAAAAAAGAAGATAGCTGGTTCTACACTTCGATGTCCTCCCCTCCCTTCCCCACTACACTGCATACAAGTTCCCCAGCGTATCATCCCACCTTTAGCTACCTTCCAAATTTATCGTTTCACTTATATTACACTGATATTACATTTTTCATAGTTTATTTTCACTTCCGGTAGTCTCGCAAATTTTTTCTTTTATAGTGTAGGTGTTTTCAGATAGAGACTTCCGGATAAACAATCATTATATCCCTGTTATTATATACAATATTGAGTTTGTTTATCTTTGTGTGTGTGTCTTCAACAATAGTTATCGTAAAAATAGAGCTGATGATATTAGTTTATTCATTATTGATAATTTAATTGCATGTATTCTCATAGCAATATTATAGTCTACCCTCAATTTATATTAGCTATTACAATCATTTTAAATATTATATATAATCTTTTTACAGTATTCCCTGCCGAGCCATCCCTGTGTTGTTTTTTCTCCCCCTCCCACCATGCCCTACAGGGCCGGCAGGGATGCCAAATATGATTCAAGGGTTTTAAACCCGAATAGGCACCCGCTGGACATTAGCAGGCTTGTTGGATCTGCTCTGGACCCCATGGACCAGCACCGCGTGACGGTCCCTAATAAATATATATGCATTCTTAAAGCTAGGGGTCCAGACAGTCTACTTTCCCAGCTGAATGTTATAAAGCTGGGAAAATTATTATGTATTAAAATGCCACTAGTCCAGCGGGTGACCCCCTTGTCCTCAGGGTCGGTGATGTTGGAATTCCCGGGAGTGGAACCCCTGGCGAAGGTAATAAATGATCATAATCTGTGCCTCGGGGGCTGCAGGGTGGTAGCCTCACTCCCCCAGCAGGACCGGGTCACAGATATGATCATCCATGGAGTACCCATGGATATTGATCTAAACGAGCTCCGCCCAAAACTTACTTTCGAACCATCAAACGGGGTGGAGCTTATTCAAATTAATAGAATCTATAATAAGTCGGGAAAAGGGACAGGGGCAGTTAAATTGAGTTTTCGGGGGGCTGTACCATTGTACATTAAAATTAGGGAAACAAAAATTTCATTTAAAACTGAGCAATTCGTATATTCCCCCATGAGGTGCTTCAGATGCCAGGGGTTCGGCCATAGAGCCACCACATGTAAGCTCCCCCAGACCTGTGCTAGGTGTTCGGGACCCCATAAGCCCGACCATTGCAGTGAGCCCTCCCTTATTTGCCCCAACTGCAATGGAGACCATCCTGCTTGGTACCCGGGATGCCCAGCCTATATGAAGGCACAATGTATAACGATGCTAATGAAAAAAGAGGGCATCCCGTGGTCAAGGGCTGTGGCTGTTGTAGATAGGGCCGATAAGAACTACAACAGTCCACCAGGGAAGGCCTCTGTCTGCCCGGAGTCACCCATTACAAGTATTAGTATGACCTCCTCCCCGGGCGACGTGTCCGCCTCCCCCCCAGCTGATGTAAGCTTGGAGGGGCGGAGGACCGGGTCCGGGTTGGGGGCCATGAATGCTTCGGCCACATTAACACCAGCCGGGCAGGCGGAGGTCCCAACCTTACAGGGCACCTCTACGCCTAGAGAGACCCCTGAGTCCTCACCAGCAAGACCTGATCGCGGGGGAGACTCCTTGACTCAGGTCTCGGACATCTCTTCTGCGGTCAGCGACTGCAGTAACTTTAACGTAACAGAGGAGGACTCGGTGGTCTCTATCCACTCCAGTTTTTTCGGCTCCTATAATGAGCTGTCAATATCTGGAGTGGTTGCAATTGAGGAATCCCCAACAAAGAGCACTCCCGGTGTCAACACAAATAACTACAAAAACACATTAGAAACAACATATTCCAATCACATAGAAATCTCAAATAAAGAACAGTCAACCAAAATTTTAACATCAGAACTTACAGGTATAATTGAAAACATTATTTTAGACAAATCACGCCCAACAAGAAAAAATCTTTCAACATTTATAGAAAAAGCATTACATAAACAGTTATTCAAACAATCAGTAAATAATAAAACAACTATTTCAGAATCAATCAGCCAAATCAAAACCAAAACATCGGGAGTGTCTCAATGTTGCCCCGTACCCCGGACGCCTAGCAAAATGGTAAGGATCAGGAGAAAGGTAACCAGTACTCCTGGTAAACTAAAAATGGGTAGGAGACTCTTGAGCAAATTGCCGTCTCCTAGTAGGCAACAGTGTAAAACGGCCACTAATAAAATAGCCAAGCCTAAGCCTAACCATGTGTAGTAAATTAAATATCATCTCATTCAATGCTCAAATTTTGAGCCCCCAAAAATTGTCTGAACTAAAAATTTTGTTAAATAAAAATCCACATATAGATATTTTATGTATCCAGGAAGCTAGGTTCAATAAAAATATGTCAAAAAATATTCCTGGATTCAATTTAGAACATAAACCTTATACAGAAAAGAAAACCTTATGTGGTGGTTTGGCAACTTATATTAAAGATTCCATTAATTATGAGAACATCAGGGTAGACAACCCCAGGGATCAAAATGGTACCTCTAAAATAGAGTACCAATTAATCAAAATCCATACTTCCAAACAATCTTTAAATTTAGCTAACATTTATTCTAGAGGATGTGATCTAGACTCTCTAGATCACATCATTAAGTGCTTCCCAACTCAAAATGAGGCAATTGATAGCATCATAACAGGGGACTTTAATGCTCATCATGTTGAGTGGGGATCAAAGATTTCAGACCGTCATGGGAGGGATATTTTGGAATGGGCTGAAAAACATGATTTGATCTTATTCAATGACGGCACACCAACAAGAATAGACAAATCTAATGGAAACATGTCAAATATTGACTTAACTTTTGGGACATCCAAAATTGCCTCAGTTTCAGCTTGGGGAGTTCATGAGGATACCCTGGGGTCAGATCATTTCCCAATCTTAATCTCAATTAATTGCCAAAATTCAACAGGTCAAAATTCAGAAACAAAAAATTTAAAATTAAATAAAACTGATTGGGAAAAATTCAAAATTATTAGTAAGTCCCTTAATCAAAACCTAGTCTACTCTGATGATATCAATAAACACCTATCAAATTTGACAGATTCTATCCTACACATGGTCAGGGAGTGTACCCCAGCCCCCGCATCCCATAAAAAATCAAAAGTACATGTCCAGTGGTGGAGTGAAGAATGTCATGAAGCGGTACAGGGCAGAAAAAAAGCTTTAAGTAGGGCTAAAAGAAATCCATGCCCAGCCAATATCTCTCAATTAAAATCAGCTGAACAGAATGCTAAAAATACTATCCTAAAAGCAAAACAAGAGAATTGGCAAAACTTTTGTGAATCTTTAACTTTCCCTAGGGCCAATTCTCAACTCTTTTGGAATAAAATAAAAAAATTATCAGGCAAAAGAATTAACCCTGTACCGTTGCTAAAATATAAAGATGATATAGCTAAAACACCCTTTGAAAAGGCTCAATTTTTAGTAAGACACTATAAAGAGGTATCAAGTGACTCAAATTTATCACCTGAAACTTTAGTATATCAAAAACACTTTGAGTCACAGCATCGCGATGAAATATATGAGCCGGGGTTAAATGATACTCCATTAAATAAACCTTTTATATTAAAAGAACTAAAGAGGTGCATTCATGACAGGAAAAACTCTGCCCCTGGACAAGATCAAATTAATTACACCATGTTTAAAAACATGGATGATAACATTCTTCTTCTTTGGCTTAATCTTTATAATAGGGTGTGGAGTGAGGGGTTATATCCATCAAACTGGAAAGAAGCTTGCATTATACCTATCAAAAAACCAAATAAGGACAGTGAAGAGCCCAAATCTTATAGACCAATTAGCCTTACATCGCACTCTGGAAAATTGCTAGAGGCGATGGTAAAGGCCCGTTTAGATCACCATATTGAATTTAACAATTACTTAGATCCCTCTCAGTCTGGCTTTAGAAAGGGAAGGAGCACTTTAGATCAATTAGCTCGATTACAACATGATATAATTGCGGCCAAAAACAGGGGCCGAACAGTGCTAGCCATTTTTCTAGATCTACAGGCAGCATTTGATTTAACTTGGCACTTTGGTGTCCTTTATAGGTTGAAAGAATATGGTATAACGGGAGCTTGTTTCCAGTACCTCAGGTCTTTCCTAGAAGGGCGTAAAATACAAGTAAGGGTAAGCGGTACCCTCTCAGACCAAGAAAGTGTCTCGAGAGGTACCCCTCAGGGCGCGATTCTCTCCCCTCTTCTTTTCAATTTACTCATTAATAATCTTCCTGTATCCATCTCAAAATCCGACATGTCATTAAGTCAATTTGCAGATGATTCAGGCACATGGATAACAGGCAAAAATCTTAAGAATATGGCCACTAAGGCACAAAAAGGGTTAGATATGATTTGGGAATGGGCTCAAAACTGGGGTTTCAAAATATCCAAAGAAAAAACTGTCGGTATTCTTTTTGGGCACCAGCCGCAGCATAAATTAGATATACACCTTGGTGGTACACAAATAAAATTTGAAAAAATGACAAAATTCTTAGGTATGATTTTGGACAAAAAACTTACTTTTAAACTTCATATTGAATACTTAATTAAACAGTGTACCACTAATCTTAACATGATGAAAATGCTTAAATATACTGACTTTGGAGCAAATAAAAAAAGCTTATTGCTCCTTTATATCTCCCTTATTAGATCCAAAATTGACTATGGTGCTGAAATTTATGCTGCAGCTGCCCCAACTTTATTAGAAAAACTGGATAAAATTCAATATAAAGCCCTAAGGATAGCCCTGGGGGCCCTTAGCTCCACCCCTACTCACAAACTGGAAGCGGAGGCTGGTGTACTTCCTTTGGCTATCAGGCGCAAGGCCCACACTGTCAAATACTGGGCCAGAGCACAATCAAGGGGAAATAACCCCGTGAACTCCATCTTTGGGACCGGACACTTCACCAAGAATAAGTATAAAAATAACGCCCCCCCATTTGGGGCTTCAACCCAAAACTTGGTGGAGGAGTTCGGTCTCAAAGACATACAGGTAGCAGACTTCAGGCCGGAAATTGAACATCCATGGTTAATGCCCTCGCCTCAGATTGACCTCACCCTATCTAACCTAAATTTAAAAAATCAACTTCCCCATTTAAGTAACATTCAAGTTAAACTGTACTCAGAAGAAAATTACAATAACCATTTTAGCATTTACACGGATGGATCAAAATGTCCCCAATCAGGAAAAGTATCAGCAGCATTTTACATTCCTTCAATAAATTTCTCATCTGTTGATAGGCTTTCGGACAATTTGTCAATCTATTCAGCAGAAATGATAGCATTAATTAATTCAATGAGCTGGGTAATTCTAAATAAACCAAAAAACACGGTTATATTTTCGGATTCTCTTTCGGCGCTGCAGTCAATTCAAAATTATCATAGTAAATCCAGACCGGACCTTTTAGAACAAATCATCATCCTAAATTATTCCATCCAACAAGCCGGTCTGGATATTACACTAGTCTGGTGCCCAGCTCATATAGGTGTTGGGGGAAATGAGGCGGCCGATAGGGCTGCAAAATCTGGCCTGGATCATGTGACTGTTGATACCAAAGTCAAACTCTCACCCACTGAAATAAGTTCTTTGGTCAGGTCACAGTCTGTCAAGCGCTGGAAAGATCATTATTCCAGTGTGATGACAGGTAGCTGTGATTCTGTCCAATATTCAGTGGGGCTCAGATGGCCCGAGGTTTATTCCTCTAACCAAAAAGTAGACAAATGTATAAGCCGTCTGAGACTGGGTACAAATTTGTTGTCCGGTGCCCAAGGAAAATATGTCCTGGGACTGGACCCCATTTGTGCCCGGTGTAGAGTATTGAACTCAACCAGTCACTTTCTGCTACACTGTGGGGTTCACTTCACTCCCAGACTTGAGTTAAAGACTGCCCTTGTAAATTCAGGTCTAACTTTCAACCTGAAAAACATTTTATTCCCTAAAAGGGCAGTCCAACACTCAGTCTTTAATGCCTTAGAAACGTTTATAAGATCTTGTCACATGACAGATAAAATCTAAGGCCCCAGGTCCAGACTTGTGTGCTAATGTAGCCAGGCTGCTGAGATATCTGAAAAATATTAACAATGATTATTAAAAATGTTTTCAACAAAATTACTTAGAATAATATATTGTATGATTTATAAGAAGTTTAAACTTTTCTAGTAAATCCCTATCTTAATGCACTTCTTAACTAACTCTACCCTATCTTAAGTATATTGTTATTTTTTATCTGTAAATGATTTATAACAATCATTTAAATTTTACAATACAATTACTTAGAATAAAATAATGCATTGTTATCTAAGTTAAATCATAAGAAGTTTGAATCATACTAGTTAATCTTAACTTTAATATACTCATTAAACATTTTTCTTATCTTATCCTAAGTTCATTGTTATTTTTACCATATATTTTAAATGAAACTCTTCCAACATGGAATCACCAGTGGAAGTAATGTATGATCTGATACTCCTTTGTATCAAATCTTCACATATTTTTATAGTACTAGATAATTGGATAATCCACATAAACTGATATTATTCAGTTTCATATCTTATATGACATTTCAATATTCAGTGATCTATCAGCATGCCTGGCTACATATAACTGTTATAATCTCTTTTATTGTTATGAATTCAATCTTGAATTCTATAATTATATTAAATTATTAATAGAAATTGAGATTATTATACAAACTTAACATTCTATTTAGAATGCTTATTACATTTAGCTTTACTTCAACATTATTAATACTTTTTTAGAATGGATCCCTTATCTAAATAAGGATATCTTACACTTTATATTTTACATGGTAAAAGTTTTAATATTAAATAAAACCATGTAATTAAATTACTTGGTTGAAAGACAAAATCTTAATGTACATGTTAACCTATGAATAAATAAAAATAATATTCATGGGTAAATCTTACATAGTAATTAAACTAAGTAAAGAAGTTAAAAACTTTAGTTTAGCTTAGTTTTTTACAAAGTATTTAATAGCACACTATAGTCTGGACTGGGAAAGGGAGTGAACTCTGGCCCACCCATTTCAGGAGTACTGAATTAAATGTGAATGCCCCAGCTATAACAACCCATATAAATACCACTTGTTATTAGGGTCTGGGTGTGACCGGATGGCTCAATTAGCAGACAATATATAGTTCTGAGTCCAAATTGAGCCCCGTGCCACACTCTGGACCCTCTTATTCAACTACAGCCCTTATTATGTATCTTGTTAAACTGATGTGATGTGAGTCAAAGTGGTAATTCACTCTCACTCCATCAGTACATTTTAATCTCCTTTTAAAAACTTAAAACCTGTAAATCCCAATAATATTTCATCTAAAAACAATGCAGACCATAAGTGTGACCCGTGTACTATACATGTAGAACCACTGTGTCAAGGTCTGCATTGTAAATTCTGTCTACTATACATTAATGTATACTTGCAATACTAAATAGCTGGGGCGGATTAATTTAACGTTGCCTTTCCCTGGTCCTAAAACAACATCACCGATCAGAGACAGGGATTATTGTATATTATGTATTTTAAAATAAATCATCCCTCTGTGTAGAATGACTTTTTATTTGTACAAAGTGTAATTAATTATTATAACACATTTTTATATAATAATACCATCCCTTTTTAATAAATTATTTTTATGGCCCTATAAAGTAAGCCGTTAGTTGCGTTTTCACCTTAAGGTACCAGTATGTTTTTTCTTTTAATGATTTATTATTTTTAATATTGTTTTAAATACTACACAGAGGGTGATTATGTTCTTTTATGACTATCAGTCCTGTATATCTCATAATTTATAATTAATATTCATAAACATAATAAACATTTTAGGTCCTGGGGGTTATTTTTCTTATCCAAACCATCATACTCTCCGGTATGTTCCAATAAGTCTTCATCAAAAACATACAAATGCGGCTGGCCGCAAAAAAGCGAGTCTGATATTTCGATGAAGCAAATACGCTACATCAGACTCGCTCAAGTGTTTGCATCCTCTTATATATGTTGTAAAAGAGAATGCAAACCACATATCGGAGAGTACTAAATTTATTATGGTATCCAAGTGGGTCAAAATTACTGAAAGAAAAGGGGAAAAAAAAAAAAAAAAAAAAAAAAAAAAAAAAAAAAAAAAAAAAAAAAAAAATTACCCTTTTCCATACTATCCCTCCAAAAAATATGAATATCAGGCTGGTAGTCAAACTCTAAATATCACATATATAATAATATAAGAGCTAGAAATTAATTCACCACAAAATAGGCAAAACTCATATTTATTATCAAAAGTTAGCTATTAAGTTTAAAATAGCTATTTACTTCATTGTTTGTATTTAAAGTAGCTACAAGTTTAAAATATAGCTACATATTCTTTTATAGTAATAATTTCAAAATAGAAGAACTATATTAACATAAAGTATACAATTAGTTATAAATAAAGTTAAAATTGTATACAAAATAGCACTCCCCCTAAATAAAATAGTTCTTCCTAAATATAGTTGTAAATTAAGACACACACACAAACTTTCTCTTAAAATAGCCTAAATATGTATGTTATATTTTTATATAGTAAATTTTTAATTATAGTTTTTTAAATAACAGGCTATATTGAAAGATAGTAATATTGTTAAAATAGTGAAAGCTCGCACATATGGGATTATCCCGGTTGCGAGGATAAACAAACTCAATAATCTGCCTATCATTCATTACTGAGTAATCATGGTAGCTAAAGGTGTTGCAAGCAAAGGTTCGAAGAAGGCCGCCACCAAGGCAAAGGCCGCAAGGTCTACTGACAAGAAAAAGAGGAGGAGGAGGAGGGAATCCTACTCTATCTACATCTACAAAGTCTTGAGACAAGTTCACCCAGACACTGGCGTATCCAGCAAAGCTATGTCCATCATGAACAGTTTTGTCAACGACATCTTCGAGAGAATCGCCGCCGAGGCATCCAGACTCGCTCACTACAACAAGCGATCAACCATCACCAGCAGAGAAATCCAGACAGCTGTCAGGCTTTTGTTGCCCGGTGAGCTCGCCAAGCACGCAGTCAGCGAGGGTACCAAGGCTGTTACCAAGTACACAAGCAGCAAATAAACAATTGTTGTCAGGTGAAAAACAAAAACGGCCCTTTTTAGGGCCACTCAATCATTTCAGACTGATTACTTCTAAGAATTGTTAAGGGGCAAATTTAAGACTTGAAAAATATCAACACATGTCCATGTATGAAACCGAAAAACGACTCCTAACACAATAGATACACATATCTACTCAAAAATGTCCATATTTACACCATTTAAACGAGCCTTTAGCGAGAAAACTCGAAATATTTGAAAATTCGCCCTGCCGAACAGGCGTTTGCAAGCTGCACGCTGATTGGCTGGATTGCCCTAGTCTCGCACATCGCGATTGGTCGAAGGCTATTGCTCTGCTGCTATAGTAAAAACATATTTCAAGCCCCTGTACCATGTACGATGACGAATCGGACCAAAATTGCTGCTTTCAGACAAAACTCACCCCTAATTTGCAAATAGAGCCCATATTTCAGCTATTTAGCAGCTCCTGCATGGAAATAAAGCCCTTTATAGCGCATGTGAGGCTGATTTCATTGTAGCGTGTATCTTTACAACTGTCGACCACTGTGTATCGAGTTAACTCATCTCTGTTGAAATAGCTGTAAATAAGCATAAATCAATGCATAATCTAGGTAAAAAGCATGTGCATTAATGGACTATCAACCATTGAAAGTTCGCCTTTTCCAGTCGGTTTTTCTAGCCCTATTGCTATGCCTGAACATGTATCGGGATGAAATATGTGCATTTATGCAATAGAGACCCATATCTTTTCAAAAATGTGCCCTTTAGAGCGATTTGATCAAGCCTTCACAGAGAAAAGTAGAAAAAACGGAAAAATTGCCTTGCCGAACAGGCGTTTACAAGCCGTTCTCTGATTGGCTGAATTGCCCTAGTCTCGCGCGTTGTGATTGGTCGAACGCAAGTGCATTAGGTTCATTGTAGTAGTTTTCAAAGTAGGTCAATCCGATTTCTGGGGGGTATATAAGGCAAGAAAATCGAGAATGCTCATTTTCACAATATCTCGTGAACGAATAACTACATTACAATCATGTCTGGACGTGGTAAAGGTGGAAAGACAAAGGGAAAGGCAAAGAGCCGATCCAGCCGTGCAGGACTTCAGTTCCCAGTAGGAAGAATCCACCGTCTCTTACGTAAAGGAAACTATGCCGAGCGAGTAGGTGCCGGAGCTCCAGTCTACTTGGCCGCCGTATTGGAATACTTGGCCGCTGAGGTGCTCGAACTTGCAGGAAATGCTGCCAGAGACAACAAGAAGACAAGAATCATCCCACGTCACTTGCAGTTGGCCATCCGCAACGACGAGGAATTGAACAAACTTCTCTCCGGAGTTACCATCGCACAGGGTGGTGTTCTGCCAAACATCCAAGCAGTACTCTTACCCAAGAAGACCAAGGCCTCCAAATAAGTGTCTCGTCTTCAGCACATAACATTAAACGGCCCTTTTTAGGGCCACTACACACTTAAGAAAGTCATTGCTATACATGCAAGTCCATCCATATGAAATAATTGATTGCAAGCGTACGTAGGTACGTGTGCCCTTTTCTTCCAATTATCATTGTATATCAATTAATTTATTAACCACCCCCTCCCTCCCTCCCTCAAACAGCAGTTTGCTAGTGTAGCGGTTGTATGTGTGTCTGCAACGCACAAATACATACATGTTACCCCTCGTTTATCCATATTGTATAGTGTGTTGCGTTATATTTGGTAATGTGTTATAGCAATATTTAAGATATAAACAATTAGATATGATGCGAAGTGAGTAAAGTTGAATTAAGAAATTATATATTATATATTTCTTAACATATAGACATTATAATTAGTATATAAGAGCTTAAAAGAAGAGCTTTACGATAGAGATAAGGATAGGAACTAGGACGTTGTCGCTTACGAGGAAACAAAGCTGACAGTTCAGTTTAGTTGTAAAATAAGCCCATAACAAGCTTAAGTGTGTGTGTGGCGTTTTTTTTTTTTTTTTTTTTTTTTTTTTTGGTTGTCAACTGGCTCCCGGAAAATTTTTTGAAGGTAGAAAAATTGCTGGAAATAGCCGCTCGGCCGCCATTAGATTAGTAGTGCTCTATGCGTCCCCATCGTATCGTAACATAACATGACTACTTATACTCTGTTTTTCCTTACTCGTAAAATTGAATAAAAAGAACCCTGCGATTTGTGCCTTCGCCTCACATCGCATGGCAGTAAGTCATATATACATCCGTGCGCAGCTCGAACTTTCACTGGGCCTTTAATAGGGAGGTATCTTTTATTCCGACTAGATCTATAGCGTTTCAGTGATCGTAGCGCTTCCATGCGTGCATTGTGTTTCTTTGCCGGCCAAAAAACGCTGATAATTCTCGTTTCTAGCCTAAAATGCTCGTTATTTTTATAATTTCTGTCTTGAACACTATCATCCGAGTCCAATCACGCCATGTTTCGGCGCGAGGTACACGTTCGGGAGGATACATTAGCGAAAATGCGGAGCGTCGACAGTGTCAGCAGTGCGAGTCGCTCACTCCAGGGGTCATGTTTCTGCGCATAACTTTTTCGCATCAAATCCTACAGAAATAATACCTACACCATCTTGTAGCTGCATTCTTAAGCTTCATTATCATGTATACTTTGTGGGGGTTTAATCAAGTATTTACGCCGCAATCATCCGATAGGCACACCAGAGAAAACACAAAATACACTACGCGGGTTGAGCACCTGCGGTATTTCTATCAGGTCCGCGCGCGTACTTTTTCTAACGCGGACTGACCTACTTACCGATATATTGTTTCCTGTACAGTTCTAACACAATCATTCTGTTCCCCTGAATACGAAAATGACTGACGCTGTCGCTGCTACTCCCGCTAAGGCTAAGAAGGCTTCCAAGCCTAAAAAGCCATCTACTCATCCCAAATACAGTGAGATGATCACTGCTGCTCTCGGTGCACTGAAGGAACGAAGTGGATCATCTAGACAGGCTATTCTCAAGTACATCAGCGCCAACTACAGTGTTGGAGCCAATGCTGCCTCTGTGAATGCCCACTTGAAGCTCGCACTCAAGTCTGGTGTGAAGAGCGGTGCAATCAAGCAGGCCAAGGGTACCGGTGCATCTGGTTCTTTCAAACTTGGTGAGAAGAAGAAGGCACCTGCCAAGAAGGCTGCTAAGCCTAAAGCTGCCAAGCCAAAGAAGCCCAAGACACCAAAGAAGAAGCCAGCCGCCAAGAAACCAGCCGCCAAGAAGGTTGCCAAGCCAAAGACTGCCAAGAAGCCTGCCGCCAAGAAGGCCAAAACACCCAAGAAGGCAGCTGCTAAGCCAAAGAAGGCCGCCGCCGCCAAGTCTCCAAAGAAGACTAAGGCAGCTGCTAAGCCAAAGAAGGCTAAGACACCAAAGAAGGCTGCTGCCAAGAAATAAACAATTTCATGTTGTTTCTTTTATCCACAAAGGTCCTTTTCAGGACCATTCAATTACTTAATGTTGATTTTACCTCTCTCATTTAATTGTTCAATCCCCAAAGTACACCCACCCACCCGGTTAGAACTGCAAAGCTTAGTTAATAATGCGATTATGAATTTATTTTCATGGTGCAGTTCATTGATTTGTCTCAATTTAGAGATTGTTAACTATATTTCACTTCACAGATGTAAATTTGAGGCCGGTACATGCAACATTGTTGCTTTTACATATAACAGTATTGCTTTTGCATATAACATTACTGCTTAAACTAGCATGTACATGAGTCTGACATGAAAAACCAAAGTACAGTAAGTTATCGGGCTGTGATGGCTTGCTGAATTTTAGGGAGTATACTTGTAGTGTTATCTGCTCAATACTTTTGTACATAATTGTACACTTCAACCGAGTCAATAAAGAGGCCCTGTTGTCCTTTGATGGGCAAATATTCGCAAATTTACCCTGCAATCTGTTCTGCATAGATTATTTACTAACCCAACACCATTTAAAGATGAATGTTAAGCAATGAAAGACAAAATATCAGTCCATTAACACAGGTGACAGGTTTAGCCATATTTTCAAATGTCCCCTAAGTAATTCTAAATACTATGAATTTCATACATTTATCATGTCCTAGTGTAAATCTACCTGCAGTTTAATAAAAACACATATTTTGGTCAATTTCTCCATGGTAAAGTCATTTAATTAGGAAAAATATGTATTTTGATGCCTGCCTAACAGGTCTTTAAGAGCCGATCGCTGATTGGTCCAATGACCCTAGTCTCGCACGTTGTGATTGGCTGTGTGCAAGCCGAACTGCCGTTTGAAAGCCGCTATCTGATTGGTTCATTTTCTATCCGGTTTTTGAAACGAAAAATGAACGTCCAATCAGCGTGCAGCAGTCCATAGCGCGCTTATTTTAACCTTCATTCTTGTTCTCTGGTCATTATTCTACGTTACTGAACGAAGATGGCAAGAACAAAGCAGACCGCTAGAAAATCTACTGGAGGCAAGGCCCCAAGAAAACAACTGGCTACCAAGGCCGCTCGTAAGAGTGCCCCAGCCACCGGTGGTGTTAAGAAGCCCCACAGATACAGGCCAGGAACCGTCGCTCTTCGTGAAATCAGACGTTACCAGAAGAGTACTGAACTTTTGATCAGAAAATTGCCATTCCAGCGTCTGGTCCGTGAAATCGCTCAGGACTTCAAGACTGATCTCCGATTCCAGAGCTCCGCCGTCTTGGCTCTCCAAGAGGCTAGCGAGGCTTACCTCGTCGGACTTTTCGAGGACACCAACTTGTGCGCCATTCACGCCAAACGTGTCACTATCATGCCAAAGGACATCCAGTTGGCCCGTCGTATCCGTGGCGAACGTGCTTAAGTGCATTTACACTGTACACATCACAAAACGGCCCTTTTTAGGGCCACAAATCTCTTAAGAGACTTCTACTTCTGCTGTCTACCACGTATCCCCCAATATAAAAAGAAATATATAACTAAGTATTCAAGTCCCCTTAACTTATCAAAATAATCAAGTGTCGTTATAACACATGTGTCTATCTATCTATCTCTGTCCTGTAAGCCAATGTGTATATAGAGCTATTTAAAATACGTAAATTGCTACTAAAGTCCAGCCTATTTCTCCACAATGACTATTTCCCTGACACTTTATAAGCAATATACAAGATCGCAAACTATTCTCGAAATCTTCGATATTGTAATACTCGCTGCTGATTGTGAATTTTCACGAAATGCTCAATTTTCCTGCCTTTTTTTCAACTAATATCGACGGTTGTCGGTAATATATAAGTTTTTGTATGTGAACACGACATAATAAGACAATTCCGAATAACAATAGAGGAAAAAACACCTCAAATATACTGGCCATGTAGAAAAATCGAAAAATAAATTCTGAATCGCGTGAAATTTTCTAAGTACAATAAGTGACAAATCTGCCGTAGCAGGTGCGTTGACCTACTAACCTAGAACTGGTCCTATATAAGTGGCTGGCCGTTTGATAGCGTTCATTCTCAGCCAAAACACTGACTATTCAACATGTCCGGACGTGGTAAAGGAGGCAAAGGTCTAGGAAAGGGGGGCGCTAAGCGTCACAGGAAAGTTCTGCGTGATAATATCCAGGGTATCACCAAGCCAGCTATCCGCCGTCTGGCTCGTAGAGGTGGTGTGAAACGTATCTCAGGTCTCATCTACGAAGAGACCCGTGGTGTACTCAAAGTTTTCTTGGAAAACGTCATCCGTGATGCCGTCACCTACACCGAGCATGCTAAGAGGAAGACCGTCACAGCTATGGATGTCGTCTATGCTCTTAAGAGACAAGGCAGAACCCTCTACGGATTCGGAGGTTAAGCACTTGATAGCTTAATTTCGCTAAAACGGCCCTTTTTAGGGCCACAAAATACTCCCGAATAGCTTTTTCTCTCTCTCATAATTTGTCAACCCATACATACATATAAATCAATTCCTACATACATATATACATATAAATATTAATATATAATATACATTTATATAGATTTCAACCCTAAAAATATCCTATTTTGGCCCAGTACATTTCATTTTTGCTTAACAAAGAGCGACATGTGCTTTTGTATCAATGTTGCTGTCCTGAAATTATAGAGTGCATTTATATGTGTATTTCGTGCATTAAGTACAATTTATTGGTAAAATGTTAAAAAAACACTATGCTTTTTTGCTCTATATACGTCAAATTAGGTTCAATCTCCGCGTGTAATGTCTTATTAGATGCACAGAGGCGCAAGGAATCTAAAACACCCCTATGTTGCACATGTGAAAGGAAAAACAAAAGAGCAATCCACCAAAAACACGATTTCGGAACTCGAAAATTTTCTAAGTGTCGTTAGCTGCTCGCAATTTCAACAGCCAATCAGAATGCTGCATTTGTGCCCACTGTTCGTAAGTAGGTCAATCCGGTTTTGGCCAGCTAGCTCGGCATATATAAAGGAAAATTTCGTTTTGCCTATCATTCATTTTTGATTCATTCGATTGATTCACTTCCGCTTCCGGGCAACAAACTGTAAACAAAATAAAGCCTGAAAAAAATAGAAAAAAGAAGATAGCTGGTTCTACACTTCGATGTCCTCCCCTCCCTTCCCCACTACACTGCATACAAGTTCCCCAGCGTATCATCCCACCTTTAGCTACCTTCCAAATTTATCGTTTCACTTATATTACACTGATATTACATTTTTCATAGTTTATTTTCACTTCCGGTAGTCTCGCAAATTTTTTCTTTTATAGTGTAGGTGTTTTCAGATAGAGACTTCCGGATAAACAATCATTATATCCCTGTTATTATATACAATATTGAGTTTGTTTATCTTTGTGTGTGTGTCTTCAACAATAGTTATCGTAAAAATAGAGCTGATGATATTAGTTTATTCATTATTGATAATTTAATTGCATGTATTCTCATAGCAATATTATAGTCTACCCTCAATTTATATTAGCTATTACAATCATTTTAAATATTATATATAATCTTTTTACAGTATTCCCTGCCGAGCCATCCCTGTGTTGTTTTTTCTCCCCCTCCCACCATGCCCTACAGGGCCGGCAGGGATGCCAAATATGATTCAAGGGTTTTAAACCCGAATAGGCACCCGCTGGACATTAGCAGGCTTGTTGGATCTGCTCTGGACCCCATGGACCAGCACCGCGTGACGGTCCCTAATAAATATATATGCATTCTTAAAGCTAGGGGTCCAGACAGTCTACTTTCCCAGCTGAATGTTATAAAGCTGGGAAAATTATTATGTATTAAAATGCCACTAGTCCAGCGGGTGACCCCCTTGTCCTCAGGGTCGGTGATGTTGGAATTCCCGGGAGTGGAACCCCTGGCGAAGGTAATAAATGATCATAATCTGTGCCTCGGGGGCTGCAGGGTGGTAGCCTCACTCCCCCAGCAGGACCGGGTCACAGATATGATCATCCATGGAGTACCCATGGATATTGATCTAAACGAGCTCCGCCCAAAACTTACTTTCGAACCATCAAACGGGGTGGAGCTTATTCAAATTAATAGAATCTATAATAAGTCGGGAAAAGGGACAGGGGCAGTTAAATTGAGTTTTCGGGGGGCTGTACCATTGTACATTAAAATTAGGGAAACAAAAATTTCATTTAAAACTGAGCAATTCGTATATTCCCCCATGAGGTGCTTCAGATGCCAGGGGTTCGGCCATAGAGCCACCACATGTAAGCTCCCCCAGACCTGTGCTAGGTGTTCGGGACCCCATAAGCCCGACCATTGCAGTGAGCCCTCCCTTATTTGCCCCAACTGCAATGGAGACCATCCTGCTTGGTACCCGGGATGCCCAGCCTATATGAAGGCACAATGTATAACGATGCTAATGAAAAAAGAGGGCATCCCGTGGTCAAGGGCTGTGGCTGTTGTAGATAGGGCCGATAAGAACTACAACAGTCCACCAGGGAAGGCCTCTGTCTGCCCGGAGTCACCCATTACAAGTATTAGTATGACCTCCTCCCCGGGCGACGTGTCCGCCTCCCCCCCAGCTGATGTAAGCTTGGAGGGGCGGAGGACCGGGTCCGGGTTGGGGGCCATGAATGCTTCGGCCACATTAACACCAGCCGGGCAGGCGGAGGTCCCAACCTTACAGGGCACCTCTACGCCTAGAGAGACCCCTGAGTCCTCACCAGCAAGACCTGATCGCGGGGGAGACTCCTTGACTCAGGTCTCGGACATCTCTTCTGCGGTCAGCGACTGCAGTAACTTTAACGTAACAGAGGAGGACTCGGTGGTCTCTATCCACTCCAGTTTTTTCGGCTCCTATAATGAGCTGTCAATATCTGGAGTGGTTGCAATTGAGGAATCCCCAACAAAGAGCACTCCCGGTGTCAACACAAATAACTACAAAAACACATTAGAAACAACATATTCCAATCACATAGAAATCTCAAATAAAGAACAGTCAACCAAAATTTTAACATCAGAACTTACAGGTATAATTGAAAACATTATTTTAGACAAATCACGCCCAACAAGAAAAAATCTTTCAACATTTATAGAAAAAGCATTACATAAACAGTTATTCAAACAATCAGTAAATAATAAAACAACTATTTCAGAATCAATCAGCCAAATCAAAACCAAAACATCGGGAGTGTCTCAATGTTGCCCCGTACCCCGGACGCCTAGCAAAATGGTAAGGATCAGGAGAAAGGTAACCAGTACTCCTGGTAAACTAAAAATGGGTAGGAGACTCTTGAGCAAATTGCCGTCTCCTAGTAGGCAACAGTGTAAAACGGCCACTAATAAAATAGCCAAGCCTAAGCCTAACCATGTGTAGTAAATTAAATATCATCTCATTCAATGCTCAAATTTTGAGCCCCCAAAAATTGTCTGAACTAAAAATTTTGTTAAATAAAAATCCACATATAGATATTTTATGTATCCAGGAAGCTAGGTTCAATAAAAATATGTCAAAAAATATTCCTGGATTCAATTTAGAACATAAACCTTATACAGAAAAGAAAACCTTATGTGGTGGTTTGGCAACTTATATTAAAGATTCCATTAATTATGAGAACATCAGGGTAGACAACCCCAGGGATCAAAATGGTACCTCTAAAATAGAGTACCAATTAATCAAAATCCATACTTCCAAACAATCTTTAAATTTAGCTAACATTTATTCTAGAGGATGTGATCTAGACTCTCTAGATCACATCATTAAGTGCTTCCCAACTCAAAATGAGGCAATTGATAGCATCATAACAGGGGACTTTAATGCTCATCATGTTGAGTGGGGATCAAAGATTTCAGACCGTCATGGGAGGGATATTTTGGAATGGGCTGAAAAACATGATTTGATCTTATTCAATGACGGCACACCAACAAGAATAGACAAATCTAATGGAAACATGTCAAATATTGACTTAACTTTTGGGACATCCAAAATTGCCTCAGTTTCAGCTTGGGGAGTTCATGAGGATACCCTGGGGTCAGATCATTTCCCAATCTTAATCTCAATTAATTGCCAAAATTCAACAGGTCAAAATTCAGAAACAAAAAATTTAAAATTAAATAAAACTGATTGGGAAAAATTCAAAATTATTAGTAAGTCCCTTAATCAAAACCTAGTCTACTCTGATGATATCAATAAACACCTATCAAATTTGACAGATTCTATCCTACACATGGTCAGGGAGTGTACCCCAGCCCCCGCATCCCATAAAAAATCAAAAGTACATGTCCAGTGGTGGAGTGAAGAATGTCATGAAGCGGTACAGGGCAGAAAAAAAGCTTTAAGTAGGGCTAAAAGAAATCCATGCCCAGCCAATATCTCTCAATTAAAATCAGCTGAACAGAATGCTAAAAATACTATCCTAAAAGCAAAACAAGAGAATTGGCAAAACTTTTGTGAATCTTTAACTTTCCCTAGGGCCAATTCTCAACTCTTTTGGAATAAAATAAAAAAATTATCAGGCAAAAGAATTAACCCTGTACCGTTGCTAAAATATAAAGATGATATAGCTAAAACACCCTTTGAAAAGGCTCAATTTTTAGTAAGACACTATAAAGAGGTATCAAGTGACTCAAATTTATCACCTGAAACTTTAGTATATCAAAAACACTTTGAGTCACAGCATCGCGATGAAATATATGAGCCGGGGTTAAATGATACTCCATTAAATAAACCTTTTATATTAAAAGAACTAAAGAGGTGCATTCATGACAGGAAAAACTCTGCCCCTGGACAAGATCAAATTAATTACACCATGTTTAAAAACATGGATGATAACATTCTTCTTCTTTGGCTTAATCTTTATAATAGGGTGTGGAGTGAGGGGTTATATCCATCAAACTGGAAAGAAGCTTGCATTATACCTATCAAAAAACCAAATAAGGACAGTGAAGAGCCCAAATCTTATAGACCAATTAGCCTTACATCGCACTCTGGAAAATTGCTAGAGGCGATGGTAAAGGCCCGTTTAGATCACCATATTGAATTTAACAATTACTTAGATCCCTCTCAGTCTGGCTTTAGAAAGGGAAGGAGCACTTTAGATCAATTAGCTCGATTACAACATGATATAATTGCGGCCAAAAACAGGGGCCGAACAGTGCTAGCCATTTTTCTAGATCTACAGGCAGCATTTGATTTAACTTGGCACTTTGGTGTCCTTTATAGGTTGAAAGAATATGGTATAACGGGAGCTTGTTTCCAGTACCTCAGGTCTTTCCTAGAAGGGCGTAAAATACAAGTAAGGGTAAGCGGTACCCTCTCAGACCAAGAAAGTGTCTCGAGAGGTACCCCTCAGGGCGCGATTCTCTCCCCTCTTCTTTTCAATTTACTCATTAATAATCTTCCTGTATCCATCTCAAAATCCGACATGTCATTAAGTCAATTTGCAGATGATTCAGGCACATGGATAACAGGCAAAAATCTTAAGAATATGGCCACTAAGGCACAAAAAGGGTTAGATATGATTTGGGAATGGGCTCAAAACTGGGGTTTCAAAATATCCAAAGAAAAAACTGTCGGTATTCTTTTTGGGCACCAGCCGCAGCATAAATTAGATATACACCTTGGTGGTACACAAATAAAATTTGAAAAAATGACAAAATTCTTAGGTATGATTTTGGACAAAAAACTTACTTTTAAACTTCATATTGAATACTTAATTAAACAGTGTACCACTAATCTTAACATGATGAAAATGCTTAAATATACTGACTTTGGAGCAAATAAAAAAAGCTTATTGCTCCTTTATATCTCCCTTATTAGATCCAAAATTGACTATGGTGCTGAAATTTATGCTGCAGCTGCCCCAACTTTATTAGAAAAACTGGATAAAATTCAATATAAAGCCCTAAGGATAGCCCTGGGGGCCCTTAGCTCCACCCCTACTCACAAACTGGAAGCGGAGGCTGGTGTACTTCCTTTGGCTATCAGGCGCAAGGCCCACACTGTCAAATACTGGGCCAGAGCACAATCAAGGGGAAATAACCCCGTGAACTCCATCTTTGGGACCGGACACTTCACCAAGAATAAGTATAAAAATAACGCCCCCCCATTTGGGGCTTCAACCCAAAACTTGGTGGAGGAGTTCGGTCTCAAAGACATACAGGTAGCAGACTTCAGGCCGGAAATTGAACATCCATGGTTAATGCCCTCGCCTCAGATTGACCTCACCCTATCTAACCTAAATTTAAAAAATCAACTTCCCCATTTAAGTAACATTCAAGTTAAACTGTACTCAGAAGAAAATTACAATAACCATTTTAGCATTTACACGGATGGATCAAAATGTCCCCAATCAGGAAAAGTATCAGCAGCATTTTACATTCCTTCAATAAATTTCTCATCTGTTGATAGGCTTTCGGACAATTTGTCAATCTATTCAGCAGAAATGATAGCATTAATTAATTCAATGAGCTGGGTAATTCTAAATAAACCAAAAAACACGGTTATATTTTCGGATTCTCTTTCGGCGCTGCAGTCAATTCAAAATTATCATAGTAAATCCAGACCGGACCTTTTAGAACAAATCATCATCCTAAATTATTCCATCCAACAAGCCGGTCTGGATATTACACTAGTCTGGTGCCCAGCTCATATAGGTGTTGGGGGAAATGAGGCGGCCGATAGGGCTGCAAAATCTGGCCTGGATCATGTGACTGTTGATACCAAAGTCAAACTCTCACCCACTGAAATAAGTTCTTTGGTCAGGTCACAGTCTGTCAAGCGCTGGAAAGATCATTATTCCAGTGTGATGACAGGTAGCTGTGATTCTGTCCAATATTCAGTGGGGCTCAGATGGCCCGAGGTTTATTCCTCTAACCAAAAAGTAGACAAATGTATAAGCCGTCTGAGACTGGGTACAAATTTGTTGTCCGGTGCCCAAGGAAAATATGTCCTGGGACTGGACCCCATTTGTGCCCGGTGTAGAGTATTGAACTCAACCAGTCACTTTCTGCTACACTGTGGGGTTCACTTCACTCCCAGACTTGAGTTAAAGACTGCCCTTGTAAATTCAGGTCTAACTTTCAACCTGAAAAACATTTTATTCCCTAAAAGGGCAGTCCAACACTCAGTCTTTAATGCCTTAGAAACGTTTATAAGATCTTGTCACATGACAGATAAAATCTAAGGCCCCAGGTCCAGACTTGTGTGCTAATGTAGCCAGGCTGCTGAGATATCTGAAAAATATTAACAATGATTATTAAAAATGTTTTCAACAAAATTACTTAGAATAATATATTGTATGATTTATAAGAAGTTTAAACTTTTCTAGTAAATCCCTATCTTAATGCACTTCTTAACTAACTCTACCCTATCTTAAGTATATTGTTATTTTTTATCTGTAAATGATTTATAACAATCATTTAAATTTTACAATACAATTACTTAGAATAAAATAATGCATTGTTATCTAAGTTAAATCATAAGAAGTTTGAATCATACTAGTTAATCTTAACTTTAATATACTCATTAAACATTTTTCTTATCTTATCCTAAGTTCATTGTTATTTTTACCATATATTTTAAATGAAACTCTTCCAACATGGAATCACCAGTGGAAGTAATGTATGATCTGATACTCCTTTGTATCAAATCTTCACATATTTTTATAGTACTAGATAATTGGATAATCCACATAAACTGATATTATTCAGTTTCATATCTTATATGACATTTCAATATTCAGTGATCTATCAGCATGCCTGGCTACATATAACTGTTATAATCTCTTTTATTGTTATGAATTCAATCTTGAATTCTATAATTATATTAAATTATTAATAGAAATTGAGATTATTATACAAACTTAACATTCTATTTAGAATGCTTATTACATTTAGCTTTACTTCAACATTATTAATACTTTTTTAGAATGGATCCCTTATCTAAATAAGGATATCTTACACTTTATATTTTACATGGTAAAAGTTTTAATATTAAATAAAACCATGTAATTAAATTACTTGGTTGAAAGACAAAATCTTAATGTACATGTTAACCTATGAATAAATAAAAATAATATTCATGGGTAAATCTTACATAGTAATTAAACTAAGTAAAGAAGTTAAAAACTTTAGTTTAGCTTAGTTTTTTACAAAGTATTTAATAGCACACTATAGTCTGGACTGGGAAAGGGAGTGAACTCTGGCCCACCCATTTCAGGAGTACTGAATTAAATGTGAATGCCCCAGCTATAACAACCCATATAAATACCACTTGTTATTAGGGTCTGGGTGTGACCGGATGGCTCAATTAGCAGACAATATATAGTTCTGAGTCCAAATTGAGCCCCGTGCCACACTCTGGACCCTCTTATTCAACTACAGCCCTTATTATGTATCTTGTTAAACTGATGTGATGTGAGTCAAAGTGGTAATTCACTCTCACTCCATCAGTACATTTTAATCTCCTTTTAAAAACTTAAAACCTGTAAATCCCAATAATATTTCATCTAAAAACAATGCAGACCATAAGTGTGACCCGTGTACTATACATGTAGAACCACTGTGTCAAGGTCTGCATTGTAAATTCTGTCTACTATACATTAATGTATACTTGCAATACTAAATAGCTGGGGCGGATTAATTTAACGTTGCCTTTCCCTGGTCCTAAAACAACATCACCGATCAGAGACAGGGATTATTGTATATTATGTATTTTAAAATAAATCATCCCTCTGTGTAGAATGACTTTTTATTTGTACAAAGTGTAATTAATTATTATAACACATTTTTATATAATAATACCATCCCTTTTTAATAAATTATTTTTATGGCCCTATAAAGTAAGCCGTTAGTTGCGTTTTCACCTTAAGGTACCAGTATGTTTTTTCTTTTAATGATTTATTATTTTTAATATTGTTTTAAATACTACACAGAGGGTGATTATGTTCTTTTATGACTATCAGTCCTGTATATCTCATAATTTATAATTAATATTCATAAACATAATAAACATTTTAGGTCCTGGGGGTTATTTTTCTTATCCAAACCATCATACTCTCCGGTATGTTCCAATAAGTCTTCATCAAAAACATACAAATGCGGCTGGCCGCAAAAAAGCGAGTCTGATATTTCGATGAAGCAAATACGCTACATCAGACTCGCTCAAGTGTTTGCATCCTCTTATATATGTTGTAAAAGAGAATGCAAACCACATATCGGAGAGTACTAAATTTATTATGGTATCCAAGTGGGTCAAAATTACTGAAAGAAAAGGGGAAAAAAAAAAAAAAAAAAAAAAAAAAAAAAAAAAAAAAAAAAAAAAAAAAAATTACCCTTTTCCATACTATCCCTCCAAAAAATATGAATATCAGGCTGGTAGTCAAACTCTAAATATCACATATATAATAATATAAGAGCTAGAAATTAATTCACCACAAAATAGGCAAAACTCATATTTATTATCAAAAGTTAGCTATTAAGTTTAAAATAGCTATTTACTTCATTGTTTGTATTTAAAGTAGCTACAAGTTTAAAATATAGCTACATATTCTTTTATAGTAATAATTTCAAAATAGAAGAACTATATTAACATAAAGTATACAATTAGTTATAAATAAAGTTAAAATTGTATACAAAATAGCACTCCCCCTAAATAAAATAGTTCTTCCTAAATATAGTTGTAAATTAAGACACACACACAAACTTTCTCTTAAAATAGCCTAAATATGTATGTTATATTTTTATATAGTAAATTTTTAATTATAGTTTTTTAAATAACAGGCTATATTGAAAGATAGTAATATTGTTAAAATAGTGAAAGCTCGCACATATGGGATTATCCCGGTTGCGAGGATAAACAAACTCAATAATCTGCCTATCATTCATTACTGAGTAATCATGGTAGCTAAAGGTGTTGCAAGCAAAGGTTCGAAGAAGGCCGCCACCAAGGCAAAGGCCGCAAGGTCTACTGACAAGAAAAAGAGGAGGAGGAGGAGGGAATCCTACTCTATCTACATCTACAAAGTCTTGAGACAAGTTCACCCAGACACTGGCGTATCCAGCAAAGCTATGTCCATCATGAACAGTTTTGTCAACGACATCTTCGAGAGAATCGCCGCCGAGGCATCCAGACTCGCTCACTACAACAAGCGATCAACCATCACCAGCAGAGAAATCCAGACAGCTGTCAGGCTTTTGTTGCCCGGTGAGCTCGCCAAGCACGCAGTCAGCGAGGGTACCAAGGCTGTTACCAAGTACACAAGCAGCAAATAAACAATTGTTGTCAGGTGAAAAACAAAAACGGCCCTTTTTAGGGCCACTCAATCATTTCAGACTGATTACTTCTAAGAATTGTTAAGGGGCAAATTTAAGACTTGAAAAATATCAACACATGTCCATGTATGAAACCGAAAAACGACTCCTAACACAATAGATACACATATCTACTCAAAAATGTCCATATTTACACCATTTAAACGAGCCTTTAGCGAGAAAACTCGAAATATTTGAAAATTCGCCCTGCCGAACAGGCGTTTGCAAGCTGCACGCTGATTGGCTGGATTGCCCTAGTCTCGCACATCGCGATTGGTCGAAGGCTATTGCTCTGCTGCTATAGTAAAAACATATTTCAAGCCCCTGTACCATGTACGATGACGAATCGGACCAAAATTGCTGCTTTCAGACAAAACTCACCCCTAATTTGCAAATAGAGCCCATATTTCAGCTATTTAGCAGCTCCTGCATGGAAATAAAGCCCTTTATAGCGCATGTGAGGCTGATTTCATTGTAGCGTGTATCTTTACAACTGTCGACCACTGTGTATCGAGTTAACTCATCTCTGTTGAAATAGCTGTAAATAAGCATAAATCAATGCATAATCTAGGTAAAAAGCATGTGCATTAATGGACTATCAACCATTGAAAGTTCGCCTTTTCCAGTCGGTTTTTCTAGCCCTATTGCTATGCCTGAACATGTATCGGGATGAAATATGTGCATTTATGCAATAGAGACCCATATCTTTTCAAAAATGTGCCCTTTAGAGCGATTTGATCAAGCCTTCACAGAGAAAAGTAGAAAAAACGGAAAAATTGCCTTGCCGAACAGGCGTTTACAAGCCGTTCTCTGATTGGCTGAATTGCCCTAGTCTCGCGCGTTGTGATTGGTCGAACGCAAGTGCATTAGGTTCATTGTAGTAGTTTTCAAAGTAGGTCAATCCGATTTCTGGGGGGTATATAAGGCAAGAAAATCGAGAATGCTCATTTTCACAATATCTCGTGAACGAATAACTACATTACAATCATGTCTGGACGTGGTAAAGGTGGAAAGACAAAGGGAAAGGCAAAGAGCCGATCCAGCCGTGCAGGACTTCAGTTCCCAGTAGGAAGAATCCACCGTCTCTTACGTAAAGGAAACTATGCCGAGCGAGTAGGTGCCGGAGCTCCAGTCTACTTGGCCGCCGTATTGGAATACTTGGCCGCTGAGGTGCTCGAACTTGCAGGAAATGCTGCCAGAGACAACAAGAAGACAAGAATCATCCCACGTCACTTGCAGTTGGCCATCCGCAACGACGAGGAATTGAACAAACTTCTCTCCGGAGTTACCATCGCACAGGGTGGTGTTCTGCCAAACATCCAAGCAGTACTCTTACCCAAGAAGACCAAGGCCTCCAAATAAGTGTCTCGTCTTCAGCACATAACATTAAACGGCCCTTTTTAGGGCCACTACACACTTAAGAAAGTCATTGCTATACATGCAAGTCCATCCATATGAAATAATTGATTGCAAGCGTACGTAGGTACGTGTGCCCTTTTCTTCCAATTATCATTGTATATCAATTAATTTATTAACCACCCCCTCCCTCCCTCCCTCAAACAGCAGTTTGCTAGTGTAGCGGTTGTATGTGTGTCTGCAACGCACAAATACATACATGTTACCCCTCGTTTATCCATATTGTATAGTGTGTTGCGTTATATTTGGTAATGTGTTATAGCAATATTTAAGATATAAACAATTAGATATGATGCGAAGTGAGTAAAGTTGAATTAAGAAATTATATATTATATATTTCTTAACATATAGACATTATAATTAGTATATAAGAGCTTAAAAGAAGAGCTTTACGATAGAGATAAGGATAGGAACTAGGACGTTGTCGCTTACGAGGAAACAAAGCTGACAGTTCAGTTTAGTTGTAAAATAAGCCCATAACAAGCTTAAGTGTGTGTGTGGCGTTTTTTTTTTTTTTTTTTTTTTTTTTTTTGGTTGTCAACTGGCTCCCGGAAAATTTTTTGAAGGTAGAAAAATTGCTGGAAATAGCCGCTCGGCCGCCATTAGATTAGTAGTGCTCTATGCGTCCCCATCGTATCGTAACATAACATGACTACTTATACTCTGTTTTTCCTTACTCGTAAAATTGAATAAAAAGAACCCTGCGATTTGTGCCTTCGCCTCACATCGCATGGCAGTAAGTCATATATACATCCGTGCGCAGCTCGAACTTTCACTGGGCCTTTAATAGGGAGGTATCTTTTATTCCGACTAGATCTATAGCGTTTCAGTGATCGTAGCGCTTCCATGCGTGCATTGTGTTTCTTTGCCGGCCAAAAAACGCTGATAATTCTCGTTTCTAGCCTAAAATGCTCGTTATTTTTATAATTTCTGTCTGTAACACTATCATCCGAGTCCAATCACGCCATGTTTCGGCGCGAGGTACACGTTCGGGAGGATACATTAGCGAAAATGCGGAGCGTCGACAGTGTCAGCAGTGCGAGTCGCTCACTCCAGGGGTCATGTTTCTGCGCATAACTTTTTCGCATCAAATCCTACAGAAATAATACCTACACCATCTTGTAGCTGCATTCTTAAGCTTCATTATCATGTATACTTTGTGGGGGTTTAATCAAGTATTTACGCCGCAATCATCCGATAGGCACACCAGAGAAAACACAAAATACACTACGCGGGTTGAGCACCTGCGGTATTTCTATCAGGTCCGCGCGCGTACTTTTTCTAACGCGGACTGACCTACTTACCGATATATTGTTTCCTGTACAGTTCTAACACAATCATTCTGTTCCCCTGAATACGAAAATGACTGACGCTGTCGCTGCTACTCCCGCTAAGGCTAAGAAGGCTTCCAAGCCTAAAAAGCCATCTACTCATCCCAAATACAGTGAGATGATCACTGCTGCTCTCGGTGCACTGAAGGAACGAAGTGGATCATCTAGACAGGCTATTCTCAAGTACATCAGCGCCAACTACAGTGTTGGAGCCAATGCTGCCTCTGTGAATGCCCACTTGAAGCTCGCACTCAAGTCTGGTGTGAAGAGCGGTGCAATCAAGCAGGCCAAGGGTACCGGTGCATCTGGTTCTTTCAAACTTGGTGAGAAGAAGAAGGCACCTGCCAAGAAGGCTGCTAAGCCTAAAGCTGCCAAGCCAAAGAAGCCCAAGACACCAAAGAAGAAGCCAGCCGCCAAGAAACCAGCCGCCAAGAAGGTTGCCAAGCCAAAGACTGCCAAGGCTGCCAAGAAGCCTGCCGCCAAGAAGGCCAAAACACCCAAGAAGGCAGCTGCTAAGCCAAAGAAGGCCGCCGCCGCCAAGTCTCCAAAGAAGACTAAGGCAGCTGCTAAGCCAAAGAAGGCTAAGACACCAAAGAAGGCTGCTGCCAAGAAATAAACAATTTCATGTTGTTTCTTTTATCCACAAAGGTCCTTTTCAGGACCATTCAATTACTTAATGTTGATTTTACCTCTCTCATTTAATTGTTCAATCCCCAAAGTACACCCACCCACCCGGTTAGAACTGCAAAGCTTAGTTAATAATGCGATTATGAATTTATTTTCATGGTGCAGTTCATTGATTTGTCTCAATTTAGAGATTGTTAACTATATTTCACTTCACAGATGTAAATTTGAGGCCGGTACATGCAACATTGTTGCTTTTACATATAACAGTATTGCTTTTGCATATAACATTACTGCTTAAACTAGCATGTACATGAGTCTGACATGAAAAACCAAAGTACAGTAAGTTATCGGGCTGTGATGGCTTGCTGAATTTTAGGGAGTATACTTGTAGTGTTATCTGCTCAATACTTTTGTACATAATTGTACACTTCAACCGAGTCAATAAAGAGGCCCTGTTGTCCTTTGATGGGCAAATATTCGCAAATTTACCCTGCAATCTGTTCTGCATAGATTATTTACTAACCCAACACCATTTAAAGATGAATGTTAAGCAATGAAAGACAAAATATCAGTCCATTAACACAGGTGACAGGTTTAGCCATATTTTCAAATGTCCCCTAAGTAATTCTAAATACTATGAATTTCATACATTTATCATGTCCTAGTGTAAATCTACCTGCAGTTTAATAAAAACACATATTTTGGTCAATTTCTCCATGGTAAAGTCATTTAATTAGGAAAAATATGTATTTTGATGCCTGCCTAACAGGTCTTTAAGAGCCGATCGCTGATTGGTCCAATGACCCTAGTCTCGCACGTTGTGATTGGCTGTGTGCAAGCCGAACTGCCGTTTGAAAGCCGCTATCTGATTGGTTCATTTTCTATCCGGTTTTTGAAACGAAAAATGAACGTCCAATCAGCGTGCAGCAGTCCATAGCGCGCTTATTTTAACCTTCATTCTTGTTCTCTGGTCATTATTCTACGTTACTGAACGAAGATGGCAAGAACAAAGCAGACCGCTAGAAAATCTACTGGAGGCAAGGCCCCAAGAAAACAACTGGCTACCAAGGCCGCTCGTAAGAGTGCCCCAGCCACCGGTGGTGTTAAGAAGCCCCACAGATACAGGCCAGGAACCGTCGCTCTTCGTGAAATCAGACGTTACCAGAAGAGTACTGAACTTTTGATCAGAAAATTGCCATTCCAGCGTCTGGTCCGTGAAATCGCTCAGGACTTCAAGACTGATCTCCGATTCCAGAGCTCCGCCGTCTTGGCTCTCCAAGAGGCTAGCGAGGCTTACCTCGTCGGACTTTTCGAGGACACCAACTTGTGCGCCATTCACGCCAAACGTGTCACTATCATGCCAAAGGACATCCAGTTGGCCCGTCGTATCCGTGGCGAACGTGCTTAAGTGCATTTACACTGTACACATCACAAAACGGCCCTTTTTAGGGCCACAAATCTCTTAAGAGACTTCTACTTCTGCTGTCTACCACGTATCCCCCAATATAAAAAGAAATATATAACTAAGTATTCAAGTCCCCTTAACTTATCAAAATAATCAAGTGTCGTTATAACACATGTGTCTATCTATCTATCTCTGTCCTGTAAGCCAATGTGTATATAGAGCTATTTAAAATACGTAAATTGCTACTAAAGTCCAGCCTATTTCTCCACAATGACTATTTCCCTGACACTTTATAAGCAATATACAAGATCGCAAACTATTCTCGAAATCTTCGATATTGTAATACTCGCTGCTGATTGTGAATTTTCACGAAATGCTCAATTTTCCTGCCTTTTTTTCAACTAATATCGACGGTTGTCGGTAATATATAAGTTTTTGTATGTGAACACGACATAATAAGACAATTCCGAATAACAATAGAGGAAAAAACACCTCAAATATACTGGCCATGTAGAAAAATCGAAAAATAAATTCTGAATCGCGTGAAATTTTCTAAGTACAATAAGTGACAAATCTGCCGTAGCAGGTGCGTTGACCTACTAACCTAGAACTGGTCCTATATAAGTGGCTGGCCGTTTGATAGCGTTCATTCTCAGCCAAAACACTGACTATTCAACATGTCCGGACGTGGTAAAGGAGGCAAAGGTCTAGGAAAGGGGGGCGCTAAGCGTCACAGGAAAGTTGTGTGGTGGTTTGGCAATATATATAAAAGACTCTTTAAATTATGAGTACATCAGAGTAGACAACCCCAGGGATCAAAATGGTGACTCTAAAATAGAGTACCAACTTATTAAAATTTATTTAAATAACCATTCTTTACTTTTGGCTAACATTTATTCCAGAGGGTGTGATCAGGAATCCCTAGATCACATCACTAAAAGCTTTCCAACTCAAAATGAGGCAATAAATTGTATCATAACTGGGGATTTTAATGCTCATCATAATGAGTGGGGATCAAAAGTCTCAGACCGTCGTGGGAAGGATGTTTTGGAATGGGCTGAAAAACATGATTTGATCTTATTCAATGACGGCACTCCAACAAGAATAGACAAATCTAATGGGAATTTAACACATATAGATTTAACCTTCGGTACATACAAAATTGCCTCAATTTCTGCTTGGGGAGTTCATGAAGATACCCTGGGGTCAGATCATTTCCCAATCTTAATATCAGTAAATAATCAAAAATCAAATGAAAAAAATCCAGAAACAAAAAATCTAAATTTAAATAAAACAGATTGGGAAAAATTCAAAATTCTCTGTAAATCAATTAGTGAAAATCAAGTCTACTCTGATGATATAAATGATCACCTGTCAAATTTGACAAATTCAACTCTGCACATGGTTAAGGAATGTACCCCAGCCCCTGCGCCTCATAAAAAATCAAAATTTCAAGTCCAGTGGTGGAGTGATGACTGTCATGAAGCGGTACAGGGTAGGAAAAAAGCTCTGAACAAGGCAAAAAGAAATCCTTGCCCAGCTAACATTTTAGAACTTAAAAACGCTGAACAAAATGCCAAAAATATCATCTTAGGAGCAAAACAAAAGAATTGGCAAAATTTTTGTGCATCTTTAACTTTTCTTAGGGCCAATTCTAAACTCTTTTGGAATAAAATTAAAAAATTATCTGGCAAAAGAATAAACCCTGTACCAATATTGAAATATAAAGATGGAATTGCTAAAACACCCTTTGAAAAGGCTCAGTTTTTAATAACTCATTACAAACAAGTATCAAGTGACTCAAATTTATCGCGTGAAACTTTAGAATACCAAAAACAATTTGAGTCACAGCATCGCGAGGAAATATATGAGCCGGGGTTAAATGACACTCCACTAAATACTCCATTCTCATTAAATGAACTGAAAAAATGCATTCATGACAGGAAAAACTCCGCCCCTGGACTTGACCAAATTCACTACTCCATGTTTAAGAACATGTCAGATGAATTCCTTTCTATATGGCTAAATCTGTACAATAGGGTGTGGAGTGAAGGAGTCTATCCATCTATTTGGAAGGAAGCTTGCATTATACCTATTAAAAAACCAAATAAGGACAGTGAAGAGCCAAAATCTTATAGACCTATTAGCCTTACATCTCACTCTGGGAAATTGCTAGAGGCGATGGTTAAGGCCCGCTTAGACCACCATATTGAATTTAATAATTACTTAGATCCCTCTCAGTCTGGCTTTAGAAAGGGAAGGAGCACTTTAGATCAATTAGCTCGATTACAACATGATATAATTACGGCCAAAAACAGAGGCCGATCAGTGCTAGCCATTTTTCTAGATCTACAGGCAGCATTTGATTTAACATGGCACTTCGGTGTCCTTTATAGGTTAAAAGAATATGGTATAACGGGAGCTTGTTTCCAATACCTCAGGTCTTTCCTAGAAGGGCGTAAAATCCAAGTAAGGGTAAGCGGTACCCTCTCAGACCAAGAAAGCGTCTCGAGAGGTACCCCACAGGGCGCGATACTCTCCCCTCTTCTTTTTAATTTATTGATTAATAACCTTCCTGTATCCATCTCAAAATCCGACATGTCTCTAAGTCAATTCGCAGATGATTCAGGCACATGGATAACAGGCAAAAATCTTAAAACTATGGCCACTAAGGCACAAAAAGGGCTAGATATGATTTGGGAATGGGCTCAAAACTGGGGATTCAAAATATCTAAAGAAAAAACTGTCGGTGTACTGTTTGGGAACCAGCTGCAGCATAAATTAAACATACACTTAGGTGGTACACAAGTCAATTTTGAAAACAAAGCAACATTCCTTGGTATGATTTTGGACAAAAAATTATCCTTTAAACTACATATTGAACATTTAATTAAAAAGTGTACCACTGACCTAAAAATGATGACCATGCTTAAGCATACAGATTTTGGAGCGAACAAAAAAAGCCTATTACTTCTTTACATTTCCCTTATTAGATCTAAGATTGATTATGGTGCTGAAATTTATGCTGCAGCCTCCCCAACTTTACTTAGTAAACTAGATTCTATTCAGTATAAAGCCCTTAGGATAGCCCTGGGGGCCCTAAATTCCACACCCTCTCATAAACTGGAGGCAGAGGCTGGTGTGCTTCCCTTGGCTATCAGGCGCAAGGCCCAAACTGTCAACTACTGGGCCAGAGCACAATCAAGGGGAAATAACCCCGTGAACTCCATCTTTGGGACTGGACACTACACCAAGAGTAAATTTGAAAAAAATGCCCCCCCCATTTGGGGCTCATACCCAGACCTTGGTGGAGGAGTTCGGTCTCAAGGACATACAGGTAGCAGACTTCAGGCCAGGTGTAGATCATCCCTGGTTGATACCACAGCCACGGGTTGATCTCACCCTATCCCATTATAACTTAAAAAATCAACTCCCACACCTAAGTAATATTCAAGTTAACTTATATTCTGAACAAACATATGATAATCACTTTAGTATATATACGGATGGTTCTAAGTGCCCACAGTCTGGCAAGGTAGCAGCAGCTTTTTACATTCCCTCTAAAAATCTCACTTCTGTTGATAGGCTTTCGGACAATTTGTCAATCTATTCAGCAGAAATGATAGCATTAATTAATTCAATGAGCTGGGTAATTCTACATAAACCAAAAAACACGGTTATTTATTCGGATTCTCTTTCGGCGCTGCAGTCAATTCAAAATTTTCATTGTAAATCCAGACCGGACCTTTTAGAAAAAATCATCACTCTAAATCAAACCATCCAACAATCCGGTCTGGAAATTACCCTTGTCTGGTGCCCAGCTCATATAGGTGTGGGAGGAAATGAGGCCGCTGATAGGGCGGCAAAATCTGGCCTGGATCATGTGACTGTGGATAAACAAATCAATCTCTCACCCACTGAGATAAGTTCATTGGTCAGGTCACAGTCCATCAAGCGCTGGAGAGACTATTGCTCCGGCGTGAGGGTGGATAGCTGTGAATCTGTCCAATACTCAGTGGGGCTCAGATGGCCTGAAAACTATTCCTTAAATCAAAGGATAGATAAATGTATCACCCGTCTGAGACTGGGGGCAAATCTGTTGTCTGGATCCCGGGGCAAGTACATCCTGGGACTGGACCCTATTTGCACCCAGTGTAGAGAATTGAACTCAACCAGTCACTTTCTGCTACACTGTGGGGTTCACTTCACTCCCAGGCTTGAGTTAAAGGCTGCCCTTGTAAATTCAGGTCTAACTTTCAACCTGAAAAACATTTTATTCCCTAAAAGGGCAGTCCAACACTCAGTCTTTAATGCCTTAGAAACGTTTATAAGATCTTGTCACATGACAGATAAAATCTAAGGCCCCAGGTCCAGACTTGTGTGCTAATGTAGCCAGGCTGCTGAGATATCTGAAAAATATTAACAATGATTATTAAAAATGTTTTCAACAAAATTACTTAGAATAATATATTGTATGATTTATAAGAAGTTTAAACTTTTCTAGTAAATCCCTATCTTAATGCACTTCTTAACTAACTCTACCCTATCTTAAGTATATTGTTATTTTTTATCTGTAAATGATTTATAACAATCATTTAAATTTTACAATACAATTACTTAGAATAAAATAATGCATTGTTAGCTAAGTTAAATCATAAGAAGTTTGAATCTTACTAGTTAATCTTAACTTTAATATACTCATTAAACATTTTTCTTATCTTATCCTAAGTTCATTGTTATTTTTACCATATATTTTAAATGAAACTCTTCCAACATGGAATCACCAGTGGAAGTAATGTATGATCTGATACTCCTTTGTATCAAATCTTCACATATTTTTATAGTACTAGATAATTGGATAATCCACATAAACTGATATTATTCAGTTTCATATCTTATATGACATTTCAATATTCAGTGATCTATCAGCATGCCTGGCTACATATAACTGTTATAATCTCTTTTATTGTTATGAATTCAATCTTGAATTCTATAATTATATTCAATTATTAATAGAAATTGAGATTATTATACAAACTTAACATTCTATTTAGAATGCTTATTACATTTAGCTTTACTTCAACATTATTAATACTTTTTTAGAGTGGATCCCTTATCTAAATAAGGATATCTTACACTTTATATTTTACATGGTAAAAGTTTTAATATTAAATAAAACCATGTAATTAAATTACTTGGTTGAAAGACAAAATCTTAATATACATGTTAACCTATGAATAAATAAAAATAATATTCATGGGTAAATCTTACATAGTAATTAAACTAAGTAAAGAAGTTAAAAACTTTAGTTTAGCTTAGTTTTTTACAAAGTATTTAATAGCACACTATAGTCTGGACTGGGAAAGGGAGTGAACTCTGGCCCACCCATTTCAGGAGTACTGAATTAAATGTGAATGCCCCAGCTATAACAACCCATATAAATACCACTTGTTATTAGGGTCTGGGTGTGACCGGATGGCTCAATTAGCAGACAATATATAGTTCTGAGTCCAAATTGAGCCCCGTGCCACACTCTGGACCCTCTTATTCAACTACAGCCCTTATTATGTATCTTGTTAAACTGATGTGATGTGAGTCAAAGTGGTAATTCACTCTCACTCCATCAGTACATTTTAATCTCCTTTTAAAAACTTAAAACCTGTAAATCCCAATAATATTTCATCTAAAAACAATGCAGACCATAAGTGTGACCCGTGTACTATACATGTAGAACCACTGTGTCAAGGTCTGCATTGTAAATTCTGTCTACTATACATTAATGTATACTTGCAATACTAAATAGCTGGGGCGGATTAATTTAACGTTGCCTTTCCCTGGTCCTAAAACAACATCACCGATCAGAGACAGGGATTATTGTATATTATGTATTTTAAAATAAATCATCCCTCTGTGTAGAATGACTTTTTATTTTGTACAAAGTGTAATTAATTATTATAACACATTTTTATATAATAATACCATCCCTTTTTAATAAATTATTTTTATGGCCCTATAAAGTAAGCCGTTAGTTGCGTTTTCACCTTAAGGTACCAGTATGTTTTTTCTTTTAATGATTTATTATTTTTAATATTGTTTTAAATACTACACAGAGGGTGATTATGTTCTTTTATGACTATCAGTCCTGTATATCTCATAATTTATAATTAATATTCATAAACATAATAAACATTTTAGATCCTGGGGGTTATTTTTCTTATCCAAACCATCATACTCTCCGGTATGTTCCAATAAGTCTTCATCAAAAACATACAAATGCGGCTGGCCGCAAAAAAGCGAGTCTGATATTTCGATGAAGCAAATACGCTACATCAGACTCGCTCAAGTGTTTGCATCCTCTTATATATGTTGTAAAAGAGAATGCAAACCACATATCGGAGAGTACTAAATTTATTATGGTATCCAAGTGGGTCAAAATTATTGAAAGAAAAGGGGAAAAAAAAAAAAAAAAAAAAAAAAAAAAAAAAAAATTACCCTTTTCCATACTATCCCTCCAAAAAATATGAATATCAGGCTGGTAGTCAAACTCTAAATATCACATATATAATAATATAAGAGCTAGAAATTAATTCACCACAAAATAGGCAAAACTCATATTTATTATCAAAAGTTAGCTATTAAGTTTAAAATAGCTATTTACTTCATTGTTTGTATTTAAAGTAGCTACAAGTTTAAAATATAGCTACATATTCTTTTATAGTAATAATTTCAAAATAGAAGAACTATATTAACATAAAGTATACAATTAGTTATAAATAAAGTTAAAATTGTATACAAAATAGCACTCCCCCTAAATAAAATAGTTCTTCCTAAATATAGTTGTAAATTAAGACACACACACAAACTTTCACTTAAAATAGCCTAAATATGTATGTTATATTTTTATATAGTAAATTTTTAATTATAGTTTTTTAAATAACAGGCTATATTGAAAGATAGTAATATTGTTAAAATAGTGAAAGCTCGCACATATGGGATTATCCCGGTTGCGAGGATAAACAAACTCAATAATCTGCCTATCATTCATTACTGAGTAATCATGGTAGCTAAAGGTGTTGCAAGCAAAGGTTCGAAGAAGGCCGCCACCAAGGCAAAGGCCGCAAGGTCTACTGACAAGAAAAAGAGGAGGAGGAGGAGGGAATCCTACTCTATCTACATCTACAAAGTCTTGAGACAAGTTCACCCAGACACTGGCGTATCCAGCAAAGCTATGTCCATCATGAACAGTTTTGTCAACGACATCTTCGAGAGAATCGCCGCCGAGGCATCCAGACTCGCTCACTACAACAAGCGATCAACCATCACCAGCAGAGAAATCCAGACAGCTGTCAGGCTTTTGTTGCCCGGTGAGCTCGCCAAGCACGCAGTCAGCGAGGGTACCAAGGCTGTTACCAAGTACACAAGCAGCAAATAAACAATTGTTGTCAGGTGAAAAACAAAAACGGCCCTTTTTAGGGCCACTCAATCATTTCCGACTGATTACTTCTAAGAATTGTTAAGGGGCAAATTTAAGACTTGAAAAATATCAACACATGTCCATGTATGAAACCGAAAAACGACTCCTAACACAATAGATACACATATCTACTCAAAAATGTCCATATTTACACCATTTAAACGAGCCTTTAGCGAGAAAACTCGAAATATTTGAAAATTCGCCCTGCCGAACAGGCGTTTGCAAGCTGCACGCTGATTGGCTGGATTGCCCTAGTCTCGCACATCGCGATTGGTCGAAGGCTATTGCTCTGCTGCTATAGTAAAAACATATTTCAAGCCTCTGTACCATGTACGATGACGAATCGGACCAAAATTGCTGCTTTCAGACAAAACTCACCCCTAATTTGCAAATAGAGCCCATATTTCAGCTATTTAGCAGCTCCTGCATGGAAATAAAGCCCTTTATAGCGCATGTGAGGCTGATTTCATTGTAGCGTGTATCTTTACAACTGTCGACCACTGTGTATCGAGTTAACTCATCTCTGTTGAAATAGCTGTAAATAAGCATAAATCAATGCATAATCTAGGTAAAAAGCATGTGCATTAATGGACTATCAACCATTGAAAGTTCGCCTTTTCCAGTCGGTTTTTCTAGCCCTATTGCTATGCCTGAACATGTATCGGGATGAAATATGTGCATTTATGCAATAGAGACCCATATCTTTTCAAAAATGTGCCCTTTAGAGCGATTTGATCAAGCCTTCACAGAGAAAAGTAGAAAAAACGGAAAAATTGCCTTGCCGAACAGGCGTTTACAAGCCGTTCTCTGATTGGCTGAATTGCCCTAGTCTCGCGCGTTGTGATTGGTCGAACGCAAGTGCATTAGGTTCATTGTAGTAGTTTTCAAAGTAGGTCAATCCGATTTCTGGGGGGTATATAAGGCAAGAAAATCGAGAATGCTCATTTTCACAATATCTCGTGAACGAATAACTACATTACAATCATGTCTGGACGTGGTAAAGGTGGAAAGACAAAGGGAAAGGCAAAGAGCCGATCCAGCCGTGCAGGACTTCAGTTCCCAGTAGGAAGAATCCACCGTCTCTTACGTAAAGGAAACTATGCCGAGCGAGTAGGTGCCGGAGCTCCAGTCTACTTGGCCGCCGTATTGGAATACTTGGCCGCTGAGGTGCTCGAACTTGCAGGAAATGCTGCCAGAGACAACAAGAAGACAAGAATCATCCCACGTCACTTGCAGTTGGCCATCCGCAACGACGAGGAATTGAACAAACTTCTCTCCGGAGTTACCATCGCACAGGGTGGTGTTCTGCCAAACATCCAAGCAGTACTCTTACCCAAGAAGACCAAGGCCTCCAAATAAGTGTCTCGTCTTCAGCACTTAACATTAAACGGCCCTTTTTAGGGCCACTACACACTTAAGAAAGTCATTGCTATACATGCAAGTCCATCCATATGAAATAATTGATTGCAAGCGTACGTAGGTACGTGTGCCCTTTTCTTCCAATTATCATTGTATATCAATTAATTTATTAACCACCCCCTCCCTCCCTCCCTCACACAGCAGTTTGCTAGTGTAGCGGTTGTATGTGTGTCTGCAACGCACAAATACATACATGTTACCCCTCGTTTATCCATATTGTATAGTGTGTTGCGTTATATTTGGTAATGTGTTATAGCAATATTTAAGATATAAACAATTAGATATGATGCGAAGTGAGTACAGTTGAATTAAGAAATTATATATTATATATTTCTTAACATATAGACATTATAATTAGTATATAAGAGCTTAAAAGAAGAGCTTTACGATAGAGATAAGGATAGGAACTAGGACGTTGTCGCTTACGAGGAAACAAAGCTGACAGTTCAGTTTAGTTGTAAAATAAGCCCATAACAAGCTTAAGTGTGTGTGTGGCGTTTTTTTTTTTTTTTTTTTTTGGTTGTCAACTGGCTCCCGGAAAATTTTTTGAAGGTAGAAAAATTGCTGGAAATAGCCGCTCGGCCGCCATTAGATTAGTAGTGCTCTATGCGTCCCCATCGTATCGTAACATAACATGACTACTTATACTCTGTTTTTCCTTACTCGTAAAATTGAATAAAAGGAACCCTGCGATTTGTGCCTTCGCCTCACATCGCATGGCAGTAAGTCATATATACATCCGTGCGCAGCTCGAACTTTCACTGGGCCTTTAATAGGGAGGTATCTTTTATTCCGACTAGATCTATAGCGTTTCAGTGATCGTAGCGCTTCCATGCGTGCATTGTGTTTCTTTGCCGGCCAAAAAACGCTGATAATTCTCGTTTCTAGCCTAAAATGCTCGTTATTTTTATAATTTCTGTCTGTAACACTATCATCCGAGTCCAATCACGCCATGTTTCGGCGCGAGGTACACGTTCGGGAGGATACATTAGCGAAAATGCGGAGCGTCGACAGTGTCAGCAGCGCGAGTCGCTCACTCCAGGGGTCATGTTTCTGCGCATAACTTTTTCGCATCAAATCCTACAGAAATAATACCTACACCATCTTGTAGCTGCATTCTTAAGCTTCATTATCATGTATACTTTGTGGGGGTTTAATCAAGTATTTACGCCGCAATCATCCGATAGGCACACCAGAGAAAACACAAAATACACTACGCGGGTTGAGCACCTGCGGTATTTCTATCAGGTCCGCGCGCGTACTTTTTCTAACGCGGACTGACCTACTTACCGATATATTGTTTCCTGTACAGTTCTAACACAATCATTGTTCCCCTGAATACGAAAATGACTGACGCTGTCGCTGCTACTCCCGCTAAGGCTAAGAAGGCTTCCAAGCCTAAAAAGCCATCTACTCATCCCAAATACAGTGAGATGATCACTGCTGCTCTCGGTGCACTGAAGGAACGAAGTGGATCATCTAGACAGGCTATTCTCAAGTACATCAGCGCCAACTACAGTGTTGGAGCCAATGCTGCCTCTGTGAATGCCCACTTGAAGCTCGCACTCAAGTCTGGTGTGAAGAGCGGTGCAATCAAGCAGGCCAAGGGTACCGGTGCATCTGGTTCTTTCAAACTTTGTGAGAAGAAGAAGGCACCTGCCAAGAAGGCTGCTAAGCCTAAAGCTGCCAAGCCAAAGAAGCCCAAGACACCAAAGAAGAAGCCAGCCGCCAAGAAACCAGCCGCCAAGAAGGTTGCCAAGCCAAAGACTGCCAAGGCTGCCAAGAAGCCTGCCGCCAAGAAGGCCAAAACACCCAAGAAGGCAGCTGCTAAGCCAAAGAAGGCCGCCGCCGCCAAGTCTCCAAAGAAGACTAAGGCAGCTGCTAAGCCAAAGAAGGCTAAGACACCAAAGAAGGCTGCTGCCAAGAAATAAACAATTTCATGTTGTTTCTTTTATCCACAAAGGTCCTTTTCAGGACCATTCAATTACTTAATGTTGATTTTACCTCTCTCATTTAATTGTTCAATCCCCAAAGTACACCCACCCACCCGGTTAGAACTGCAAAGCTTAGTTAATAATGCGATTATGAATTTATTTTCATGGTGCAGTTCATTGATTTGTCTCAATTTAGAGATTGTTAACTACATTTCACTTCACAGATGTAAATTTGAGGCCGGTACATGCAACATTGTTGCTTTTACATATAACAGTATTGCTTTTGCATATAACATTACTGCTTAAACTAGCATGTACATGAGTCTGACATGAAAAACCAAAGTACAGTAAGTTATCGGGCTGTGATGGCTTGCTGAATTTTAGGGAGTATACTTGTAGTGTTATCTGCTCAATACTTTTGTACATAATTGTACACTTCAACCGAGTCAATAAAGAGGCCCTGTTGTCCTTTGATGGGCAAATATTCGCAAATTTACCCTGCAATCTGTTCTGCATAGATTATTTACTAACCCAACACCATTTAAAGATGAATGTTAAGCAATGAAAGACAAAATATCAGTCCATTAACACAGGTGACAGGTTTAGCCATATTTTCAAATGTCCCCTAAGTAATTCTAAATACTATGAATTTCATACATTTATCATGTCCTAGTGTAAATCTACCTGCAGTTTAATAAAAACACATATTTTGGTCAATTTCTCCATGGTAAAGTCATTTAATTAGGAAAAATATGTATTTTGATGCCTGCCTAACAGGTCTTTAAGAGCCGATCGCTGATTGGTCCAATGACCCTAGTCTCGCACGTTGTGATTGGCTGTGTGCAAGCCGAACTGCCGTTTGAAAGCCGCTATCTGATTGGTTCATTTTCTATCCGGTTTTTGAAACGAAAAATGAACGTCCAATCAGCGTGCAGCAGTCCATAGCGCGCTTATTTTAACCTTCATTCTTGTTCTCTGGTCATTATTCTACGTTACTGAACGAAGATGGCAAGAACAAAGCAGACCGCTAGAAAATCTACTGGAGGCAAGGCCCCAAGAAAACAACTGGCTACCAAGGCCGCTCGTAAGAGTGCCCCAGCCACCGGTGGTGTTAAGAAGCCCCACAGATACAGGCCAGGAACCGTCGCTCTTCGTGAAATCAGACGTTACCAGAAGAGTACTGAACTTTTGATCAGAAAATTGCCATTCCAGCGTCTGGTCCGTGAAATCGCTCAGGACTTCAAGACTGATCTCCGATTCCAGAGCTCCGCCGTCTTGGCTCTCTCGTCGGACTTTTCGAGGACACCAACTTGTGCGCCATTCACGCCAAACGTGTCACTATCATGCCAAAGGACATCCAGTTGGCCCGTCGTATCCGTGGCGAACGTGCTTAAGTGCATTTACACTGTACACATCACAAAACGGCCCTTTTTAGGGCCACAAATCTCTTAAGAGACTTCTACTTCTGCTGTCTACCACGTATCCCCCAATATAAAAAGAAATATATAACTAAGTATTCAAGTCCCCTTAACTTATCAAAATAATCAAGTGTCGTTATAACACATGTGTCTATCTATCTATCTCTGTCCTGTAAGCCAATGTGTATATAGAGCTATTTAAAATACGTAAATTGCTACTAAAGTCCAGCCTATTTCTCCACAATGACTATTTCCCTGACACTTTATACGCAATATACAAGATCGCAAACTATTCTCGAAATCTTCGATATTGTAATACTCGCTGCTGATTGTGAATTTTCACGAAATGCTCAATTTTCCTGCCTTTTTTCAACTAATATCGACGGTTGTCGGTAATATATAAGATTTTGTATGTGAACACGACATATTAAGACAATTCCGAATAACAATAGAGGAAAAAACACCTCAGATATACTGGCCATGTAGAAAAATCGAAAAATAAATTCTGAATCGCGTGAAATTTTCTAAGTACAATAAGTGACAAATCTGCCGTAGCAGGTGCGTTGACCTACTAACCTAGAACTGGTCCTATATAAGTGGCTGGCCGTTTGATATTGATTGATTTGATTTTTGATTGATTGATTGATTTCCGGTTTCCGGTGTAAACATACCAACTCTGAAAATAAAGAAAATAGAAGAAAGAAAATAGAAAAAAGAAAAACCTATGGTCCATGGTACAACACCCCCTTTCCCCTACATTATCTTCCTCTGCCACGTCCACATTAGTTTAGTCAGTGTCCAAAATTTGTTTACATATATATTCTGATATTTCTGATCACTTTTTTACCGGAAGGTCTATAAAAAATTTTTTTTCAATAGTGTAGTAGATTTCGGACAGGACCTTTCGGATATATAAAAACATTATTTCTTGTTTTATATTAGATATCATTGAGTTTGTTTACTTTTGTATGTGTGTCAGTTGTGAAAACGGTAGTCTGTTATTATATTTGCTACCGTTATTTTATATATCCCCCCCATCCTTTTAATTTAATTCATGTTAGTACTGTACTTATCTTAATTTATCAGTTCAATATACTCTATCTGGATTTAAATAATCCATGAACCTTAGACTATTTAATACAGAGTACATTATATCGTACAGTACATTATATAGTATTTTATACTCCATTCATTTCTTTCCTGCCGAGCAATTTACTACGTATTATTTTGTTCAATATGGCCGGCAGGGAATATAAAATTAAACCTAGAGCTTTGAATCCAAGTAGGCACCCGCTGGACATTAGTAGGTTGGTAGGTTCTACTCTGGACCCCAGGGACCAGCACCGTATAACGGTACCTAACAAGTATATATGTATTTTGAAATCCAGGGGTCCAGAGAGTCTACTATCCCAGCTAAACGTAATTAAGCTGGGTAAACTTATCTCTGTCAAAATTCCTCTAGTCCAGCGGGTGACCCCATTGTCGTCAGGATCAGTGATGCTAGAATTCCCGGGGGTCGAACCTCTGGCCAAAGTGATAAATGACCACAACCTGTGGCTCGGTGAATGTAAGGTAGTGGCTACACTGCCCCAACAGGACCGAGTCACAGACATGATCATCCATGGGGTGCCAATTGAAACTAACTTAAGTGAGCTCCGCCCCGACCTAATTTTTGAACCAGCTGATGGGGTGGAGCTCATCCAGATAAACAGAATTTATAATAAATCGGGCAAGGGAACTGGGGCAGTAAAACTATCTTTTAGGGGGGCCGTACCATTGTACGTCAAAATTCGGGAAACTAAGATCACATTTAAAACAGAACAATTTATCTATGCCCCCATGAGATGTTTCAGATGTCAGAGGTTCGGGCATAGAGCTACTTCTTGCAATCTCCCCCAGACCTGTGCTAGGTGTTCGGGGTCACATAAGCCCGACCACTGCAGTGAACCTGATTTTCTTTGTCCTAACTGCAGTGGGGACCATCCGGCCTGGTACCCGGGATGCCCCTAATACATGAAAGCACAATGTATTACTATGCTTATGAAAAAAGAGGGCATCCCGTGGGCCAGGGCGGTAGGTATAGTAGAAAATGCGGAAAGTAACTATAACAATCCGCCAGGGAAGAGTCCTGCCTGCCCAGAGTCACCCAAAACTAGCGAATGGTCGGCCGACTCCCCGGGCTCTGTGTCCGCCACTTCCCCAGCTAAAACTAGTTTGGGGGAGGGGGGGGACCGAGTCCGGGTTGGCGGCCAATGTTATTTCACCCCTTTTATCACCAGCTGGGCAGTTAGAGATTCCAACCTTACAGGGCACGTCTACGCCTAGGGAGACCCCTGAGTCCTCACCTGTAAAACCTGATCGTGGTGGGGACTCCTTGACACAAGTCTCTGAGATCTCCTCCGCGGTCAGTGACAGTAGTCAATTTAACATCACAGAGGAGGACTCTGTGGTCTCCATCCACTCCAGTTTTTTTGGCTCTTACCATGAATTGTCCATTTCTGGAGTGGTTGCAATTGAAGAGCCACCAACCAAGAGCACCCCCGGCATCAACACTCATACTTTCTCAACATCACATGAAAAATCATTTACAGATCACCATCTAGAAATCACAAATAAAAAACAAACAACCAAAATTTTTTCATCAAAGCTGACAAATATCATAGAAAATATAATACTAGACAAATCAAGACCAACAAGGAAAAACTTAAAAACATTTATAGAAAATTCACTACAGAAACAATTATTTCAACATACAACCAGCAAAACAACAAAATCTCCAGAAATAAATAATATCAATCAGCCGGGAGTGACTCAGGGTTGTCCAAAACCACCAACACCTAGCAGAGGAGCAAGGATCAGGGTAAAGGTAACCAGTACTCCTGGTAAACTTAAAATGGGTAGGAGACTGCTGAGTAAAAGACCAATGCAGTCTCCTAGTAGACAACAGTTTAAGAAGGCCCAAAATAAAATTGTCAAAATAAAGCCTAATCATGTGTAGAGAACTTAATATAATATCATATAACGCTCAATCCTTGACCGCTCATAAATTATCAGAACTAAAAAACTTAATAAGTAAAAATCCACATATAGACATTTTATGTATCCAGGAAGCTAAGTTTAATAAAAATTCATCAAAAAATATTCCTGGATACAATTTAGAACATAAGCCGTATACTGAAAAGACAAATATATGTGGTGGTTTGGCAATATATATAAAAGACTCTTTAAATTATGAGTACATCAGAGTAGACAACCCCAGGGATCAAAATGGTGACTCTAAAATAGAGTACCAACTTATTAAAATTTATTTAAATAACCATTCTTTACTTTTGGCCAACATTTATTCCAGAGGGTGTGATCAGGAATCCCTAGATCACATCACTAAAAGCTTTCCGACTCAAAATGAGGCAATAAATTGTATCATAACTGGGGATTTTAATGCTCATCATAATGAGTGGGGATCAAAAGTCTCAGACCGTCGTGGGAAGGATGTTTTGGAATGGGCTGAAAAACATGATTTGATCTTATTCAATGACGGCACTCCAACAAGAATAGACAAATCTAATGGGAATTTAACACACATAGATTTAACCTTCGGTACATACAAAATTGCCTCAATTTCTGCTTGGGGAGTTCATGAAGATACCCTGGGGTCAGATCATTTCCCAATCTTAATATCAGTAAATAATCAAAAATCAAATGAACAAAATCCAGAAACAAAAAATCTAAATTTAAATAAAACAGATTGGGAAAAATTCAAAATTCTCTGTAAATCAATTAATGAAAACCAAGTCTACTCTGATGATATAAATGATCACCTGTCAAATTTGACAAATTCAACTCTGCACATGGTTAAGGAATGTACCCCAGCCCCTGCGCCTCATAAAAAATCAAAATTTCAAGTCCAGTGGTGGAGTGATGACTGTCATGAAGCGGTACAGGGTAGGAAAAAAGCTCTGAACAAGGCAAAAAGAAATCCTTGTCCAGCTAACATTTTAGAACTTAAAAATGCTGAACAAAATGCCAAAAATATCATCTTAGGAGCAAAACAAAAGATTTGGCAAAATTTTTGTGCATCTTTAACTTTTCCTAGGGCCAATTCTAAACTCTTTTGGAATAAAATTAAAAAATTTTCTGGCAAAAGAATAAACCCTGTACCGTTATTGAAATATAAAGATGGAATTGCTAAAACACCCTTTGAAAAGGCTCAGTTTTTAATAACTCATTACAAACAAGTATCAAGTGACTCAAATTTATCGCGTGAAACTTTAGAATACCAAAAACAATTTGAGTCACAGCATCGCGAGGAAATATATGAGCCGGGGTTAAATGACATGCCACTAAATACTCCATTCTCATTAAATGAACTGAAAACATGCATTCATGACAGGAAAAACTCCGCCCCTGGACTTGACCAAATTCACTACTCCATGTTTAAGAACATGTCAGATGAATTCCTTTTTATATGGCTAAATCTGTACAATAGGGTGTGGAGTGAAGGAGTCTATCCATCTATTTGGAAGGAAGCTTGCATTATACCTATTAAAAAACCAAATAAGGACAGCGAAGAGCCAAAATCTTATAGACCTATTAGCCTTACATCTCACTCTGGGAAATTGCTAGAGGCGATGGTTAAGGCCCGTTTAGATCACCATATTGAATTTAATAATTACTTAGATCCCTCTCAGTCTGGCTTTAGAAAGGGAAGGAGCACTTTAGATCAATTAGCTCGATTACAACATGATATAATTACGGCCAAAAACAGAGGCCGATCAGTGCTAGCCATTTTTCTAGATCTACAGGCAGCATTTGATTTAACATGGCACTTCGGTGTCCTCTATAGGTTAAAAGAATATGGTATAACGGGAGCTTGTTTCCAATACCTCAGGTCTTTCCTAGAAGGGCGTAAAATCCAAGTAAGGGTAAGCGGTACCCTCTCAGACCAAGAAAGCGTCTCGAGAGGTACCCCACAGGGCGCGATACTCTCCCCTCTTCTTTTTAATTTATTGATTAATAACCTTCCTGTATCCATCTCAAAATCCGACATGTCTCTAAGTCAATTCGCAGATGATTCAGGCACATGGATAACAGGCAAAAATCTTAAAACTATGGCCACTAAGGCACAAAAAGGGCTAGATATGATTTGGGAATGGGCTCAAAACTGGGGATTCAAAATATCTAAAGAAAAAACTGTCGGTGTACTGTTTGGGAACCAGCTGCAGCATAAATTAAACATACACTTAGGTGGTACACAAGTCAATTTTGAAAACAAAGCAACATTCCTTGGTATGATTTTGGACAAAAAATTATCCTTTAAACTACATATTGAACATTTAATTAAAAAGTGTACCACTGACCTAAAAATGATGACCATGCTTAAGCATACAGATTTTGGAGCGAACAAAAAAAGCCTATTACTTCTTTACATTTCCCTTATTAGATCTAAGATTGATTATGGTGCTGAAATTTATGCTGCAGCCTCCCCAACTTTACTTAGTAAACTAGATTCTATTCAGTATAAAGCCCTTAGGATAGCCCTGGGGGCCCTAAATTCCACACCCTCTCATAAACTGGAGGCAGAGGCTGGTGTGCTTCCCTTGGCTATCAGGCGCAAGGCCCAAACTGTCAACTACTGGGCCAGAGCACAATCAAGGGGAAATAACCCCGTGAACTCCATCTTTGGGACTGGACACTACACCAAGAGTAAATTTGAAAAAAATGCCCCCCCCCATTTGGGGCTCATACCCAGACCTTGGTGGAGGAGTTCGGTCTCAAGGACATACAGGTAGCAGACTTCAGGCCAGGTGTAGATCATCCCTGGTTGATACCACAGCCACGGGTTGATCTCACCCTATCCCATTATAACTTAAAAAATCAACTCCCACACCTAAGTAATATTCAAGTTAACTTATATTCTGAACAAACATATGATAATCACTTTAGTATATATACGGATGGTTCTAAGTGCCCACAGTCTGGCAAGGTAGCAGCAGCTTTTTACATTCCCTCTAAAAATCTCACTTCTGTTGATAGGCTTTCGGACAATTTGTCAATCTACTCAGCAGAAATGATAGCATTAATTAATTCAATGAGCTGGGTAATTCTACATAAACCAAAAAACACGGTTATTTATTCGGATTCTCTTTCGGCGCTGCAGTCAATTCAAAATTTTCATTGTAAATCCAGACCGGACCTTTTAGAAAAAATCATCACTCTAAATCAAACCATCCAACAATCTGGTCTGGAAATTACCCTTGTTTGGTGCCCAGCTCATATAGGTGTGGGAGGAAATGAGGCCGCTGATAGGGCGGCAAAATCTGGCCTGGATCATGTGACTGTGGATAAACAAATCAATCTCTCACCCACTGAGATAAGTTCATTGGTCAGGTCACAGTCCATCAAGCGCTGGAGAGACTATTGCTCCGGCGTGAGGGTGGATAGCTGTGATTCTGTCCAATACTCAGTGGGGCTCAGATGGCCTGAAATCTACTCCTTGAATTAAAGGATAGATAAATGTATCACCCGTCTGAGACTGGGGCAAATCTGTTGTCTGGATCCCGGGGCAAGTACATCCTGGGACTGGACCCTATTTGCACCCAGTGTAGAGAATTGAACTCATCCAGTCACTTTCTGCTACACTGCGGGGGTTCACTTCACTCCCAGACTTGAGTTAAAGGCTGCCCTGGTAAATTCAGGTTTAACTTTCAACCTTGAAAATATTTTATTTCCTAAAAGGGCAGTCCAACACTCAGTCTTTAATGCCTTAGAAACGTTCCTAAAATCTTGTCACATGACAGATAAAATCTAAGGCCCCAGGTCCAGACTTGTGTGCTAATGTAGCCAGGCTGCTGAGATGTCTGAAAAGTTATTTTAACAGTTATCTAATTTTTTCAACATAAATACATAATATTATGTTGTACTATTATTTAAACTCTGTCTTAAGAATATTTATCTTAATGATAAAATCATGTTTTAACTTAAATTTTATATAATATCCTTTAACAAATGTTAAGTATATTGTTATACTTTAATCAATTATTTTTAAACAAAAAATCTTCCAACATGGTATAAAATCTTATACTCTTATATCAAATTTTAACATTGTTTGACAAGAAACAATAAAATAAATTATATCATCATATGACTATTAATATCATAATTACCTGAAATATCTTTGTCAACAAGTCAACTCACAGTAATTTATCAGCAGACCTGGCTTCATAATACTTTCATAAAACTCTATTCAAAATGTGATTATAAATTCTGTTACATTTGCATCACATTGAGCTCAGTAATTGAATCCAATATATTTTAATTAATTAAATAGCTATAGTGTATGATAATTACATTTTACTATTATTTATTTATTTTAAAATTCTAAGTCAAGCTCCTTATTAGAACAAGGATGATTTTCACATTTTGCAATTTAAAATTTAATATAGTAGTATACAGTCAAACTGCATAGTTAATGTATTATTTCAGTCTTTACTGAAACATTCCATTTATAAAGGAAGTTATCTATCCTATTCATATCACATAATTATTTAATTAAAATATCTAATATCTCTTCTCTTTATATGTTAACATATGAAGAATTAACTATATTTTTAATGACATAGGACTTGTAATTAAGTCACAAATTTAATTACAATGCTAAATGTATAATTTTTGTAAACTTGTAATAGCACACTATAGTCTGGACTGGGAAAGGGAGTGAACTCTGGCCCACCCATTTCAGGAGTACTGAATTAAATGTGAATGCCCCAGCTATAACAACCCATATAAATACAACTTGTTATTAGGGTCTGGGTGTGACCGGATGGCTCAATTAGCAGACAATATATAGTTCTGAGTCCAAATTGAGCCCCGTGCCACACCCTGGACCCTTTTATTCAATTACAGCCCTTATTATATATCTTGTTAAACTGATGTGATGTGAGTCAAAGTGGTTATTCACTCTCACTCCATCAGTATATTTTAATCTCCCTTAAACAACCTCAAACTTGTAAACCCCAATAAAAATTCATATAAAAACAATGCGGGCCATAAGTGTGATCCATGTTCTATACATGTAGATCCACTGAGACAGGGCCTGCATTGTACATAAATTCAGACTATTACATGCAAATGTATACCCGTATAAATAAATAGCTGGGGCGGATTAATTTATTGTTGCCTTTCCCTGAATCCAAAATACATCGCTGATCCGAACCGACAAATTTATATTATTATTATTAGTTTTATGAAAACATATTCATATCCAATCACTCCTTTGTGTAGTCAACTATTTTATCTGTATATTAATGTAAGATATTACTGTGTAAATTTTTATGAAATAATATTGTTCATTTTAATAAGTTATTTTTAAGGCCCTAAAAAGTAAGCCGTTTACACCGGAAGTATATTATTATTGTTTTATATTGTTTTTAATCTTGTCTTAATTTACTACACAGAGGCAATCTCTACCCAGAGTTGTCGTTCCTTTCCAATCCACACATACCTCTGTCAACGTCTCAATGCCAAGATTCTTGGCAAACTACACTGTGATCGATAAACATGCTTTTGTGTATATTTTATAATTATTTGTTAGATGTCATCATGAAGTATGTCATATTGTTTTAGAAAAACGCTTCAGGTTGCTCCGTTATAAGCTGTGTCATTAGGGATTATTTAACCTTGTAACTCTAAAAATTATTTGGCGGAATGATTGCGAAGTAAACAATTCAAACACGGATAATATAATGAAGGGATACCAGGCTCGGATGTCAGTTTTCTATCATTTAGTTTTAAGTATGCGATTTTCTTCAGATAAACAAAACAACACAATCTATGTTAGTTTATTTTTTTTGGTATTGTCACCGTTTTTAAATCACAAGTCTGTCACTGTAAAGCCAGACTACTTTTTAGACGTTGACAGAGGTTAGTGTGAGCGTAGCGGGAACGACAACTCTGGGTAGAGATTGACACAGAGGGTGACTATTTCCCTTTTTATAACTACCAGTCCTGTATATTTCATACTTCTTATTCTAACCACATTTTCAACAATACACTATTTAGGTCCTGCGGGTTATTTTTTACAAAAAGCCATCATACTCTCCGGTATGTCTTAAAGACTTCATCAAACACATACAAATGCGGCTGGCCGCAACAAGTGAATCTGATTAAAAGATGAAGCAATAACGCTATATCAGATTCACACAAGAGTTTGCATCCTCTTATATATGTTGTAAAAGAGAATGCAAACCACATATCGGAAAGTACCTATTTACTATGGCATCCAAGTGGGTAAAATTCTATAACTAAATGATATCCTTACAAATAAATGAATATCAGACTGGCAGTTAATCTTTCATTATAATCAGTTATATATAATTTAGCATTATATAATTAAATTTGTAATCTATAGTTCAAACATTCTTTAAATAGTTCCCTTTAATCATTTAACAACATAGCTATAAAGATCATAAAATAGCTACTCTTAAAAATAATTGTATTCTACTAGAAAGTAAAATTAGTTATAACATAGTCCTCTCCCTTTAATATAGTCCAACACATGAAAATAGAATACAATTTAGTATATTTATCTCCCTTTAAATTAGTAAAATGTAAAAAGTTATACTGTTGTTGTTAAAAATTGTTTGAAAATAGACACACATACAAACTTTCTCTAAAAAATAGCCTATATACTATGTCAGATTTTAAAAAAATAGATTTTTATAAAGAAAGGCTATAAAGAAAAGAAAGAAACATTGTTAAAGATAGAGAAAGCTCGCCCATATGGGATTTCCCAGTGGCGAGGGTAAATAAACTCATTATAGTAGTAATAGCGTTCATGAGCTCGCCCATATGGGATTTCCCAGTGGCGAGGGTAAATAAACTCATTATAGTAGTATAGCGTTCATGCAAAACTGCATTTTCCGGTTTCCGGTGTAAACATACCAACTCTGAAAATAACGAAAAAAGAAAATAGAAAAAAGAAGACCAATGGTCTATGGTTCCCCACCACCTTTCCCCTATATCATTATTAACATCGCCTGCCACGTCCACATTAGTCTAGTCAGTGTCCAAAATTTGTTTCATTGATATAATCTGATATTATTGATCTCTTTTCTCCCGGGAGGTCCGTAAAATATTTTTTCCAATAGTGTAGTAGTTTTCGGACAGGACCTTTCGGATATACAAAACATTATTCTAGGTTTATATTGTGTATCATTGAGTTTGTTTACTTTTGTGTGTGTGTCAATAGTGAAAACGGTATTCAGTGTCAAATTAATACCGTTATTTTTATATTTTTACTTATCCCCCCCGTCCTTTTAGTATAATTCATATTAGTAGTACTTTTAGTACTCATTCTAATTTATTATTTCATTCATATTCTCTGGTCTTTTAATACTTTATGTACCCTAGGTCATTCTTTACTAAGAATTTTGTTCAATATCACGTAATCTTGTTAAATTTTCCCTGCTGAGCAATTTACTATATACTTTCGCTCTCAATATGGCCGGCAGGGAATATAGAAATATACATAGGGCACTCAATCCAGGTAGGCACCCGCTGGACATTAGTAGGTTAGTGGGCTCTACTCTGGACCCCAGGGACCAGCACCGTATAACGGTCCCAAATAAATATATTTGCATTTTAAAATCCAGGGGTCCAGAGAGTCTACTATCCCAGCTAAATGTGATTAAGCTGGGAAAAATTATTTCTGTAAAAATGCCTCTGGTCCAGCGGGTGACCCCATTGTCGTCAGGATCAGTGATGCTAGAATTCCCGGGGGTCGAACCTCTGGCCAAAGTTATAAACGACCACAATCTGTGGCTCGGTGAATGCAGGGTAGTGGCTACACTACCCCAGCAGGACCGAGTCACAGATATGATCATCCATGGGGTGCCAATTGGAACTGATCTAACTGAGCTCCGCCCTGACCTAATTTTTGAACCAGCTGATGGGGTGGAGCTTATCCAGATAAATAGAATCAATAATAAACGGGGCAAGGGAACTGGGGCAGTTAAGCTTTCTTTTAGGGGGGCCGTACCATTGTACGTCAAAATTCGGGATACTAAAATTAGTTTTAAAACTGAACAATTTATTTATGCCCCCATGAGATGTTTCAGGTGCCAGAGGTTCGGGCATAGAGCCACATCATGTAAACTCCCCCAGACCTGTGCTAGGTGTTCGGGGACCCATAAGCCCGACCACTGCAGTGAATCTGATTTTCTTTGTCCTAACTGCAGTGGGGACCATCCGGCCTGGTACCCGAGGTGCCCTCAATACATGAAAGCACAATGTATTACAATGCTTATGAAAAAGGAGGGTATCCCGTGGGCTAGGGCGGTTGGAATAGTAGAAAATGCGGAAAGTAAGTATAACGATCCGCCAGGGAAGAATCCTACCTGCCCAGAGTCACCCAAAACAAGTGAATGGTCGGCCAACTCCCCGGGCTCTGTGTCCGCCTCTCCCCCAGCTAAGATTAATATGGAGGAGGGGGGGACCGAGTCCGGGTTGGTGGCCAAGATCAGTTCATCCCCACTCTCACCAGCTGGGCAGATAGAGACTCCAACCTTACAGGGCACATCTACGCCTAGGGAGACCCCTGAGTCCTCGCCTGTAAAACCTGACCGTGGGGGGGACTCCTTGACACAAGTCTCGGAGATTTCCTCCGCGGTCAGTGACAGTAGTTCTTTTAATATTACAGAGGAGGACTCAGTTGTCTCCATCCACTCCAGCTTTTTTGGATCTTACCACGAATTGTCCATCTCTGGAGTGGTTGCGATTGAAGAATTACCAATCAAGAGTGCTCCCGGCATCAACACTCATACTCTCACACAAACACAAGAAAATTATTTTACAGATCATCACCTAGAAATCATAAATAAAAAGCAATCAACCAAAATTTTTTCCTCAAAACTCACAAAGATCATAGAAAATATAATACTTGACAAATCCAGACCAACCAGGAAAAATTTAAAAACATTCATAGAAAATTCACTTCAGAAACAATTATTTCAGCAAACAAACAGCATTACAGCAAAATCTTCAGAATCAAGTATTGATAAACAGAACACACCTAAAAAGCCGGGAGTAACTCAAGATTGCCCAAAACCACCAACACCTAGCAGAGGAGCAAGGATCAGGGTAAAGGTAACCAGTACTCCTGGTAAACTTAAAATGGGTAGGAGACTGCTGAGCAAAAGACCAATGCAGTCTCCTAGTAGACAACAGTTTAAGAAGGCCCAAAATAAAATTGCCAAAACAAAGCCTAATCATGTGTAGAGAACTTAATATAATATCATATAATGCTCAATCCTTGACTGCTCATAAACTGTCAGAACTAAAAAACTTAATAAGTAAAAATCCACATATAGACAATTTATGTATCTAAGTTTAATAAAAATTCATCAAAACATATTCCTGGATACAATTTAGAACATAAGCCGTATACCGAAAAGACAAATATATGTGGTGGTTTGGCAATACATGTATATATAAAAGACTCTTTAAATTATGAGTACATCAGAGTAGACAACCCCAGGGATCAAAATGGTGACTCTAAAATAGAGTACCAACTAATTAAAAGTTATTTAAATAACCCTTCTTTACTTTTGGCCAACATTTATTCCAGAGGGTGTGATCAGGAATCCCTAGATCACATCACCAAGAGCTTTCCAACTCAAAGTGAGGCAATAAATTGTATCATAACTGGGGATTTTAATGCTCATCATAATGAGTGGGGATCAAAAGTCTCAGACCGTCGTGGGAAGGATGTTTTGGAATGGGCCGAAAAACATGATTTGATCTTATTCAATGACGGCACTCCAACAAGAATAGACAAATCTAATGGGAATTTAACACACATAGATTTAACCTTCGGTACATACAAAATTGCCTCAATTTCAGCTTGGGGAGTTCATGAAGATACCCTGGGGTCAGATCATTTCCCAATCTTAATATCAGTAAATAACCAAAAATCAAATGAACAAAATCCAGAAACAAATAAATCTAAATTTAAATAAAACAGATTGGGAAAAAATCAAAATTCTCTGTAAATCAATTAATGAAAACCAAGTCTACTCTGATGATATAAATGATCACCTGTCAAATTTGACAAATTCAACTCTGCACATGGTTAAGGAATGTACCCCAGCCCCTGCGCCTCATAAAAAATCAAAATTTCAAGTCCAGTGGTGGAGTGATGACTGTCATGAAGCGGTACAGGGTAGGAAAAAAGCTCTGAACAGGGCAAAAAGAAATCCTTGTCCAGCTAACATTTTAGAACTTAAAAATGCTGAACAAAATGCCAAAAATATCATCTTAGGAGCAAAACAAAAGAATTGACAAAATTTATGTGAATCTTTAACTTTCCCTAGGGCCAATTCTAAACTCTTTTGGAATAAAATCAAAAAATTATCTGGCAAAAGAATAAACCCTGTACCGTTATTGAAATATGAAGATGGAATTGCTAAAACACCCTTTGAAAAGGCTCATTACAAACAAGTATCAAGTGACTCAAATTTATCGCGTGAAACTTTAGTATACCAAAAACAATTTGAGTCACAGCATCGCGAGGAAATATATGAGCCGGGGTTAAATGACACGCCACTAAATACTCCATTCTCATTAAATGAACTTAAAAAATGCATTCATGACAGGAAAAACACCGCCCCTGGACTTGACCAAATTCACTTCTCCATGTTTAAGAACATGTCAGATGAATTCCTTTCTATATGGCTAAATCTGTACAATAGGGTGTGGAGTGAAGGAGTCTATCCATCTATTTGGAAGGAAGCTTGCATTATACCTATTAAAAAACCAAATAAGGACAGCGAAGAGCCAAAATCTTATAGACCTATTAGCCTTACATCTCACTCTGGGAAATTACTAGAGGCGATGGTTAAGGCCCGTTCAGACCACCATATTGAATTTAATAATTACTTAGATCCCTCTCAGTCTGGCTTTAGAAAGGGAAGGAGCACTTTAGATCAATTAGCTCGATTACAACATGATATAATTACGGCCAGAAACAGAGGCCGATCAGTGCTAGCCATTTTTCTAGATCTACAGGCAGCATTTGATTTAACATAGCACTTCGGTGTTCTCTACAAGTTAAAAGAATACGGTATAACGGGAGCTTGTTTCCAATACTTCAGGTCTTTCCTAGAAGGGCGTAAAATCCAAGTAAGGGTAAGCGGTACCCTCTCAGACCAAGAAAGCGTCTCGAGAGGTACCCCATAGGGCGCGATACGCTCCGATCTTCTTTTTAATTTATTGATTAATAACCTTCCTGTATCCATCTCAAAATCCGACATTAAGTCAATTTGCAGATGATTCAGGCACATGGATAACAGGCAAACATCTTAAGAATATGGCCACTAAGGCACAAAAAGGGTTAGATATGATTTGGGAATGGGCTCAAAACTGGGGTTTCAAAATATCCAAAGAAAAAACTGTCGGTATTATTATACTATTTTAATTATTATTTATTATTTTACAGTATTCCCTGCCGAGCCATCCCTGTGTTGTTTTATTCCCCCCCCCCAACCATGCCCTACAGGGCCGGCAGGGATGCTTGTTATGAGTCAAGGATTCTAAACCCAAATAGGCACCCGCTGGACATTAGTAGGCTTGTAGGATCTGCTCTGGACCACAGGGACCAGCACCGTGTGACGGTCACTAACAAATATATATGCATACTTAAAGCTAGGGGTCCAGACAGTTTACTTTCCCAGCTGAACATAATTAAATTGGGTAAAATATTATGTATCAAAATGCCATTAGTCCAGCGGGTGATCCCCTTGTCCTCAGGGTCGGTGATGTTGGAGTTCCCGGGAGTGGAACCCCTGGCTAAGGTGATCAATGATCATAATCTGTGCCTCAGGGGCTGCAGGGTGGTAGCCTCACTCCCCCAGCAGGACCGGGTCACAGATATGGTCATCCATGGAGTACCCATGGACCTTGACTTTAACGAGCTCCGCCCAAACCTTATATTCGAACCTGCAAATGGGTTGGAGCTCATTCAAATTAACAGGATCTATAATAAAATCGGGCAAGGGAACAGGGGCTGTAAACTATACTTTTCGGGGGGCTGTACCTTTGTACATCAAAATTAGGGATTCCAAAATTTCTTTTAAAACAGAACAATTCGTTTACCCACCCATGAGGTGCTTCAGGTGCCAGGGGTTCGGCCATAGGGCCACGACATGTAAGCTACCCCAGACCTGCGCCCAGCCTACATGAAGGCTCAATGTATAACCATGGTAATGAAAAAAGAGGGCATCCCGTGGTCAAGGGCGGTGGCTGTTGTAGATCGGGCCGATAAGAACTACAGCAGTCCACCAGGGAAGGCCTCTGACTGCCCGGAGTCACCAATTACAAGCGTAAGTATGACCTCCTCCCCGGGCGACGTGTCCAAGGACCGGGTCCGGGTTGGGGGTCAGAAATGCTTCGGTCCCAGTAACACCAGCCGGGCAGGCGGAGGTCCCGACCTTACAGGGCACCTCTACGCCTAGAGAGACCCCTGAGTCCTCACCTGCAAGACCTGATCGCGGGGGAGACTCCTTGACTCAGGTCTCGGACATCTCTTCTGTGGTCAGCGACTGCAGTAACTTTAACGTAACAGAGGAGGACTCGGTGGTCTCTATCCACTCCAGTTTTTTCGGCTCCTATAATGAGCTGTCAATATCTGGAGTGGTTGCAATAGAGGAATCCCCAACAAAGAGTACTCCCGGTGTCAACACAAATAATTACAAAAACACATCAGAAACAACATACTCCAAGCACATAGAAATCTCAAACAAAGAACAGTCGACAAAAATTTTAACATCAGAACTTACAGGTATCATTGAAAACATTATTTTTGACAAATCACGCCCAACAAGAAAAAATCTTTCAACATTTATAGAAAAAGCATTACATAAACAGTTATTCAAACAATCAGCAAATAATAAAACAATTCTTTCAGAAACAACCAGCCAAATCAAAACCAAAACATCGGGAGTGTCTCAAAGTTGCCCCGTACCCCGGACACCTAGCAAAATGGTAAGGATCAGGAGAAAGGTAACCAGTACTCCTGGTAAACTAAAAATGGGTAGGAGACTCTTGAGCAAATTGCCGTCTCCTAGTAGGCAACAGTGTAAAGTGGCCTCTAAGAAAATAGCCAAGCCTAAGCCTAACCATGTGTAGTAAATTAAATATCATCTCATTCAATGCTCAAATTTTTAGCCCCCAAAAATTGTCTGAACTAAAGATTTTGTTAAATAAAAATCCACATATAGATATTTTATGTATCCAGGAATCTAGTTTCAATAAAAATATGTCAAAAAACATTCCTGGATTCAATTTAGAACATAAACCTTATACAGAAAAGAAATCCTTATGTGGTGGTTTGGCAATGTACATAAAAGATTCCATTAATTATGAGAACATCAGGGTAGACAACCACAGGGATCAAAATGGTACCTCTAAAATAGAGTACCAATTAATTAAAATCCATACTTCCAAAAAATCTTTAAATTTAGCTAACATTTATTCTAGAGGATGTGATATAGACTCTCTAGATCACATCATTAAGTGCTTTCCAACTTAAAATGAGGCAACTGATAGTATCATAACTGGGGACTTTAATGCTCATCATGTTGAGTGGGGCTCTAAAATTTCAGACCGTCATGGGAGGGATATTTTGGAATGGGCTGAAAAACATGATTTGATCTTATTCAATGACGGCACACCAACAAGAATAGACAAATCTAATGGGAACATGTCAAATATTGACTTAACTTTTGGGACATCCAAAATTGCCTCAGTTTCAGCTTGGGGAGTTCATGAGGATACCCTGGGGTCAGATCATTTCCCAATCTTAATCTCAATTAAATGCCAAAATTCAACAGGTCAAAATTCAGAAACAAAAAAATTAAAATTAAATAAAACTGATTGGGAAAAATTCAAAATCATTAGTAAGTCCCTTAATCGAAACCTAGTCTACTCTGATGATATCAATGAACACCTATCAAATTTGACAGATTCCATCCTACACATGGTTAAGGAGTGTACCCCAGCCCCCGCATCCCATAAAAAATCAAAAGTACATGTCCAGTGGTGGAGTGAAGAATGTCATGAAGCGGTACAGGGCAGAAAAAAAGCTTTAAGTAGGGCTAAAAGAAATCCATGCCCAGCTAATATCTCTCAATTAAAATCAGCTGAACAGAATGCTAAAAATACTATCTTAAAAGCAAAACAAGAGAATTGGCAAAACTTTTGTGAATCTTTAACTTTCCCTAGGGCCAATTCTCAACTCATTTGGAATAAAATTAAAAAATTATCAGGCAAAAGAATTAACCCTGTACCGTTGCTCAAATATAAAGATGATGTAGCAAAAACACCCTTTGAAAAGGCTCAAGTTTTAGTAAGACACTATAAAGAGGTATCCATTGACTCAAATTCATCGCCTGAAACTTTAGAATATCAAAAACACTTTGAGTCACAGCATCGCGACGAAATATATGAGCCGGGGTTAAATGATACTCCATTAAATAAACCTTTCACATTAAAAGAACTAAAGAGGTGTATTCATGACAGGAAAAACTCAGCCCCTGGACAAGATCAAATTAACTACACCATGTTTAAAACATGATAAAATTCTTCTTCTTTGGCTTAATCTTTATAATAGGGTGTGGAGTGAGGGGTTATATCCATCAAACTGGAAAGAAGCTTGCATTATACCTATCAAAAAACCAAACAAGGACAGTGAAGAGCCCAAATCTTATAGACCAATTAGCCTTACATCGCACTCTGGGAAATTGCTAGAGGCGATGGTAAAGGCCCGTTAAGACCACCATATTGAATTCAAAAATTACTTAGATCCCTCTCAGTCTGGCTTTAGAAAGGGAAGGAGCACTTTAGATCAATTAGCTCGATTACAACATGATATAATTGCGGCCGAACAGTGCTAGTCATTTTTTAGATCTACAGGCAGCATTTGATTTAACCTGGCACTTCGGTGTCCTTTACATGTTAAAAGAATATGGTATAACGGGAGCTTGTTTCCAGTACCTCAGGTCTTTCCTAGAAGGGCGTAAAATCCAAGTAAGGGTAAGCGGTACCCTTTCAGACCAAGAAAGTGTCTCGAGAGGTACCCCATAGGGCGCGATTCTCTCCCCTCTTCTTTTTAATTTACTGATAAATAATCTTCCTGTATCCATCTCAAAATCCGACATTCAGTCAATTTGCAGATGATTCAGGCACATGGATAACAGGCAAAAATCTTAAGAATATGGCCACTAAGGCACAAAAAGGGTTAGATATGATTTGGGAATGGGCTCAAAACTGGGGTTTCAAAATATCCAAAGAAAAAACTGTCGGTATCCTGTTTGGGCATCAGCCGCAGCACAAATTAGACATACACCTTGGTGGTACACAAATTAAATTTGAAAAAATGACAAAATATTTAGGCATGATTTTGGACAAAAAACTTACTTTTAAACTTCATATTGAACACTTGATTAAACAGTGTACCACTAATCTTAACATGATGAAAATGCTTAAACATACTGACTTTGAAGCAAATAAAAAAAGCTTATTGCTCCTATATATCTCCCTTATTTGATCCAAAATTGACTATGGTGCTGAAATTTATGCTGCAGCTGCCCCAACTTTATTAGAAAAACTGGATAAAATTAAATATAAAGCCCTAAGGATTGCCCTGGGGGCCCTTAGCTCCACCCCTACTCACAAACTGGAAGCGGAGGCTGGTGTACTTCCCTTGGCTATTAGGCGCAAGGCCCACACTGTCAAATACTGGGCCAGAGCACAATCAAGGGGAAATAACCCCGTGAACTCCATCTTTGGGACCGGACACTTCACCAAGAATATGTATAAAAATAACGCCCCCCCCCCATTTGGGGCTTCAACCCAAAACTTGGTGGAGGAGTTCGGTCTCAAAGACATACAGGTAGCAGACTTCAGGTCAGAAATTGAACATCCATGGTTAATGCCCTCGCCTCAGATTGACCTCACCCTATCTAACCTAAATTTAAAAAATCAACTTCCCCATTTAAGTAACATTCAAGTTAAACTGTACTCAGAAGAGAATTATAACAACCATTTTAGCATTTACACGGATGGATCAAAATGTCCCTAATCAGGAAAAGTATCAGCAGCATTTTACATTCCCTCTATAAATTTCTCACCTGTTGATAGGCTTTCGGACAATTTGTCAATCTATTCAGCAGAAATGATAGCATTAATTAATTCAATGAGCTGGGTAATTCTAAATAAACCAAAAACACGGTTATATTTTCGGATTCTCTTTCGGCGCTGCAGTCAATTCAAAATTATCATAGTAAATCCAGACCGAACTTTTTAGAACAAATCATCATCCTAAATTATTCCATTCAACAAGCCGGTCTGGATATTACACTAGTCTGGTGCCCAGCTCATATAGGTGTTGGGGGAAATGAGGCGGCCGATATGGCTGCAAAATCTGGCCTGGATCATGTGACTGTTGATACCAAAGTCAAACTCTCACCCACTGAAATAAGTTCTTTGGTCAGGTCACAGTCTGTCAAGCGCTGGAAAGATCATTATTCCAGTGTGATGACAGGTAGCTGTGATTCTGTCCAATATTCAGTGGGGCTCAGATGGCCCGAGGTTTATTCCTCCAACCAAGAACTGGACAAATGCATCAGCCGTCTGAGACTGGGTACAAATTTGTTGTCCGGTGCCCAAGGAAAATATGTCCTGGGACTGGACCCCATTTGTGCCCGGTGTAGAGTATTGAACTCAACCAGTCACTTTCTGCTACACTGTGGGGTTCACTTCACTCCCAGACTTGAGTTAAAGGCTGCCCTTGTAAATTCAGGTTTAACTTTCAACTTGAAAAACATTTTATTTTCAAAAAGGGCAGTCCAACACTCAGTCCTTAATGCCTTAGAAACGTTTATAAGATCTTGTCACATGACAGATAAAATCTAAGGCCCCAGGTCCAGACTTGTGTGCTAATGTAGCCAGGCTTCTGAGATATCTGAAAATATTAATAATGATTATCAAAAATTTACAACATAATTACTTAGAATAATATATTGTATTGTTATCTAAGTTAAATTATAAGAAGTTTAAACTTTATAGTAAATCTCTATTTTAATGTACTTCATAACTAATTTTACCTTATCTTAAGTACATTGTTATTTTTTATCTGTAAATGATTTATAACAATCATTTAAATTTTACAACATAATTACTTAGAATAAAATAAGGTATTGTTATCTAAGTTAAATCATAAGAAGTTTTAACCTTACTATTTAATCTTAACTTTAATATACTCATTAAACATTTTTCTTATCTTATCCTAAGTTCATTGTTATTTTTACCATATATTTTAAATGAAACTCTTCCAACATGGAATAAATAACATCACCAGTGGAAGTAATGTATGATCTGATACTCCTTTGTATCAAATCTTCACATAATTTTATAGTAATAGATAATTGGATAGTCCACATAAACTGATATTATTATTCAGTTTCATATCTTACATGACATTTCAATATTCAGTGATCTATCGGCATGCCTGGCTACATATAACTGTTATAAACTCTTTTATTGAAAGGAATTAAATCTTGAATTCTAAAATTATATTCAATTGTTAGTAGAAATTGAGATTATGATACAAACTTAACATTCTATTTAGAATGCTTATTACATTTAGCCTTATTTTAACATTATTAATACTTTTTTAGAATAAATCCGTTATCTAAATAAGGATATCTTACACTTTACATTTTACATGGTAAAGATTCTAATATTAAATGAAACCATGTAATTAAATTACTTGTTTGAAAGATAATATCTAAATGTACATGTTAACCTATGAATAAATAAAAATAATCTTCATGAGTTAATCAAACATAGTAATAAAACTAAGTAAAGAAGTTAAACGTTTAGTTTAGCTTAGTTTTTTACAAAGTCTTTAATAGCACACTATAGTCTGGACTGGGAAAGGGAGTGAACTCTGGCCCACCCATTACAGGAGTACTGAATTAAATGTGAATGCCCCAGCTATAACAACCCAGCTAAATTCAACTTGTTATTAGGGTCTGGGTGTGACCGGATGGCTCAATTAGCAGACAACATATAGTTCTGAGTCCAAATTGAGCCCCGTGCCACACTCTGGACCCTCTTATTCAACTATAGCCCCTATTATAAATTTAGTAATACTGATGTGATGTGAGTCAAAGTGGTAATTCACTCTCACTCCATCAGTACATTTTAATCTTCTTTTAAAAACTTAAAACCTGTAAATCCCAATAATATTTCATCTAAAAACAATGTAGACCATAAGTGTGATCCGTGTACTATACATGTAGAACCACTGTGTCAAGGTCTGCATTGTAAATACTGTCTACTATACATTAATGGGCGGATTAATTTAACGTTGCCTTTCGCTGGTCCTAAAACAACATCACCGATCAGAGACAGGGATTATTGTGTATATTTTAAAATCCCTCTGTGTAGAATGACTTTTTATTTGTACAAAGTGTAATTAATTAATATAACACATTTTTATATAATAATACCATCCTTTTTAATTTTTTTTTATTTTTATGGCCCTATAAAGTACGCCGTTAGTTACGTTTTCACCTTAAGGTACCAGTATGTTTTTTCTTTTAGTGATTTATTATTTTTAATATTGTTTTAAATACTACACAGAGGGTGATTATGATCTTTTATGACTACCAGTCCTGTATATCTCGATCATAAGTTATAATTAATATGCATAAACATAATAAACATTTTAGGTCCTGGGGGTTATTTTTGGCTTGGAGCTACGGCTCCAAGCCCTATTATTGTTTTCAGTTGCAGTTGTTCCCTAGATGCTGGTAGCTGTAATGCGAAAGCTGGGTACAAGTGCGCAAAAATGATAGGAGTCCGGCGATTGGTTGCCAGCTATATGTTAACAATCCGGTGATTGGTTTACGCTTACTGTGTGAATCGGTATCACATGACTTGAGTGTACCAACTTCACTGTGCTAGTCTATTATGAAATCAGGGTGTTTCACTAAAGATCGGTTTGTTCTATTAACATTAATTACACGTAAAGGTACACATTTTAAAACTGTCTATTTTTTCTGTTACTATGTACAATATATTTAAATCAATTATTTTAATCATTACTGAAAGACATATTAGCGGAGGATTGTTCAAGAGAATTTAAGGAAGCCCCTTCTATAATGAAACCTGCGGAACGCTATTGCCGCCAATAATTTTGTCACGTGATTTTGATGTACACATTTGCGATTTCATTGTAAAATCGGGGTGTTTCACTATAAATCGGCATGTTCCATCAACCGTTAAGGCACGAAAAGATAAGATATATTAACGCAGTCTCAATTATTTTTACTTTACTAGCTCTTTGTTTAATTATCAGCATAATTGCTGAAGGTAATAAGCGGAGGATTAATTAATTAATGAAATACACCCCTACTATAATTTAACTTGCGAAACGCTTTCTCTGATGCAATTTAAAACTTGTGTACAGTACGATGAATTATAGGAAAATCTATAAATAGAAAAAGATGCCGATGTTTCAGACTACCTGTTGACTTTGAAAGAGGACAATTCCATAACTAAAATGGTCAACAAGACGAAATAAAATGAACCAATTTAGTTATGGTATCAGAACTTTTATCAGCAACAACCAGCCAAGCCTTTCCTTTTTAAAAGGAAACTTTATTCATATTCAAACCATCATACTCTCCGGTATGTTCCAATAAGTCTTCATCAAAAACATACAAATGCGGCTGGCCGCAAAAAAGCGAGTCTGATATTTCGATGAAGCAAATACGCTACATCAGACTCGCTCAAGTGTTTGCATCCTCTTATATATGTTGTAAAAGAGACTGCAAACCACATATCGGAGAGTACTAAATTTATTATGGTATCCAAGTGGGAAAAAAAACTTCATTTCCTTACTATCACTCCAAAAAATATGAATATCAGGTTGGTAGTCAAATTCTATCTACCCATCTCCAATTATCAAATATAATAGCTAGAATTTAATTCACTGCAATAAATATATTTATTATCATATGTTAGCTATTAAGTCTAAAATAGCTATTTGAATTCATTGTTTATATTTAAAGTAGCTGAATGTTATTAAGCTGGGTAAAATATTATGTATCAAAATGCCATTAGTCCAGCGGGTGACACCCTTGTCCTCAGGGTCGGTGATGTTGGGAGTTCCCGGGAGTGGAACCCCTGGCTAAGGTGATCAATGATCATAACCTGTGCCTCGGGGACTGCAGGGTGGTAGCCACACTCCCCCAGCAGGACCGGGTCACAGATATGGTCATCCATGGAGTACCCATGGACCTTGACTTTAACGAGCTCCGCCCAAATCTTATTTTCGAACCTACAAATGGGGTGGAGCTCATTCAAATTAACAGGATATATAATAAATCGGGCAAGGGAACAGGGGCTGTAAAATTTACTATTCGGGGGGGGGGGGGGCTGTACCTTTGTACATCAAAATTAGGGATTCAAAAAGTTCTTTTAAAACAGAACAATTCGTTTACCCACCCATGAGTTGCTTCAGATGTCAGGGGTTTGGCCGTAGGGCCACGATATGTAAGCTTCCCCAGACCTGCGCTAGGTGTTCGGGACCCCATAAGCCGGACCACTGCAGGGAGCACTCCCCTATTTGCCCAAACTGCAGTGGGGATCATCCTGCTTGGTACCCGGGATGCCCAGCCTACATGAAGGCTCAATGTATAACCATGGTAATGAAAAAAGAGGGCATCCCGTGGTCAAGGGCGGTGGCTGTTGTAGATCGGGCCGATAAGAACTACAGCAATCCACCAGGGAAGGCCTCTGACTGCCCGGAGTCACCAATTACAAGCATAAGTATGACCTCCTTCCCGGGCGACGTGTCCGCCTCCTCCCCGGCTAATGTAAGCTTGGAGGGGGGAGGACCGGGTCCGGGTTGGGGGCCAGAAATGCTTCGGCCCCAGTAACACCAGTCGAGCAGGCGGAGGTCCCGACCTTACAGGGCACCTCTACGCCTAGAGAGACCCCTGAGTCCTCACCTGCAAGGCCTGATCGCGGGGGAGACTCCTTGACTCAGGTCTCGGACATCTCTTCTGTGGTCAGCGACTGCAGTAACTTTAATATTACACAGGAGGACTCGGTGGTCTCTATCCACTCCAGTTTTTTCGGCTCCTATAATGAGCTGTCAATATCTGGAGTTGTTACTATTGAGGAATCTCCAACAAAGAGCACTCCTGGTGTCATCACAAATAATTACAAAAACACATCAGAAACAACATTCTCTAAGCACATAGAAATCTCAAACAAAGAACAGTCGACAAAAGTTTAAACATCAAAACTCTCAGGTATCATTGAAAACATTATTTTAGACAAATCACGTCCAACAAGAAAAAATCTTTCAACATTTATAGAAAAAGCATTACATAAACAGTTATTCAAACAATCAGCAAATAATAAAACAATTCTTTCATAAACAACCAGCCAAATCAAAACCAAAACATCGGGAGTGTCTCAAAGTTGCCCCGTATCCCTGACACCTAGAAAAATGGTAAGGATCAGGAGAAAGGTAACCAGTACTCCTGGTAAACTAAAAATGGGCAGGAGACTCTTGAGCAAAATGCCGTCTCCTAGTAGGCAACAGTGTAAAGCGGACTCAAAGAAAATAGCCAAATCTAAGCCTAACCATGTGTAGCAAATTAAATATCATCTCATTCAATGCTCAAATTTTGAGTCCTCAAAAACTATGTGAATTGAAAATGCTACTGAATAAAAATAAAAATCCACATATAAATATTTTATGTATCCAGGAAGCTAGGTTCATTAAAAATATGTCAAAAAATATTCCTGGATACAATTTAGAACATAAACCTTATACAGAAAAGAAAACCTTATGTGGTGGTTGAGCAATTTACATTAAAGATTCCATTAATTATGAAAACATCAGGGTAGACAGCCCAGGGATCAAAATGGTGACTCTAAAATAGAGTACCAACTAATTAAAATTTATTTAAATAACCATTCTTTACTTTTAGCCAACATTTATTCCAGAGGGTGTGATCAGGAATCCTTCGATCACATCACTAAGAGCTTTCCAACTCAAAATGAGGCAATACATAACTGGGGATTTTAATGCTCATCATAATGAGTGGGGATCAAAAGACTCAGACCGTCGTGGGAAGGATGTTTTGGAATGGGCCGAAAAACATGATTTGATCTTATTCAATGACGGCACTCCCACAAGAATAGACAAATCTAATGGGAATTTAACACACATAGATTTAACCTTCGGTACATACAAAATTGCCTCAATTTCAGCTTGGGGAGTTCATGGAGATACCCTGGGTCAGATCATTTTCCAATCTTAATATCAGTAAATAACCAAAAATGAAATGAACAAAATCCAGAAACAAAAAATCTAAATTTAAATAAAACAGATTGGGAAAAATTCAAAATTCTCTGTAAATCAATTAGTGAAAACCAAGTCTACTCTGATGATATAAATGATCACCTGTCAAATTTGACAAATTCAACTCTGCACATGGTTAAGGAATGGACACCAGCCCCTGCGCCTCATAAAGAATCAAAATTTCAAGTTCAGTGGTGGAGTGATGACTGCCATGAAGCGGTACAGGGTAGGAAAAAAGCTCTGAACAGGGCAAAAAGAAATCCTTGTCCAGCAAACATTTTAGAACTTAAAAATGCCGAACAAAATGCCAAAAATATCATCTTAGGAGCAAAACAAAAGAATTGGCAAAACTTTTGTGAATCTTTAACTTTCCCTAGGGCCAATTCTAAACTCTTTTGGAATAAAATAAAAAAAATATCTGGCAAAAGAATAAACCCTGTACCATTATTGAAATATAAAGATGGAATTGCTAAAACACCCTTCGAAAAGGCTCAGTTTTTAATAACTCATTACAAACAAGTATCAAGTGACTCAAATTGATCGCGTGAAACTTTAGAATACCAAAACAATTTGAGTCACAGCATCGCGAGGAAATATATGAGCCGCGGTTAAATGACACGCCACTAAATACACCATTCTCATTAAATGAACTTAAAAAATGCATTCATGACAGGAAAAACTCCGCCCCTGGACTTGACCAAATTCACTACTCCATGTTTAAGAACATGCCAGATGAATTCCTTTCTATATGGCTAAATCTGTACAATAGGGTGTGGAGTGAAGGAGTCTATCCATCTATTTGGAAGGAAGCTTGCATTATACCTATTAAAAAACCAAATAAGGACAGCGAAGAGCCAAAATCTTATAGACCTATTAGCCTTACATCTCACTATGGGAAATTGCTAGAGGCGATGGTTAAGGCCCGTTCAGACCACCATATTGAATTTAATAATTACTTAGATCCCTCTCAGTCTGGTTTTAGAAAGGGAAGGAGCACTTTAGATCAATTAGCTCGATTACAACATGATATAATTGCGGCCAAACACAGAGGCCGATCAGTGCTAGCCATTTTTCTAGATCTACAGGCAGCATTTGATTTAACATGGCACTTCGGTGTTCTCTACAAGTTAAAAGAATACGGTATAACGGGAGCTTGTTTCCAATACCTCAGGTCTTTCCTAGAAGGGCGTAAAATCCAAGTAAGGACCAAGAAAGCGTCTCGTGAGGTAACCCACAGGGCGCGATACTCTCCCCTCTTCTATTTAATTTATTGATTAATAACCTTCATGTATCCATCTCAAATCCGACATGTCTCTAAGTCAATTCGCAGATGATTCAGGCACATGGATAACAGGCAAAAATCTTAAAATTATGGCCACTAAGGCACAAAAAGGGCTAGATATGATTTGGGAATGGGCACAAAACTGGGGATTCAAAATATCTAAAGAAAAAACTGTCGGTGTACTGTTTGGGAACCAGCTGCAGCGTAAATTAAACATACACTTAGGTGGTACACAAATCAATTTTAAAAACAAAGCAACATTCCTTGGTATGATTTTGGACAAAAAATTATCCTTTAAACTACATATAGAACATTTAATTAAAAAGTGTACCACTGACCTAAAAATGATGGTCATGCTTAAGCATACAGATTTTGGAGCAAACAAAAAAAGCCTATTACTTCTTTACATTTCCCTTATTAGATCTGAGATTGATTATGGTGCTGAAATTATGCTGCAGCCTCCCCAACTTTACTTAGTAAACTAGATTCCATTCAGTATAAAGCCCTTAGGATAGCCCTGGGGCCCTTAATTCCACACCTACTCATAATCTGGAGGCAGAGGCTGGTGTGCTTCCCTTGGCTATCAGGCGCAAGGCCCAAACTGTCAACTACTGGGCCAGAGCACAATCAAGGGGAAATAACCCCGTGAACTCCATCTTTGGGACTGGACACTACACCAAGAGTAAATTTGAAAAAAATGCCCCCCCCCATTTGGGGCTCATACCCAGACCTTGGTGGAGGAGTTCGGTCTCAAAGACATACAGGTAGCAGACTTCAGGCCAGGTCTTCAGCATCCCTGGCTGATACCACAGACACGTGTTGATCTCACCCTATCCCATTATAACTTAAAAAATCAACTCCCACACCTAAGTTATATTTAAGTTAAATTATATTCTGAACAAACATATGATAATCATTTTAGTATCTATACGGATGGTTCTAAGTGCCCACAGTCGGGCAAGGTAGCAGCAGCTTTTTACATTCCCTCTAAAAATCTCACTTCTGTTGATAGGCTTTCGGACAATTTGTCAATCTACTCAGCAGAAATGATAGCATTAATTAATTCAATGAGCTGGGTAATTCTACATAAACAAAAAAACACGGTTATTTATTCGGATTCTCTTTCGGCGCTGCAGTCAATTCAAAATTTCATTGTAAATCCAGACCGGACCTTTTAGAAAAAATCATCACTCTAAATCAAACCATCCAACAATCCGGTCTGGAAATTACCCTTGTCTGGTGCCCAGCTCTTATATGTGTGGGGGGAAATGAGGCCGCTGATAGGGCTGTAAAATCTGGCCTGGATCATGTGACTGTGGATACCAAAGTCAAACTCTCACCCACTGAAATAAGTTCATTGGTCAGATCACAGTCTGTCAAGCGCTGGAAAGATTATTATTCCAGTGTGATGGCAGGTAGCTGTGATTCTGTCCAATATTCAATGTGGCTCAGATGGCCCGAGGTTTATTCTTCAAACCAAAAATTAGACAAATGTATAAGCCGTCTGAGACTGGGTGCAAATTTGTTGTCCGGTGCCCAAGGAAAATATGTCCTGGGACTGGACCCCATTTGTGCCCGGTGTAGAGTATTGAACAGTTATTTAAATTTTTCTTGCTAAACACATACATTTGTATTATATTATGTTGTACTGTTATTTAAATCACGTCATAGGTAGATTTAATTTAATAATAAAACCTTGTTTTAATTTATTTTTTATATAATATTTTTTTTTTATTTCTTTTTTTTTATTAAATGTTAAGTATATTGTTATACTTTAAAGGGGGTCAGTTGATTTCCTTTCCCAAATTATGCATGTGAAGAAAAGAACTGACGGAAAAGTTGATTTGGACAATATCTAGCGCATGCTGAATTATTTCGGCAAAGATTGCTATTAATTATGGAAGGAAACCTTTATTACTCGTTGTTGTATTGAAACCGAAAGGGTATCCTCGGTCTATTTTTAGAAATGTGTACTTCCTATTTTGACTTGTATTTCTAATTATGTAAACAACGAAACATGTCAGACAGGCCGTGCACAGTAAGAAAAACGTGTTTTAATTAATCTTCTTTATCAATACGATGTTTTAGTTAAGGTGGGTCACGGGTTTCCTTCCGAAAAATTGCCACCACTACAGAGTTCGATCAAAACCTTTTAAGATTCAATGACGGCAAAATGAAGCTATATTAACTTTTTCGGATTTGTAAATGATTCAGCATTGTGCACAGTAAATTTCATAGCCTAATATACAAAATTATCGGAGCAGTACAAGAAATAACGCGAAAATAAAAACAAAACATATACAACATATCGTTCTACTAGGTGGCCGTTTTTTGAGCGGTTTCAATGGAAATATCATTTGAATACATCATTTTTGCTTTAGTCAATACTTTGAAGGATGTTCCTGCAAAAAGAATTTCTTGTGCGTTGACTTCTAGAAACTGAACACTTTTCGGAAGGAAACCCGCGACCCACCTTAAGTATTAAAATATATTTGCCTTATTTATGTTTATTCAACACCACCATAAAATGTAGTATTCGTGCATTTACCTAGTTTTGAAAGCGAGGTTTAATTTTTGGCAGGGGTCTTAAAATAGTTCTATCTAGGGTGCGCACCCTAGTTAGGAAATACCTATTTAATAATGAAAAAAAGTGTTTAAAAATGGGTATTTTTCGATTCTCCAAGTGAAATCCATATACTTCGAATTCAAAATAGCGTATACAATCACTTTTTCAAAGGTTCTTTCTACTCAAATATTCCAACGTAAAACCTTTAATCACTTATTCTTATTTATAAACTGATACTATTATTCAGTCTCATATTTGATATGACTTTCCTCATATATCAATTTTCAGTGATCTATCAGCATGCCTGGCTACATATAACTGTTACATACCTACTTCTTTGTTTGTGATAGGTCCATATCCTTTAGAAAGACCTGTATTATCAAAAGAATTTCGTGCGCGGGTCTGTTTTATGCACTCATTTATATAAGCGCTTTAAGAATTAAATTTTATTGTTTGTATAAAGAATGTGTATGCTCAATGATTATATAAGCATCAACAATCACAAATTGGACAGTCAAGTATACTCGAACTAATGATGGACAAAATACTTTAAATGTGTCATATATGTAACAAACCTAACTATAAATTATAGTTAGATCATTTACTTTGTAATCATACCAAAACGGCACATACAAGGCTGACGAAAGCGCAATGGATTTCCTTCTTTGTTAGAGTGTCGGTTCTAATAAAATAAAAATAAATGTTTGAGAACATGTGAAACTCCTAAAATGTGACCTCCACTAAGCACTATGTCAAAGGGGACCGTAACTCCTGTGAACTTCTTTTTTTTATCCGAAATCGAAGTTGACCTGTATTTTATTTTCACACACCTTCATGTAGAATATGAAACTATTCTTATTTATAACTTATTTACTTATCTTCGGATTCAACGCTATTTTCAACATAATTTCAGTGATATCGTAGCGGGTAGTCATCCTAACCAGCTACCCTGGATGTATTCAGACTTAATACCATTCTATCCGCAAGCTACTACCAAGGTACCCCACATAATTCAAAGCTGGTAGACAATTTTGCATGGGATGTAATATCTTAAGCCAAATTTGTCATGAACAGTGTGAGCCTCCCTCAGGGTTCGACCTCACAACTTCTTGATCAGTAGACCAATGCTCTAACCACTGAGATAACTGGGCGGGCTAATATGAAACCAATTCATGATATATTTATTGAGTTATCGCTCGGATATCAAAATTTGATCGGACGGAAGGACGGACAGGCGTATCGTTTTATGCCCTTCCGAATGATGGGGCATGAAAAGAACTCATGGCAACAGATCATTATTTGCCATTAAGATACTAGAAAATCGACGTTTTACGTTTATTATCTCAAAACATATTTGTGTCTGAAAACTTTTTGCTTTTCTTTCAAACCGACAGAAACGTTGCAACAAGTATAAATAGGCAAGCTCTCAACAAACATTCAATGACCATATCGTCATAGGTTGGTGTAATTGGTGACCAATTCCACATTTCTAAATAAGGCGAAAAGGATAATATAACAGACAAATTTAGATTATTTATAAAGCGTTATAGTATACTCAGTACCTGTTCATCGCATTGGGTGTTGCCATGTCAATGTCGCTGCTTATGACCAGAGCCAGAGAAAATATATCGTATCAATTGCTATTGGACATGTCAGTAAATGTAAAGCCTTCTCGCAACTGTCGAACGTTGTGTAAGTCAGATACCAACCTAGTACATCGGCCTATCTGTGTAGAAAAGAGCTGATCATGGGATTCTCGAAACACCCCGAGCGCTACGCGCTCTCGGTGTTCACGTGAATCCCGTGACCAGGTATTTCCTACGCAGATAGACCTCGATATCCTATACATACTGTCTACTATACATCAAAGTTTACCTGTAATAACAAATAGCTGGGGCGGATTAATTTAATGTTGCCTTTCCCTGGTCCTAAAACAACATCAACGATCAGGGACAAGAGGATTAGTGATACCATGTTTTTTTTAAATGAAATCATCCCTCTGTGTAGAATAAATTTTTACCCGTACAAAGTGTAATATACTACTATACACATATTTGTTTTAATACAATATCCTTTCTTTTAAAAATAATTACTTTTATGGCCCTACTAAGTAAGCCGTCTATTGTTATTCACCTTAAGGTATCAGTATAAGTTTTCTTTTAATGGTTTATTATTTTTAACATTGTTTTAAATACTACACAGAGGGTGATTATGTTATTTTATAACTACCAGTCTTGTATATCTCATATCTTATAATTAACATGAATATAAATAATAATAAACATTTTTGGTCCTGGGGGTTACTTTTCAATATCAAACCATCATACTCTCCGGTATGTTCCTATAAGTCTTCATCAAATCATACAAATGCGGCTGGCCGCAAAAAAGCGAGTCTGATCTAATGATGAAGCACATACGCTACATCAGACTCGCTCAAGAGTTTGCATCCTGTTATATATGTTGTAAAAGAGACTGCAAACCACATATCGGAGAAAACAAAGTTTACTATGGTATCAAAGTGGGTAAAAAATCTTCATTCTCCTATTATCCTTCCAAAAATATGAATATCAGGCTGGTAGTCAATGTCTTCCCATTCCCATTTATTTTCCTTTATATAGCAGCAAGAATTTAACTCATTGCAATTAAAAGAAAACTCGTATTTTTAATAACAGAAGCTAGCTAAAAAGCCAAAATAGCAGTTTCAAATATCTAATTATATATAAAATAGCTATATGTTTCAAAATAGCTATACAATACATTTTCTTTAAAATAATTTAAAACAGAAGAACTATATTGAAATTAAGTTGATAATTAAGTTAAATTTGTATACAAAATAGTACCCCCCCCCCCATTAGACAAAATAGTTCTTCTTTAATATAGTTGTTAATTAAGACACACACACACACACAAACTTTCACTTAAAATAGCCTAAATATGTATTGTTGTATTTTTATATAGTAAATTTTTAATAATAGTTTTTATATAATAGGCCACACATGAAGAATAGAAAAATTGTTAAAATAGTGAAAGCTCGCACATATGGGATTATCCCGGATGCGAGGATAAACAAACTCAATAATCTGCCCATCATTCCATTCCATTTCCGCTTCCGGTCACCGGGCAACAACAAAGTAAACAAAACAAAGCCGAGAAAAATATAGAAAAAAGAAGATTGATGATCTACACTTCGATGTCGTCCCCTCCCTTCCCTACCACACAGCAATACAAGTTCCCAGGGTTATCGTCCCACCTTTAGCTACCTTCTAAATTTGTCGTTTTACTTGATATTTACATTTTCATAGTTTATTTTCACTTCCGGTAGCCTCGCAATTCTTTTCTTTTATAGTGTAGGTATTTTCGGATAGAGACTTCCGGATAAACAAACATTCTCTCCCTGTTATTCAATATAAAAAGATAGAAATCGAGCAGTGAGTCGTGACGGAAGGTCATGGACTGTTCCATTCTTTAAAATAGGGATAAGTAATACAATGACCAAGTACATTACTAAACACGACCTTACATTTGCAGGCCACTGTTGGCCTCTTACATTTGTAGACCACTGTAAGAGGCCTAGCTAGCTACGTGGTCCTGAAATCAGTGCGCCGTACTAGTAACATTATTTGCATCTTGACTACCAGGCTTCAAAAGTAAAATGGTTGGCGCATTTAACGATCGCGCTACGCACTTAGTTTCAGCTATGACGGTTAAATAACTGATATTTATATATTACGGAAACCTACGAAACGTTCCGAAAAGCCACTCACCCTACAAAATGGACTTAGCTGATCTTTGATCATTCACAGGTCGTTGTCGGACTATACAATATTGAGTTTGTTTATCTTTGTGTGTGTGTCTTCAACAATAGTTATCGTAAAAATAGAGCTCATGGTATTAGTTTATTCATTATTGATAATTTAATTGCATGTATTCTCATAGCAATATTATAGTCTACCCTCAATTTATATTAGCTATCACAATCATTTTAAATATGATATATAATCTCTTTACAGTATTCCCTGCCGAGCCATCCCTGTGTTGTTTTTTCTCCCCCTCCCACCATGCCTTACAGGGCCGGCAGGGATGCCAAATATGAGAATGCAAACCACATATCGGAGAGTACTACATTTATTATGGTATCCAAGTGGGTCAAAATTATTGAAAGAAAAGGGGAAAAAAAAAAAAAAAAAAAAAAAAAAAAAAAAAAAAAAAAAAAAAAAAAAAAAAATTACCCTTTTCCATACTATCCCTCCAAAAAATATGAATATCAGGCTGGTAGTCAAACTCTAAATATCACATATATAATAATATAAGAGCTAGAAATTAATTCACCACAAAATAGGCAAAACTCATATTTATTATCAAAAGTTAGCTATTAAGTTTAAAATAGCTATTTACTTCATTGTTTGTATTTAAAGTAGCTACAAGTTTAAAATATAGCTACATATTCTTTTATAGTAATAATTTCAAAATAGAAGAACTATATTAACATAAAGTATACAATTAGTTATAAATAAAGTTAAAATTGTATACAAAATAGCACTCCCCCTAAATAAAATAGTTCTTCCTAAATATAGTTGTAAATTAAGACACACACACAAACTTTCACTTAAAATAGCCTAAATATGTATGTTATATTTTTATATAGTAAATTTTTAATTATAGTTTTTTAAATAACAGGCTATATTGAAAGATAGTAATATTGTTAAAATAGTGAAAGCTCGCACATATGGGATTATCCCGGTTGCGAGGATAAACAAACTCAATAATCTGCCTATCATTATCCACTCCAGTTTTTTCGGCTCTTACCATGAGCTGTCTATATCTGGAGTGGTTGCTATTGAGGAAACTCCAATAAAGAGCACTCCCGGTGTCAACACAAGCACTTGCACAAACTCACCAAAGAAAACATTCAGAGAACAACACCTAGAAATCTCAAATAAGAAACAAACAACAAAAATATTAACATCTCATCTTACAGACATTATTTCAAACATTATATTAGACAAAGCAAGACCAACAAGACACAACCTTAAAACATTCATAGAAAAATCTTTACAAAAACAATTATTTCATGAAGAAAACAATGACAAATCACACACTATAGAACAAAACCTGAAACCTAGTATACAAAATATAGATAAACCGGGAGTGTCTTTAAGTTGCCCCGTACCCCGGACGCCTGGCAAAATGGTAAGGATCAGGAGAGTTATCACGATATTAGACCTTACATCAATTATTTTCTCTTTAATGATATATTATATACCTAGTAAAATACTAGTCTACCTCACCCATTTATATAAGTTATTATAACCATTTTAATTATTATTTATTTTTTTACTGAATTCCCTGCCGAGCCATTCCCTGTGTTGTTCTTTCTTCCTCCCTCACCATGCCCTACACCAATGTGAACTCCATCTTTGGGACTGGACACTACACCAAGAGTAAATTTAAAAAAAAATGCCCCCCCCATTTGGGGCTCACACCCAAAACTTGGTGGAGGAGTTCGGACTCAATGACATACAGGTAGCAGACTTCAGGCCAGATATTGAGCATCCCTGGCTAATACCCCAGCCACGGGTTGATCTCACCCTATCTCATTACAACTTAAAAAACCAACTCCCACACCTAAGTAATATTCAAATTAAATTATATTCCAGATGAACAAACATATGATAATCATTTTAGTATCTATACGGATGTTTCTAAGTGTCCACAGTCGGGCAAGGTAGCAGCAGCTTTCTACATTCCTTCTAAAAATCTCTCTTCTGTTGATAGGCTTTCGGACAATTTGTCAATCTACTCAGCAGAAATGATAGCATTAATTAATTCAATGACCTTGGCAATTCTACATAAACCAAAAAACACGGTTATTCATTCTGATTCTCTTTCGGCGCTGCAGTCAATTCAAAATTTTCATTGTAAATCCAGACCGGACCTTTTAGAAACAAGAGGGCCACATTGGCCCTTTATCGCTCACCTGAGAACAAAGGCCAATAATCAATGACCAGGTAATATAGTTTCCATCTTGTAAAACTAATTTTTACGTAGATTTTGAGATCAAAACCAACAATGAAGGTAAAATACTGTTAAACAAGCTAAAACGTAGCAAATTTTCTAATCCAAGGGTCCATAACTCTTTAAGTTGTGGTCCGATTCCACCCATAACTTAACTTGTCCATAACCATAAGGTCATACACATTCCTTGTAAATATTATTAGGATCGGTGAATAAATGAATGCGCTAGAGTGTAAACAAACTCAAATATAGCAAATTTTCTAAGTCAAGGGCAGATAACTCTTGAAGTTCTAGTCCGATATTGCCCATAATCGAACTTTACTAAGATCTTTTGGTTATACATATTTACTGAAAATATGATCAGGATTGGTGAATAAATGAAGGCGCTAGAGTGTAAATAAGCTAAATATAGCAAATTTTGTAATTCAAGGGCCCATAACTCTAGTTATTATCAGATTTTGCCCATAATTGAACTTAGCCGAGACATTGTGGCCATATAAATTGTGAGCAAGTTTAATCAAGATTCGTAAAGAGCTGCGGTTGCTAGATTGTAAACAAACTAATTGTGGACGGACGACGGACGACGGACATTCACCGATCATAAAAGCTCACCTGATGAAAAATCATCATTCTAAATCATACCATCCAACAATCCGGTCTGGAAATTACCCTTGTCTGGTGCCCATCTCATATAGGTGTGGGAGGAAATGAGGCAGCTGATAGGGCGGCAAAATCTGGCCTGGATCATGTGACTGTGGATAAACAAATCAATCTCTCACCCACTGAGATAAGTTCATTGGTCAGGTCACAGTCCATCAAGCACTGGAGAGACTATTGCTCCGGCGTGAGGGTGGATAGCTGTGACTCGGTCCAATACTCAGTGGGGCTCAGATGGCCTGAAAACTATTCCTTAAATCAAAGGATAGATAAATGATCACCCGTCTGAGACTGGGGGCAAATCTGTTGTCTGGATCCCGGGGCAAGTATATCCTGGGACTGGACCCTATTTGCACCCAGTGTAGAGAATTGAACTCAACCAGTCACTTTCTGCTGCACTGTGGGGTTCACTTCACTCCCAGACTTGAGGTAAATGCTGGCCTGGTAAATTCAGGTTTAATTTTCAACCTTGAAAATATCTTATTTCCTAAAAGGGCAGTCCAACACTCAGTATTTAATGCCTTAGAAACGTTTATTAAATCCTGTCACATGACAGATAAAATCTAAGGCCCCAGGTCCAGACTTGTGTGCTAATGTAGCCAGGCTGCTGAGATCCCATTTATTTGATTAAAACAGTTATTTCAACTTTAAACAATATTTCAACTATTTTCTGAAATATTTTTATATTAATATACACCTGGAAATAAGTTAAGCACACCCGGCATTTTGCCTCGAATTTGACATAACCACAACTGAAATTTTAAATTTTATTTGAGCAATGGTAAGAACGACCTTCCGTACTAATCATGTGTATCTCCGATAGAGTTGCGCGCACGGAAAGCTCGTGTACTTCGCCATTTCGACAATATATTCGAGAATTGTTAAACTACACTTTCAATTAACACAAAGTACATGTACAAAATTTGATTTTGTTCTAACATATTGTCATTATTTTGACCTCTTGTCAACAAAATGGTTAGGAGAAGATTATCGGATGGCGATAGGTGGCAGATAATAGGCATGATTAATGCTGGCATGTCCTACAGTGCTGTTGGTCGTCAGCTTGGCTATAATCACCCTGTCATTGGCAGACTAGCTTAGAAGTATCGGCAGACGCATGACGTAAGGGACCGTCCAAGATCTGGACGGCCATATGTAACAACGGCACGCGAGGACCGAAATCTTTTACGTCTCGTTAGACGTTTTCCGTTTGCAACAAGCACCTATCTAAAGCGAAACTGGTTGCCGCACAGGCATTTGTCGTCACGTACTTTGCGCAATCGGCTCAGATCTACAGGTTTAAAGTCGAGAAGGGTAATAAAACGTCCCTTGTTGACACCTGTTCATCGCAGGAACCGTCTGACATGGTGCTTGGCAAGGTGTGGTTGGAACCTGAGATCATTGAGAAAGATCCATTGGTCAGATGAAAGCAGGTTCCTTCTGCACGTCATAGACGGGCGCATTCGAGTGTGGAGGCAACGAAATACAGCCTACACACCAAGAAACATTCTTCCTACGGTTCCCTTTGGTGGTGGATCAGTTATGATATGGGGTTGCTTGTCCCATGACTGTAAGTTGGACATTGTAACTGTCCAAGGCAATCTGACAGGTGATACTTATGTACGAGACATCCTACATCCAGTCGTCGTGAACCATTTTGATAATCATCCATTGGCTTCCCGACCTGTTTACATGGACGATAATGCCAGACCGCACCGAGCCCATGCTGTAAGACAGTTTTTGCAACGGAATGCCATCACCACCATTCCCTGGCCTGCCATGAGTCCTGATCTAAACCCACTGGAACACGTGTGGGAGATCCTGGGCCGGAAAATACAGAAGTTGGACCCACCTATAGTCAACCTGCAACAACTGGAACAAGCTCTGCACCAAGAATGGCAAAATTTATCTCAAAATCGCATTAGGCGCCTTACTGGTAGTATGAGGAGAAGGGTTGAGGCTGTCATCCGGGCACGTGGCGTTTACACACGTTATTAAAAATTTGGCTACATAATGTCATTTAAGGTTAAGTAATCGTCAACATTTACCAAAAATATCCACCAGTAAATGTTTTGTAAACGCTCCAACACCATACTTATAAACACCTACATTTTTGGTAAAAAACAACACATTTGCTTATGCTTCAATAATTTGGATAAGAATAAACTAAACTCACAAATTTACTGGTTTATGATTACTAAATTGCTATCGCTACTTATCAAATTACTATTTCTTAGCTCAATTAAGTCGTCATCTCATGACAGTGCTTTCAATCACAACCAATTTTAAATTTCCGCGGTGTGCTTAACTTATTTCCAGGTGTATATTATAAGAAGGCTAAGTCTTAATAGAAAATCTTAGTTCTTTCTTATATTATATATTAATTGATATATTAAAAAATTTAAGAATATTATTATCTTTTAATACATATTTTATATAATACTCTTCCAATATGGAATTCTACCATAACTGGAAATTATACACTGTCTGATACTATTCAGTATCAATTATTGTCATATTTTTATAGTGTAAAATCATACTTGTAAACTGATCATCAATTTACTTTATCTAAAATCTAATGTACAATGGTAAATACTATTACCTTCATTGAATTTCTATTCTAAAATAATTATTGAAAATTTTATTAGAAATAATTATATTTCTTAATATTGAGGGAAGAATATATCATCCCAGTAATACTTAAATTACCATATTTACCTAAATCTGTGTTCCTACTTATAATAGGAACTCCATTCTTTACTTTACATTCTAAATGAACACAACATAAACACATGTAGTATCATGTAGTTAAACTTTTTGTAAATTTATGTAACTACATGTATATAATTTTCTCAACTCGTCGTGAAGTGGCGTCCATATTTACTTAAAACATCTCCTCCTACACCGCTATGCCGATTGCAACCAAACTTTGCTGGAATGATCCTTGGGTGGTCCCCTTTCAAAGTTGTTCAAAAAATTAAATTTCATTAAAAACTCTGGTTGCTATGGCAACAAATAGAAAAAAGGGAGTGAACTCTGGCCTACCCATACAGGAGTACTGAAATTAATGTAAAATGCCCCAGCTATAACAACCCGGCTATATCCAAATTGTTATTAGGGTCTGGCTGTGGCCGGGTGGCTCAATTAGCAGACAACAAACAGATCTGATCCCAGATTGAGCCCCGGGCCACACTCCGGACCCTCTTATTCAATCACAGACCTTGTTTATTATTTATTTAAAACTGATGTGATGTGAGTCAAAGTGGTAAACACTCTCACTCCATCAGTACACTTTAATCTCCTTTCAACAACTTTAACCCGGTAAAATCCAATAGAAATTCATACAAAAACAATACAGGCCACAAGTGTGATCCGTGTTCTATACATGTAGATCCTCTGTGACAGGGCCTGCAATGTACATAAATTCTGACTTTTAATTGCAAATGTATACCCGTATATATAAATAGCTGGGGCGGATTGATTTATTGTTGCCTTTCCCTGAACCCGAAATGCATCACTGATCCGAATCGACAAATTTATATTATTATTGATTTTATGAAAACATATTGTTATCCAATTACTCCTCTGTGTAGTCAACTATTTTATCTGTATATAAATGAACAATAAATCTAGTCCATCGTATAATAGTTTTGCAATTCAATAATATGTGTAATGGTTCTGCGCATGTCTACCGGAAGGCGAAGACACGACGACACGAAACCTTGCACATTATCGTGCGTTCGTGTCTTCGTCCTTCGGGGCTAAGCACGCCGGCACGACGACACGATAGTGTGCAATGTTTCGTGTCGTCGTGTCTTCGCCTTTCGAGGCGAAAACACGAACACACGACAAATACAGGGCGCCGATACGACGATTTCATACCCGCCGACACGAAACTCTACAAGAGTAGATTTCGTGTGTTCGCCTATCAAAATTTCGTTATTTCGCCTTCAATATTTCGTGTCTTCGTGTGTTCGCCCTCTAAGGTCGAAAGCGAAGACACGACAAATGATAAATTTATCGTGTGTTCGTGTCGGCGTGCTTCGACTTTTGGGGGCGAACACACGAAGATATGAAATGGCAGAAATCAGCCACCATATTCTTAGCATTTCAATATCGTTATGTTTACATAACATGGGTCACTTGTCGTTGCATACCATACACATGTTTTCGATGCGAACCGCCTCTCGTGATACTTCGTTGACCCTCAGTGAGTCCGGTTATAGATTTCTTTATGAAACTATAGAACTATGTTGTAAAGCATTGAAATAATGATTGTCTCACCATTTACATATTTAAGAATTGTCACACAATCTGCTTATATGCTTCTTTCTTGTCTCATGTTCGTGTTATTATGATTTACGTAATTCATGTTATAGTTTTTATTTGCATTTCTAGGTCCATACATGTCAACAACATATATTCATACGACAGATACATTGACTGACACAGAATGGCAAGTATAACTGCATGTACCATATTACATGACATTTGGGAAGGAATTAATACATTTTTCTCCGACATCAAAACGCTTGATACAGAAAGAACGCTAATATACTTCCAATAAGACATAATATTACACAACTTTCGTTTGTAAACTTGGAAACACACAACATTTTTTTTTAATAAATGAATACGTAGATCTTGATATTTCCAAAGACCTATACATACACATATAAGCAACTATTCTAAATCTCGCAAAGTCACGCGGCAGATTGACAAAATCTCGCAAAAATCACGTTTGCTTATTGCTAATTTTCTATTGAAGTATATTAAAGTAAAGTATATCTTGCAATAGAGCAAGACATTCCCTACAAAATGATACCTATAGTTGATAAAAATTGGAGCACAAAAAAATGTTTTATGCAAAATACAAAGGCCCCTGCATGAACCTTATATCGTACATTTTGACATTTTTTTGCAATACTGGTTGAATTTAAGTAATAATTTCAAAGAAATTTCTTAACAAATTATATTGAAAATATTTTCTTGCATCAGAAAAATGAGTTCTTAATAACATGGTTGAAAATTCATTATTGAGATTTGCACAAATTTTAAGTAGTTTGCAAAATGATCTGTTGCGTGCAAAAATAGCATTTTCTACAGGCGCTTACAGGAGTTTCTTATCTATGTACGTATAGGTCTTTGATATTTCTGATGTTGTTTTAAGCAAATGAGACGTACGTAATCCAAGACATTACGTCTAAAGCCAGTTCTCCCCACCGCTGATTCGTTTGGAAAGAATTGTCGTTGCTGAGAACATGGTTAGTACTGGTGCAGATTCCAAGGAAACTGGTTAGTGTATCTGTTCACCGACTTATAACGAAACATGCCAGACCCGAAAAGTTTACAAAATCAATTACGCGAATGTTGTATTTTTGACTGTTATTATAATTGGAAAGAAGTCAGAGGTTGAAGTAAAATTGAGATTTTTTATCTTGTAGTAATTTCTGCAGAGTTTCTTAATTTTGATTGTATTTGATTACGTGAAACGCGTTTGATGATGGTGTTGCTTTATTGCAACCAGTCTTGCAATAAAAAACCAAACTTGTAATAATTTTGTTTTTATTACAAGTATGGTTGCAACATTGCTTTGTGACTACAAGTTTGACTAAAACTAGACTTATAGTAGATTTCACAATCTTCTTGGAAACGTTGAATTTGTTACTCATGAAATTAGATTTTCTTTTTATTCCATTTTCTGTACACAGTCAGCCTCTCTTATTTCATTAACAGACTGGCGAATGTACTCAACAGAAACACTCATATACTAACAAGAAAAAGAAAGTGTGCACATTTATACACGGCATGATGTACACCCATTAATATATTCTCTTTTTTTCCACTGGATATAAAGTTGCACAAACAGTCAGTGACATTTGGCGACTTTTCCAGCTTTAACGATGGAGGAAGAGCCAAGATGTACACCTGGCTAGAACCACCACATACCTTCTATAAGCTAGCTCCAGGAACTCTGGCTAGAACCACCACAGACCTTCTATAAGCTAGCTCCAGGAACTCTGGCTAGAACCACCACAGACCTTCTATAAGCTAGCTCCAGGAACTCTGGCTAGAACCATCACATACCTTCTATAAGCTAGCTCCAGGAACTCTGGCTAGAACCACCACAGACCTTCTATAAGCTAGCTCCAGGAACTCTGGCTAGAACCATCACAGACCTTCTATAAGCTAGCTCCAGGAACTCTGGCTAGAACCACCACAGACCTTCTATAAGCTAGCTCCAGGAACTCTGGCTAGAACCACCACAGACCTTCTATAAGCTAGCTCCAGCAGGAACTCTGGCTAGAACCACCACAGACCTTCTATAAGCTAGCTCCAGGAACTCTTTCTTATATGTGAAATTTGTCTGGTCCGATTTGGATACGATCTCACAGTTGTTATTGGCTAATAATCACTTAGTGATAGTCCTTAACCGCTCGACCAGGAAGTCCATATTCTTTCTTTTTAAACTATAGAAATTACAGTCGACCAAAACCATATTTCTGTGCAATGAATCTTACGATAAATTTCTCGCTTGGATCAGTAAACAAACACATAACTATGAAAAGAAAGAAATCGTCATTCAGTCAACATTTAATAAATTATACGTTCCTACCATAGGAAGCTTGGAGCGAAATCACAATATGATTGTCCTGTATTTTGACTCAAAACCTTGAAGACGACTGTACGTGTCAATAGGCAGAAACCAAATATTTTCACTTACAGAAAGTATTTTATTCCACACAATATTCTCTTTGTAGCATGAAAATCATTATGTACAACTGAAAGCAAGCGCCCTTCATTCATTATTATGGCACAAAGTATATTACCGCGTACCTATCCAATATGGAAAAGTCTACGTTATAAGCTTAATTCTACTATGATTAAACACGTGTTCTACTACTGCAGTAGAACACAGTTATGGTGAATTCCTGCATTCAGGAAAAATTACATCATTATGTACATGTTTTATTTCAATCAAACCTGTGTTAGCAGCCAGCTCCGAATAAAAACCGCTCTGTGTAAAAGGTCATTCTTTGAATTACAATCACCAATAATTTAGAACATAATGACCTCCGAATGAAGGTCAGCTTTTAATAAAGGCCATATTTTGTCCTTCCTTGGAGTGGCCATTGGTCACAGGATTGACTGTACATTTTGTATATCCAATGCATCGATATAAATCAGGGCATGTTCGCGAAAAAAGTGCTTCAATATATCCGATTATTCACTAAGTAAGAGTTCACTATAGGTGTGTTTTACTGTACTATAATTATATTTCGATCATGTAAAGTATGTAAAATTGTTAAACTTTCAATGAAATCCGTTTTTTCGTACTAGTGTTGAATACCAATTGACAGAATCTTTTGGTGTTCTTGGCCTGTTCGGATCAGTAAAGTTGACATTGAAGAGACCAAACTTTACTGTGTAACCGCTTGTCCATTCCAAATTGTCCATCAGAGACCAAGCCATATAACCTTCAACGTTACAACCATCCCATTTTATGGCTGAAATAAAACAATTATCATATATATCCGATATATCAATTAATTACACACAATCTTACACAAAATCTTTGGTTTTTAAAGTCTGCAGAACTCTAACTTGATTAGGTAAATACTGTAACAATGGTATAAAGAATTATGTCTGATTTTATTATGAATATAGCTCACTGTATCTTTAACAATATATGAAGTAAGGAATGTCTGCCAGATGGAAAAAAAAAATTCCAAATGGGGGGGGGGGGGGCAATAATCGTACAAACAATAACTCTAAAACGTGTAAAGAAGAAATACATTTGTACATCATTTTATAAAACGATGAAAGCAGAATTAAATAGGTTCATAAAATATTCTACAGCCTAACGTCATTTAAACAACCATTTGTTAATGAGAATCACCGAATGAACAATTAAAGCGTATATGGTTTGGTATGGCTTAGGAATTAAGTATCTAAAGGTCAGCTATGAATAAAGACCATATTCTAATGCTTGATATGTTGACCCTTTCATAGGTTTGGATATGTTTTCTGACTGGTAATCACTAATCATTAAAGCTGGAAAAGTCTCAACATGATGTTGGCCGTCATTGAACATACATCAAACTCAGGAGAAAAGTTGGATCATGCGACTTATACCTTTAAGCATTTCATTAGTGTATTTGTTGTAGTAGTCGATTCTGACTTGGTCATGTAATGAACCATCGTCACCTACACCATTCTCAGTGACAAACAATGGTGGGTTACCATATCTATCACGTATCCATCGTAACAAACCACGGAGTCCCCATGGATTTACCTTTAACCAGGAGGCCGTCGATCTGAAACATTAATTAATAAATGTACACATTCATAGCGGTGTTAAGAAATTCGTAAATTTTAACAAACGTACTATACATACTATATACTTTACATAAACAGTGCAAACCAGCATTCATCCACTTTGGTATACATACTAACTTACCCAGGCCAGCATTCATCCACTTTGGTATACATACTAACTTACCCAGGCCAGCATTCAACCACTTTGGTATACATACTAACTTACCCAGGCCAGCATTCATCCACTTTGGTATACATACTACTTACCAAGGCCAGCAGTCAACCACTTTGGTATACATACTAACTTACCAAGGCCAGCAGTTACCTTCTATGGTATACATACTAACTTACCCAGGCCAGCAGTCAACCACTTTGGTATACATACTAACTTACCCGGGCCAGCAGTCATCTACTTTGGTATACATACTAACTTACTAAGGCCAACAGTTACCTTCTATGTTATACATACTAACTTACTAAGACCAGCAGTTACCTTCTATGGTATACATACTAACTTACCCAGGCCAGCTGTCAACCACTTTGGTATACATACTAACTTACTAAGGCCAACAGTTACCTTCTATGGTATACATACTAACTTACTAAGGCCAACAGTTACCTTCTATGTTATACATACTAACTTACTAAGGCCAACAGTTACCTTCTATGTTATACATACTAACTTACTAAGGCCAGCAGTTACCTTCTATGGTATACATACTAACTTACCCAGGCCAGCTGTCATCCACTTTGGTATACATACTAACTTACTAAGGCCAGCAGTTACCTTCTATGGTATACATACTAACTTACCCAGGCCAGCTGTCATCCACTTTGGTATACATACTAACTTACTAAGGCCAGTAGTTACCTTCTATGGTATACATACTAACTTACCCAGGCCAGCAGTCATCTACTTTGGTATACATACTAACTTACTAAGGCAAGCAGTTACCTTCTATGGTATACCAAGGACTTATATACATACATGGATTCGCAACTTCCGTATTAACAGTTTAAAGTAATCAAATCCCGCGATAATAAGACGTGAATCAACGGGAATACAAGCTATTGTTTACAAAAGCGAAAATACGAAAAAATCCGTGATATCCAAATGATAATAACAGCGAAAATATCCGTGGTATTCCGAATGTTTAATCTCGGAGAAGGAAAGGATTATAATAGATGTCCGCCATCTTGGAATTTAAAATGTTCGACTGATGCCTTTTTCGATGCTTATACTGTACTTAGACTTTGTGGATTATAAATGTATCTCAATATCTTTAAGGAATTTGTTGCATCATTTACCAATTTCCCGTGCCCAATTGCCAGAGTTTTTTTAGTATAATCAAATTCGTAAACACCCAAATACAGCTGTCGGACATTGCCGAGTATATAGCAATGCATTGTGGGATCGCCGAACGATATCGTTTGATCTATTTTTAGCAGTTGCGAATCCATGTATGTATATAAGTCCTTGGGTATACATACTAACTTACTAAGGCCAACAGTTACCTTCTATGTTATACATACTAACTTACTAAGGCCAACAGTTACCTTCTATGTTATACATACTAACTTACCCAGGCCAGCTGTCATCCACTTTGGTATACATACTAACTTACTAAGGCCAGCAGTTACCTTCTATGGTATACATACTAACTTACCCAGGCCAGCTGTCATCCACTTTGGTATACATACTAACTTACTAAGGCCAGTAGTTACCTTCTATAGTATACATACTAACTTACCCAGGCCAGCAGTCATCTACTTTGGTAAACATACTAACTTACCAATGTCAGCAGTCATCTACTTTGGTATACATACTAACTTACCCAGGCCAGCAGTCATCTACTTTGGTATACATACTAACTTACCCAGGCCAGCAGTCATCTACTTTGGTATACATACTAACTTACCCAGGCCAGCAGTCATCTACTTTGGTATACATACTAACTTACCCAGGCCAGCAGTCATCTACTTTGGTATACATACTAACTTACCCAGGCCAGCAGTCATCTACTTTGGTATACATACTAACTTACCCAGGCCAGCAGTCATCTACTTTGGTATACATACTAACTTACCCAGGCCAGCAGTCATCTACTTTGGTATACATACTAACTTACCCAGGCCAGCAGTCATCTACTTTGGTATACATACTAACTTACCCAGGCCAGCAGTCATCTACTTTGGTATACAGATCTTGATCACCTTCATAGTTTGATTGTCTGTCATCCCTATTATGACGGACATATTGTGTCGTATAATGATTCAAACCGAAAAAGTCATTTGCCCCTGAAATAACGGGATAACAAAATATTTGTTAAATGTACTTATTAATTTATAATATGAATTAATGATTTTTATCACATACCCGTGCCGTTTTTGCCGTGCCGTTAAAACGATATGGCACGGCCGTACATATAATATGTAAATGAGCGGATTCATATGAATTTATTAATACGCTGTTTTTCAACAAAATTTATAACTTCACAGGAGTAACGTTGAATTGATTTTAACAGTTTGAGTAAGCAAAGGCACTGTTTATATCGATAGATATGTTCACACACTATTTATGATGTTTCATAATGGAACTATTTTTTTGCTCCTGATTGAAAAGCCTTATTACGCATGTGTCACTCTTTTGTTATTTGTAGCAATGCCAAACAGGTATGTTGGCTTTCGCCGTATTTTCAGGATATGTGATAAAAAGAATATTAAATTCGTGTAGATTCCGTCTTGAATTAATTGAACTTGTTGTATAAAACAATATGAAGCTCGCCAGAGGCTCGCTTAATACTGTTTTATTCAACTCGTTCAATAAATTCAATACGGAATCCAAACTCACTTAATATCCTCTATATATTGATAAACACTGGATTGTCAAAAAGTATTAATAGGAGCCTTTCTTAAATAAAAGTTTACATAAAGTGACAAACTACTTCCAATTCATATCGAAAAATGATTTATTATGTATGCATTGGACGCCGTTGGCATGGTCTTTGAAATTTTCACGATAAAACTATATTTAAACCTTGCACCACCATGTCACCAAAACAACTTAAAGTAATGTTTATAAACAAAACATTAATTTGTTTTAACAAAAGAACAATTACGGCGTTTCATCATTTTATTTATGATAACATGGTATGGGGATGGTTGATGGTTGATGTTTGATGGTCTAGTGGTCTACTGGTAACGCACTGGACTTCTGAACGAAAGGTGGTGGGTTAGAATCTTGACTCCATTTTCGCGGGAAATCACAGACAATGGAGAGACGTGTATCGATCACCACGATGAAGAACCAGGACAAACAAACGCCCGTTTCTCCTTATCTCCCCTCTCTCGCTATGGGGATGTCCATTGATGTCAAATGGACCGGTAAACTGCATATAAAATATATTGAATGATTTATTTGGTGCACTTTGGGTACGGAATAATTCTTTCATACCTTTATTCATTTTCTTTTCCTCGTCTGTGAATTCAGGTAATCTTGATTTGCTCAAACCTTCAGCTTTACTTTTCATAGCCACCATTTGTTTCATCACGGCCGGGTAGTCACCATTACCATATATAGGGTTAGCGAACCAGCCAAGTTTAAAATGTAAGGCTCGTTCTGCAGCATAACGATCCATTGCTCCTGTGGTTGCAGGCTCTTTCCAATCACAGTCAAGAGTAATACCCACACGTCCTATGGAAAAATAAGTGGACGATACACGTGAGACGATTTATCTCTTTGTCTAGAATAGAAATTTCGATACTATATACTTTACATAAACATTGCAATACTTATAAACCCTTTACTGTCTACCATTTTGCGTAAAGGCGTATTATGTAACACTCACATTTTTTTACAAAATTCTTTCTTATAATTATATGAACCTAATAAACCTTAAGCAATCGAACAATTTATGCTTCCTGAACATATGAGTCATATCAATATATAATAAAGTTGAACAAACCATGATAATGTTGTCTGAAACGTTTATCATACGTGTGATAAGCCTTCACGTGTGAACGTACAATGTTATGGGCAACTCTGTAAACACTGGTTCCTGGCTTGTAGATGTTTGGAGGAAATACAGCAATACCATACCCGAGCCATGATACAACAAATGCTTCATTAAATGTTAACCAAAGTGGGACCTGTAACAAATACAATGATGCTTTAAGATAATTTATAACAAATGAATGCGTTCAAAAGGACCAAAACTCCTCCTTGATAATAACATTGTAGGTCCCTTTCAAATACATACTATGAATTGATTAATAAAACGTTAAATGAACAATGTCCTCAATATATGACAGATATAACTTCCTTTTCAAATAATGAAAATCACAACCTACGATCATCAACAAAGAAAGATATTGCATGAAAAACTCAAAACTAAACTCAAATAATATTCATTTTCGATCCACAGTAGGACTGCTTGGAACAGTTTACCTATCAATGAACGTTCGCAGCAACAATTAAATCCATCAAAAGAAATTTCAAACGGCATTTATTTCAATTACAATTACTTTAAAAATGTTGATGTTTCTTTCATTTCTTTTCATGACTTTATCTCTGGAATGACTGTCAATGTTTGCCAAAAATTCTTAGAAAAAATATTGTTATATTTCCGTATATAACGAGCGCCGTTAAATGTCGCAACGCCGTGATATAATTTTGTCTACTTTTGTCGTTTCTATGCACGTTTTTTTTTCCATATATATTTCCTCATGAAATTAACTGTATGTATGTACAGTAAACATGAGGACAATGTCATTGTTTAATAATTGTCTTACATGATAATCTAAGCTAGGTATCATTTTAAGATCACATGGTCGAACGTCGCATAAAGGTACTCACACGATTATTTGTACACACTAATTTACATTGTGCATAATGCACTATTGAAAATAAAAACAGCTATTATTGTAGAGAATGTATAACTTACTCTGTCTCCAAACTGTTCAAAACAGATAGTAGCGTAATCATTAAAGTAGTCTATAATTGTATCATTCTCCCATCCACCAAGTTCATGTAGCGCTTGTGGTAAATCCCAATGATACAACGTAACCATGGGAACAATATTGTTAGCAAGTAATTCATTGATAAGATTGTTGTAATAGTTTACACCACCTTGATTCAAAGAATCGGCTCGACCGTTTGGTAGAACTCTACTCCAAGAGATCGAAAAACGGTAATGCGATACCTGGAACATTGAAAAAAGAACAGTTTAATAATCAAACAAGTCAATCAGTTATTTGCCTTTGGCGTAGGTCCTGGGTATTGGCACTGTGTATTGGCACTGTGTTTGTGTCCTGGATATAAGCACTGTATTTACACTCGGTGTTTGTCCTTGGTATTGACCATGTGTATTGACACCATTTATTGACACTGGGTATATGTCCATGGTATTTTTCCTGTGCGTTGGCACTGTATCTAGTCACTGGATATATGTCCTGGGTATTGACACTGTGTATAGACACTGGATATATGTCCTGGGTATTGACACTGTATCTAGTCACTGGATATATGTCCTGGGTATTGACACTGCGTATAGACACTGGATATATGTCCTGGGTATTGACACTGTATCTAGTCACTGGATATATGTCCTGGGTATTGACACTGTATCTAGGCACTGGATATATGTCCTGGGTATTGACACTGTGTATAGACACTGGGTACATGTCCTGGGTATTGACACTGTGTAGAGACACTGTGTATATGTCCTGGGTATTGACACTGTGTATAGACACTGGGTATATGTCCTGGGTATTAGCACAGGGTATTGACACATGGTATTGGCACTGGGTATTGACATTGTGTATTGGCCCTGTGTATTAATACACGGTATTAGCCCTTGGTATGGGTCTTGGTTTGTTCCAGTCAGTTCGAAACATTATATTGCAACAATATATCAATTGTTTAGCTAATGTTTAAGCAATTTAGTTTCCCTGCATATAATTTCTAAATAGGAATATTGTTTCGAATCAAAATATTAAGTGATAAAGAAACTCGAGTGCCCAATGGTAAAACAAATACACTCATCAAAAAAATTTGATGAAAATTGAATACGAACTGTCCGGTTGAATAAGTCAATTCATCATTTGTTGCTAAGTAAGGTACCGAAATCATCAATGGGGAGATTTCATTGTTTTTCAAAACAAACTTGGCCGGGAAAGGAAATACCCATAATACTTTATCCAAGTTTAGTAAGACGAACTGTATAGATGGACACATATAAAGGACACAAAACGTTCGCCGCCTACCTGCCTTCCAACCATTCGCTGGCAATTGTTTCGCAATACGTCCTGCAAAGACGAATGCATATAATTATTATATAATTAATACTTACACCAAGTTGAACCAACATTTGAACATCAGTTTTATACTTATGGTAGCTGTCACACGCAACATCTCCTGTATCATGATTAGCCAGACCACCATTATGTGCAAACACATCCCAGAAACTTGGGCCTCTTCCTTTAATATAATACCAAAATATTACAGCATTAAAAAAACCAAACGTCAACCTTTCGATTAATATAATATGTAAAATAAATGTACTACAGTATCGTATATAGAACGCATAATTCCTAATGTGCAAATACAGTGGAACCTGAGAATAAAACCACCCATGAGAAAGACAGAATAACACTTTTGGAGTCACTTTGTTCATAATAATCAATGGCAGATTTAAAAGAACGACCTTTAGTCACGTGATAGTCTTTTTTTCGGAGGTGATCGATTTATCGTAGGATTAACTGTACTTTCCAATTTTCAGTCTATGACAAGACAAATCGGATTAAATAAGCGCATCTATGTACCCTTAAGGTCCAATCTGTCGATGTTTAGAATTATAAAAGTGCGTGATATATATATTTACATAATAAGTATTCGACTTCCAAAATGGCATTTTTATGTAGTTATATAAACGAAATTCACATTGAATGAAACATTGGATGATATGTAACAATATGATACAACTCTATAAATCTTCAACTAACTAGATATCTATATATCTGTTGTTTAACGTCCCATTCAACAGCTAGTCTCATTTCAGATCTGCCGCAGTGGGAGGGGAGATAAGATATAGGAGAACCGCGCATTTATATCTCTGGATTTTTCGAATAGTTTTTCCTTGTTCTTTATCTTGTCAATACATGCATCGCTCTTTTCTTGTGATTTTCAAAACACATCACTTTGGGATTGAGACATTGAAAAAAAATCATCCCTGAAAAATTCGAAAGTCGGAGTCGTGACCCGTACCCACGGCTACGTTTAAAACTCGAACACCGTTCACCCTCATACAACTCTATTCCAACGGTTGTACACAAATACCAACAAAAAAGAAATAATTACCATCTTCATTCCATCCACCTTCTATCTGATAAGCGGCTGTGGCTGCTCCCCAAGCAAAATTTGGCGGGAAATTGTCACGTAAAAATACGTCTTTCTCACGAATAACTAAAAAAGTCACCAAATACATAAAACAAGAGGGCCATGATGGCCCTATAAATGCTCACCAGGAGAAAAGGTCATTTGGAGATTAACATTGTTGAAGTTTTCTATACGAGTCCAAGTAAGATCAAGTGACCCATCTGGGTCTATATAAAATAGAATAAACCCCAGGGCAGGGCTAATTTTGACCCCGGGGCAATAATTTGAACAAACTTGGTAGAGGTCCACTAGACAATGCCACATACAAAATATCTAAGCTCTAGGCCTTGCAGTTTCGGAGAAGATTTTTTAATTTTTCCTATATAAGTCTATATAAATCAAGTGACCCCCGGGGCGGGGCCAATTTTGACCCTAGGGCAATAATTTGAACAAACTTGGTAGAGGTCCACTAGACAATGCTACATACCAAATATCTTAGCTCTAGGCCTTGTGGTTTCTGAGAAGAAGATTTTTTTAATTTTCCTATATAAAATAGAATAAACCCCAGGGCAGGGCCAATTTTGACCCTAGGGCAATAATTTGAACAAACTTGGTAGAGGTCCACTAGATAATGCTACATACCAAATATCTTAGCTCCAGGCCTTGTGGTTTCGGAGAAGATTTTTTAATTTTTCCTATATAAGTCTATATAAATCAAGTGACCCCCGGGGCGGGGCCAATTTTGATCCTAGGGCAATAATTTGAACAAACTTGGTAGAGGTCCACTAGACAACGCTACATACCAAATATCTTAGCTCTAGGCCTTGTGGTTTCAGAGAAGAAGATTTTTTTAATTTTCCTATATAAAATAGAAAAAAACCAGGGCAGGGCCAATTTTGACCCTAGGGCAATAATTTGAACAAACTTGGTAGAGGTCCACTAGATAATGCTACATACCAAATATCTTAGCTCTAGGCCTTGTGGTTTCTGAGTAGAAGATTTTTTTAATTTTCCTATATAAGTCTATATAAAGCAAGTGACCCCCGGGGCGGGGCCAATTTTAACCCTAGGGCAATAATTTGAACAAACTTGGTAGAGGTCCACTAGATAATGCTACATACCAAATATCTTAGCTCCAGGCCTTGTGGTTTCGGAGAAGAAGATTTTTTAAATTTTCCTATATAAGTCTATATAAATCAAGTGACCCCCGGGGCGGGGCCAATTTTGACCCTAGGGCAATAATTTGAACAAACTTGGTAGAGGTCCACTAGACAATGCTACATACCAAATATCTTAGCTCTAGGCCTTGTGGTTTCTGAGTAGAAGATTTTTTTAATTTTCCTATATAAGTCTATATAAATCAAGTGACCCCCGGGGCGGGGCCAATTTTAACCCTAGGGCAATAATTTGAACAAACTTGGTAGAGGTCCACTAGACTATGCTACACACCAAATATCAAAGCTCTAGGCATTGTAGTTTTTGACAAGAAGATTTTTTAAATTTCCTATATAAGTCTATGTAAAATCAAGTTACCCCCGGGGCGGAGCCAATTTTGACCACAGGGGAATAATTTGAACAAACTTTGTAGAGTTCCAATAGACAATGCTACATACCAAATATCTCAGCTCTAGGCCTTGTGGTTTCGGACAAGAAGAATTTTTAAGTTTTTTCTATTTGTTGCCATAGCAACCAGAGTTTTTAATGAAATTTAATTTTTTGAACAACTTTAAAAGGGGACCACCCAAGGATCATTCCAGCAAAGTTTGGTTGCAAATGGCATATCGGTGTAGGAGGAGATGTTGTTTTAAGTAAACATGGACGCCACGTAACGACGCACGACGCACGGCGCACGACGCACGACGCACGATGGACGCAGGGCGATCACAAAAGCTCACATTGAGCACATTCGTGCTCTGGTGAGCTAAAAATATAAGAATGTCAGAAAAAATTGTACACAATTTTCTCAAGTTTAATTATCATCAAAATTTCATAAAGGTTGTAATGAATTTTAAAAAATGAAAAGATTCTTAAGCATTGTTAAACCAATGTTGCTTTTTTGGTTTTCGTTTGAGTTTCAATTCACTCTATTTCAGTTCATGTTGGAGCAAATTCAAATCTCGCGTAACAGACACAATTATTTTGTACGAAAGATGTCATAACAAACAAATGTCATCGAAAATTGTCACAAGTAGGGCTGTCCCGATACAGATCTCAGCCGATACGATACGTATTGCGATACGGTACAAGCGATATACGATATTTACGATATGATATAAAAGTATTTCATGGTAATGAAAAACGTTGCAATATTAGTGGGTTTTTTATTTCTGCACACTTGTTTGTTGCTAGAAAGTACTAAATAACTATTACGATGTAAAACTAAAATTGTCTTGTACTTATGATTCACAAAAGTTTAGTTGATTTTGTTGAAATCAAATAATTGTAAGAAATACTAAATCAGAAGCAAGTTTTAATCTCTGACCCATGAATGACCTTATATCAAGAATTGAAACTATGCATAATAATTGTTTAAATTTACACGATTTACAGCCAGATTAAAAAAAATCTGGTTTATGACCATTGATTAACAGTACTGGATTAATAATAAACTTTTGAAACTTCAACTTGAATGTTATGATGACGAGACATATGTATTCCAAGGTTGCTAGTCCCACCAGATATACTATACTTGACTTCGCGGTGGCACTTCTTACAGAGAGCTACGTGCCTCTTTGTTTCATCAATCGGCAAACCAAAATGCTGCCAAATTTTATGTAAAATTACTTGTTGACGTAATATGATTTGTAAGTCAATATCTACCTCACGCTGCTAATGTCTATAAATAGAATAAAAATCCCGGATTTTATTTGAGTAAGCATTGTCGACGATTAAGTGAGAGTAAATTCGTAAATCTAGTTCAGTTGTTCAACATTCTAAGAGTTCTTAATGTAAATGTAATAAGCCGCGATACGGCCGATACAGGACCTTCCGATACGATACGCATATCGTTCAGCACTGTACCGGTACGTACCGGTACACGGCCATATCGGGACAGCCCTAGTCACAAGCATCTGAGCTTATGTATAAAGTCATGCTGAGTTGTGCGCGTGTTTTTGGGGCATTCTTTGCATGTGTTGTCTAACAGGTTAACGAACACTTACTGTCAGGAACAAAGTGTTCCGGGTAGGAGAAATCAGCTCCACGGTTTTGTATTAACGTCATGTAGTATCTAGCCGATGATTTCGGAATACGTTCCTTATTTCCAAATTCTACATGATAAAGTCCATACTTGACCTTGTAACCATCTTTCCAATCAAAACCATCCAATAACTGAGCAGCAAAGAAACCCCCGAGTCTTACTTTGTCTTCTACAATGGCTGAATATAAAATATTCGGTAAAAGCATTTAGGTACCACACACATGTTTTAACAACCTTATAGTGACTTTATTTTTCATTCGTTTATCTATATACGATCCATATTCGTCTATATTTTAGTTATATCAAATGACCTGATAAATGCTCGTTTTTACTAAAATTGTCTGATATATCCGAAATGAAACTGAAACCATTACGCATAAATGACAAACATAACAAAATTTGATGCGATGGAAATTCCACACCAAAGAACTAGTATTACAGACGAAGTGAATGGAACACATTTAGATAATGCATTAAATGGAAATTCCATTAAACTCACAATTCCTAAGAGCAACCATTGTTTTCTTCATGAACTGAATTCTATCTTCATCATAGAGAGTACCACAATCACCATAGCCACCATCAAACACGTATATCTCTGGATTGCTATACGTCATCTTCAACCATTTCAACAAGGCCTTCAGATCAGTTTCCGTAGACCTTTTAAAGCAATTTGACATAGTTATGAGTTAGGTAACGCAAGTGTTCAAATTAGTATCATAATTTTCATTAAAGTAAATCATCACAAATGAATGAGCTTAAAGTATCATCTTATGTTTTTTGTAATCGTCTGTTGAAGTTATGCTTGCTGAGGTAACCTGCATATTCAGGTAAATGCATTTGTAAATACATTATGAATGATTACCCGATTCAAACTACAATTTTTGTAAGCAATGTCGTCAAAACATTGAAGCTGGTGCAATTTTGATGGCACAAACATGTCAAAAAACGTTCACATTGTTGTTTTGGTGTGATATGTTAAAGTGTAAGGGTCTTGGGATAAACACTTATGTGACCCGTCAAAACCGTTTAAACATCCAAGCTGTGGCTTTATTACGTCCCGTTCTAAGATGGTGACTCTCGGGGAGAATATGCTGTTTCGTCTCCAGTTATCTGTGTTTTTAGTTGTGCCCTTTGGGAAAAGTAGTATTTAGTGAAGGGTGTGATATTTGTATACATCTTTTTCTAATAAAAACCAATGTATTCAGTATATGATCTATATATAAACACATTTTGACTGGGTTAACTCCAGATCCATCGTAAAACAAAATACATATAAAAATTATGGTGTTACTTCGTATTTAATGGAAATTTCGGAATTTCCAATCAAAAAATAGAATCAGGTCAATATTCATCAACCGAAATTATTAGCTGTTATACGCGAAATATTCATCTTCCATTATAACTGATATACATTGCTGTTTGTTAAATGATGCATTAAAACTTGATATGAATCAGATAGTTGTATCTTCATGTTTTTTAAATCGAGGACTTTTGATATAATAAGACAGATTATGACTAGTGAGCCATTGAATCCGCCGGTGAATATCACATCATATTCAATGGCTCATTAGTCAATGACTACATAATATATTTATATATACCCTTCTCTTTTAGACCTCGTTAGTCCCACGTCATTATCGTATGACCACGCCGGGTGTTCATTGTTTTTGGCATCTCTTACATCGAATGAACTGTCGTATGTGATACCGAAAAAGTCGCTTGATCCTGAAATGTTTAAACAATTAAATGTTAGTCCTTTGTATCCAGTTAGGATGTCAGCAAAAAAGTTTGTACAGTGACTTTAATTATTGTTCTAATTCTTGACTACAGGTCTTGTTTATCTACATGTATATATATTGTGGTTTTGTTATTGCTGTATAAACAGTGTTTTGTTTATTATTATAATAAATGTTTTATGTATAATGTGGTTTCATTTATTTTCCCAGGAATAAATTTTCGTGATTTCTACAAAAATGATTATTTCGCTTGGGCGCAAATTCGTGGATTTTCATTTATTTTATTTAAAAACTGCTGTATTGTTTCTTAATGTTTTTTTTTCTGAAATTTTCGGATGGTTATTCGTGGGGATTAAATTTCGTGAACAAACCTACTAATGGAATTCCAGAAATTAAATCCTCAACATAAATTAGTAAAGCCACGGTATTTTGCGAATACCTTTGTTCAACGTTATTTCCGCTTGTGTAAATGTAGGCAGTCTTGCACCGATGGTCGCCCTCATCTCTGCTGGATAATCTCCACTTCCAAATATGGGATCTGCTATCCAACCAGTGGAGAACACCATGGCGCGGGATGATGGGGTATTCGTTGTTGCAGTTACCATCCATTCAGAATAGATATTTATTCCAACCGAACCTGAGAGAAGATGTAAGGTTATATGTGTATTTTATATTCATGTATTCAATCACTATTACATGTGATCAAATGATGAAAAGTGTTGCCGTGTCATGTAAATATTGCTGAGATAATTCAATGTACATGTACTAATATTTATTTCTTGAAATAAATGGCACGAAATTTATAATTTTATATTTAACGAGAATTATATTTGATAAGCATTTCGAGCTAAGGTGGTAAATACCACCAAAGAGCAATTACAAATCGTTATCAATGGTTAAGATTCTAGCGACTTCTGATGAAGAAGCAGACTTATGGCCATCCGTTCATTATTCTTTTACACTGACATTTAGCTCATCTGATAAATTACCTTGTTGCGAGGACTTAAACCCAGCCTCATATGCTCTATATGCTCGCGCATGCGCACGGATCATGTTATGGGCGACCAGATAGGTACTGTTTGCAGACTCCTTTAAAGCAGGTGCATAAATACCAAACTCATATCCTAGTAAAGCTTCTTTCCTTGGCTCATTGATTGTCACCCAATGTTTGACCTATAACAAACAATTAACTCCAATCTTGAATTATGGAAGAACGGTTTCAAGGGATAGAACTTACTCCAACTTTGTTACTAATTCCAACATATGAAACATCTGTGATTATACATTTAACCTGTCTTATTCTTCTTTTGGTTCAGGCTGTACTTTATTTCCATGTTCATAAATAAAGATAAGAAAATACTTTAAGTTTATAAAAAGATGCATACAAATAATCATACCTCTCTAAAGTGTGAGTAAACATTTAACATTCTACAATGTCTGTACTATTTCTAATAAAAATTGGATTCGACAAAAATAAGAAGACGTTATCAGTTTCGTTGATTGCAATAAACTCAAAACTATGGTTCATAAGCAAACGGCATAGTTTATTATTCGACGCTGACATTTCTAGAGACATATGACTAAATGAATATTTACCTGCTCACCAAGTTCTGCAAACATAAGTTTAGCATAATCTTCAAATGCTTGCAGGATAGACGAATCTTTCCATCCTCCATTATTCTGTAAAGCTTGAGGAAGGTCATGATCGTAAAGAGTTACCACTGGCTCTATTCCACGTTCTTTCAATTCCCTGATTAGATTTTTGTAGTACTGGATCCCGGCATCATTCCTTGAAGAAATGGAGCCAGTTGGTAGAACACGTGACCAGGATACTGAAAATCTGTAATGTGTCACCTGTAAAGTACGATGTTACTTTGTTATATATATTAATGGTTGGAATACAATTATAAACAGTAAACATACGTAATACCTTATTCAAAGTATAATGTGACATGTTATAGTCTTCGTTCAAAATGTTGCATCTACTGCAATGATGTTGCTTCATGATCTTAGTGACTAACCCAATAAGATTCCCAACTATCATTTTTGATCGGCTTTCGGTATTTCTTCTTTCTCGGCTCAACTTAGAACTGAGATCATCTCAATCTAAGAATTGTGTTCATGTCTCAAAGTAATCTTAATATCGAGGCTTTGATGAATATTTCAAACATTACATTTCGTCGGCTTTAACAAAAGCCCAAGACAAAATGCTGGAAAACAACATCATTCCCTTACTTTAACAGGCTGGCATGATTATCAACTTGTAAAATCATTATGTTTACTTGTTTGAAATGATACCATATGAAGAATTTGGGGCCGATCAGAATATATGGGTTTGAATACAACAATATTGCTAATGAATCACATTTCAGATTTCTATATCAACCAGCTAAAAACAGACCCCCTAATGTCTCAATAAGAAAAAAAACAAAAACATCCGTTTTAACCAATCATGGGAAGCAAGATCTCAAAGTTAAAAATCTACAATTGTCTTTGTGAAATATGTCTGTGTAACAGGCTAAAAACAGATAGGTATTACTAATATTCACTTACTCTAAGTTCCGTGAGATGTGGTATATGTTCCATGTATCTCTTGTAACCTTCCGCGGAGTCGTCACCATTTTCTCCACCTCTATCGTGTGTCAATTTATCCCATATACTCTCACCTTTACCTACAACAGAAGCAAATGCAGCTAAACACCCCACCCCTCCAAAAACAATACGTTACATGCAGAAACAACAGCATGTGACAATATATTGGTTGGGGTTGGTGCAGCTTCATAACTTGTATATAAATTGCTGTCGTTAGTTTCCACACCGTACAAACGTACCAATGCAGTGTTGTTTGCATCTAACAATTGAAAACATACAAAACTTAACAAGAACCATTTAAATGAGTTAAATCTGATGCTTTGACTATATCATTTGGAAAGCACGCAGAATATAGCCACACAGTGTTTCAGATTGGCATAACAAGAAATTGCACAAATTGTTTAAGTACCAGTAAACGATCATGAACGTCACGAAATTGTGTTTTTCTTTTTTTCAAAAACGAATTATTTTCTATGTTTATTATGATTTGGAAATACCATTAGCACAACATTTTATGAAATTCATTAATTTTGACAGCAACATAAATATACAATGATTATGTCAATTATCATTAACAAATAACATTTGAAAGATTAGATCTTCTGCCTACATGAAATTAAATTATTGATCATTATTCAAAAGCAAACTTGCAGTAATGACTTGTAGCCCAGTTTGAATAGAAGTAGGGCTGTCCCGATACAGATCTCAGCCGATACGATACGTATTGCGATACGGTACTAACGATATGCGATATCTACGATACGATATAAAAGTACTTCAAAGTAATAAAAACGTAATAATATAATTTCTAAGTCAATATCTACTCGCCAAAATCTGAATATTCTAATCGAATTTGTGGTCTAGCTTTACCTCATGCTGCTATAATGTCTACAAATAGCTGCAAATGTCTATAAATATGTAGAACCCCAGATATTAGTTGAGTAAGCATTGTCGACGATTAAATGAGAGTAAATTCGTAAATCTAGTTCAGTTGTTGAACATTCTAGGAGTTTTTAATGTAAAAGTAAATAAAACGCGATACGGCCGATACGCGACCATCCGATACGACACGCATATCGTTCAGCACTGTACCGGTACGTACCGGTACACAGCCATATCGGGACAGCCCTAAATAGAAGCATCAAAATAAATCCTTAAATTTAATAGAAGTGATTACATATGAGTTCTGTATTAATATAATATGTAAGAAAAAGGTTCTAACCGTCTGCATCCCAGCCACCCTCCGTCTGGTACGCCGACGAGGACACACCCCATGCAAACACATCACCGAATGTTGCCGCTGTCGTGTATTGTAAGCTTGCAACAAACACCACAGAAATAATAAATGCAGGTGCCATACCGACTATTGTTATCGAAATAAAAGTTAATTCAACAGACGTACGCAAGATTAGGACCAAGTCCCAACTAAACTAGTAAACTACACACCATCAATAAGCACGAGTAAAAACGTGAGAATATTTTGGTAACTGTTGTGTAATAATCATTTAAATCTTTTCAGTGTCTATGTAAATATTCCTATCATTAATTATAGAAACGAAACTATTTCATTTCAAGGGGTCAATAACAAATCCATAATGTAATCACAAATCTTTCCGTTGGTGAATGAATTATAGCACATAGATAACGTACTTCATTATTGAATTTTTTAAGTTGGGTATTGCTTTGAGAAGAATTTGTTAAGTATTTTCAAGCAAAGAACATTTATATTTGTTTTGATGTTCAAAATCTTATCCGCCTATGATTTATATTTACATACCACGTGATTCTATTTGATGCTTTCATCTGTTTCCGTTGTTTACATCTCCTATAACTTTGTTTTCAATTATACTTGGAGAGTTATGAGAATTCCTTTGTGCTTTCTGGAATTTGATTTCCTTTAGCTATAGTTTAACGTCTTCAATGTCTTTTTTAAATCTCATAAATTGTTGTAGATATTAGTGCACATAATAGATTTGGCTATATACCTATTAAACGGGCCATCCATGTAGGTTCCTGCATACCAAAATAACACACAGAGAGGTAAAAAGAAGTCGGGTGTCATTGTACGAAAAGGACGGGAACAAATTACTGGGACAGAGTTAGCAGGCAATGAGATGAAGCCGGAATGAAACAAAGTAATTATTGGTCAAAATATGTATTCGGGCTGTAAACGATAATAAAAGGAACTGAATAACAAAAACATTCAACCAGGTCTTACTAGGGCATTATGTACGGACCTGCAACTGCAAATGTACAATGTAGATACTTACAGCTTGAACCAATTATAATTAAACATTGTCTTGGAAGTGAACAAACATACAACAACGTATAAAATTATACCAAAATTGGATTTCAATTTTGGAATTCAACTTACAATTCCGATTGGGATTGATTTTAATCTATTAGCTGATATGTAACTGAAAAATGGCGATAAAATACGAAGTACCGATCCTATTGGGCAAGATATATAACAGCATATTGTATATTTTGAAAACACCCTTGTAAATGCTTGTGCTTAGCGAACGGGATGGATACAAGAATGAGTACACACACGATTATTATATATTATCATATGCAATTTACTTGGGAACATTTACATGAATATACAACTAAAGGCTTGTTTTATTTTTCTATGTCTATTTGACTTCGTGACCTTCGACTATTCTATATGAGGATGCAGGGGTCATTGTGGTGGAATGGTAACTTGCTGGACTACTAAACGAAAAGTCGTGGGTTTGATTCTCGGCTCCGCGTTCTCAGGGACGCTTATTCAGTGTTCCTATCCCAACTACCAGGCCTGTGTCCAGACAATCAGAGGAAAATGGGCGAAGCGTGTATCGGTGCTTTACATCGGGCATGATAAAGAACCAGGAAATAGTAGGTATATAAATGTCGTGTTCTCCTGTATCTTATCGCACCTCTCTCTTAAACGTCTTTGAAATAACCCTAATGAATCGTGAAACACCATATACATGGATAAATAAGTAAATGAGGATACATACGTTTATAAAATTTTGAGTCGAGGGTGAGAAATACTGTAAGGCTTAACCTTTAACATTCTGTTATCGAAAGATCGTCCATTATGACATTAATTACCTAATATTTTGATGATTAAACAACTTTGCCTTTGAATAAATGCACATATCCGCGTGGAATTCAATACAATACGCGTTTCAAAATAGCCATGTTTCGTTATCATTTCGAATTAATTAGGCATCACGAATAGCATCTGACATTTAACATTGTAAACGTCTAATTCAAACTTACCATAATAATCAAATATGCATATTTAACTACATGATTTTTATCAAGTAGCTACATTTTGACGTATATTGATGTTTTCTTGGAATTGTTATGGACATATAATGCTTACATAATAATTATATGTATACCAACACGGTTATTTACAGATCCATTTAAACTGTGATTGTAAAAGTTGCCGACTAAACGTTTCTTCCAAATTAAGTTGAATATTTAGTACATGTTTATCAAGTCAGTTTAATATTTGATAAAGCTACATCCACGTTCCATGGTAGTCATGGGCATAAATTGGAACACTTACGTTGCACAGCATGTGCATGGTTCCTGTATGAAAGACCTCTGATATATATGGTGTCAACTATACACGTCAAAGTATTATACACTGACCAACTATTATAATCGGTCAAATTGGTCTACAATTGGAATAAAATAAGTTTTGTCTTTAATGATGTCACGTATTCATAAGATATATAAAAATCTAGGCGACTCATTATAAAAGTTAAGCAGTGCACAGATGAAGCAAATATACTTCTCAAATAGCGACCTGTGACAAAGCGTGATATGACACTTGTTCTATTTCCGCTATAATTTTGACCACGAAGTCAAAACTTGAAAATTTATCAGTCGTGGGTTAAATGAAATACATGGCTTTGTGTTGTTTTTTAAAATATAAACGATTATAAAACAATTAATCTTTTTTTTTCATTTTATTTATTTCCAGCTTTGTCACAATACATTGTCACCATGCAAACGTAGTGTTACAGATATTTTTTAACGTTTAACCACAATGTGTATGGTACCAGAATAGTATTAATTATATATATATAAATGTATAACATTACCAACATAGTAGCAATGTAATAACTAACTTAATTATTAATATTACAGAGTTTACCAAGCTTCAGTGCAATCACAGTAAACCTATATACATGTATTATTATATAGTGGAAATATCAGCAAGTTCCAGCAAGTGTCTCTGTTTGATAACTTGTCTCATTAAAACATATAGTATCATTCTAGTACTAACACAGTAGTACATTAGTATGAACAATATAGCAATGTTTTACCTACACAGTAATATAGTGACATTCTGGTACCAACACAGTGAAAATATCTTGGCAACATTTATTACACATTGCAAATATTTGCAACAATAAAAATATCACTGACAAAGTTACAATATATTACCAACATATAGTACCAAATCACTACTTTTCATGGCACTTATATGGCTCTGACATAATAATGACATTTATGTTAATATTCTAGTGATGCTAGAAAAAATAATTAAAAAAATAAAGGAAATACAATAAATCTTATTACTACACTACTTTCAATAGTTAATCGCAATTTCCTTACCGTCAGAAAGAATTTGACATTCGCATGTAACACATTATTAATAAAAAAAAATTACGTAACGTAATATATTCGTTGTCATGTGACATTTAAATAAAATCATTTCGCAATGTTCTAATTGTTATTGGACTGTACTAGTATACAGATCGTGAGAAATGTCATGGTTGAATCAATTATTTTCTACAGTTCTAAACAAGATGAAGTATGAATTTCTTTTAATATATGTTGACATGTGTCGCCGTGTAATTTGATACAGTGAATGATTGTCATTTTATTGATACCAGTAAATACGCCCATGAATGGGTAGAAAATTAACCTCTGAAACTGACGTCTTCAAAAAACACTTATTAACATTATTTAGTAAAATCCTACTGAACAAAACTATCATCAGAATTCTGGCCTTGATAATTATAAAGACTTTCTTTTCACGACAGATTTAGCTCTGTAGCTTGTTATAGTCATCAGGTGCACTTCTGTTTCGCACACAAGGGCTTGTGCACCGTCAATACTATCTTGATAAGTATGGAATATTTGTTAAGATTTCATTAGATAAGAACATTATTGATGTATAAGATATTGATGTGTACATGACCTGAATAACAAGGTAACCATGTAGACATTAGAAATAATACACGTGTATAATACATGTACGGTACGTGGATATTCATATTTACATGATCACCAATTTGTTAGGTCATGAAATACATTTTAAAGGAATGATAAAATGCAGCAGGTCATATGAAGAAGCTACGTGTTATGCAAAATGAAAATCTACGACCAGTATGCTAACTAAAAATAATCGACAGTCCTATTAATGACAGAATAATAATAATTGTTTATACGTGATAAGAATCATACCTAAGTACATTGTACATACATTTAAATATTGGGACACGTTTGTATTCAGCAAATGCTGTTTGGATCATTTAACTGTGGAATTATATGTTCTGGCACACTTTATTCTGAAAACTTGTAATAATCATGTTTGTTAATTTGCAGAGACAGGTTGGAACGCTGTAAGCTTATGAAAACAATATGACTTTAAACTGTTTTGAAATTAATGTAGCATTATTGTCTTAACACACTTTAAGAGAAAGTTACAAGCTTCTCCGTTCTACTGCGACACTATCCCTGTTTTTACAGTGGAGTGATGCCGTGACAATATCCCTGTTTCTTACAGTGGAGTGATGCCGTGACACTATCCCTGTTTCTTACAGTGGAGTGATGCCGTGACACTATCCCTGTTTCTTACAGTGGAGTGTTGCCGTGACACTATCCCTGTTTCTTACAGTGGAGTGATGCCGTGACACTATCCCTGTTTCTTACAGTGGAGTGATGCCATGACACTATCCCTGTTTCTTACTGTGGAGTGATCCTGTACACTATCCCTGTTTCTTACTGTGGAGTGATCCTGTACACTATCGCTGTTTCTTACAGTGGAGTGATCCTGTACACTATCCCTGTTTCTTACAGTGGAGTGATGCCGTGACACTATCCCTGTTTCTTACAGTGGAGTGATCCTGTACACTATCCCTGTTTCTTACAGTGGAGTGATCCTGTACACTATCCCTGTTTCTTACAGTGGAGTGATGCCGTGATATTATCCCTGTTTCTTACAGTGGAGTGATCCTGTATACTATCCCTGTTTCTTACAGTGGAGTGATCCTGTACACTATCCCTGTTACTTACTGTGGAGTGATCCTGTACACTATCCCTGTTTCTTACTGTGGAGTGATGCCGTGACACTGTCCCTGTTTCTTACTGTAGAGTAATCCTGTACACTATCCCTATTTCTTACAGTGGAGTGATCCTGTACACTATCCCTGTTTCTTACAGTGGAGTGATGCCGTGACACTATCCCTGTTTCTTAATGTGGAGTGATCCTGTACACTATCCCTGTTTCTTACTGTGGAGTGATCCTGTACACTAACCCTGTTTCTTACTGTGGAGTGATCCTGTACACTATCCCTGTTTCTTACAGTGGAGTGATCCTGTACACTATCCCTGTTTCTTACAGTGGAGTGGTCCTGTACACTATCCTTGTTTCTTACTGTGGAGTGATCCTGTACACTATCCCTGTTTCTTACTGTGGAGTGATCCTGCACACTATCCCTGTTTCTTACAGTGGAGTGATCCCATGCACTATCCCTGTTTCTTACTGTGGAGTGATCCTGTACACTATCCCTGTTTCTTACTGTGGAGTGATCCTGTACACTATCCTTGTTTCTTACTGTGGAGTGATCCTGTACACTATCCCTGTTTCTTACAGTGGAGTGATCCTGTACACTATCCCTGTTTCTTACAGTGGAGTGATCCTGTACACTATCCCTGTTTCTTACAGTGGAGTGATTCTGTACACTATCCTTGTTTCTTACTGTGGAGTGATCCTGTACACTATCCCTGTTTCTTACAGTGGAGTGATCCTGTACACTATCCCTGTTTCTTACAGTGGAGTGATCCTCTACACTATCCCTGTTTCTTACAGTGGAGTGATCCCGTGCACTATCCCTGTTTCTTACTGTGGAGTGATCCTGTACACTATCCCTGTTTCTTACAGTGGAGTGATCCTGTACACTATCCCTGTTTCTTAATGTGGAGTGATGCCGTGACACTATCACTGTTTCTTACAGTGGAGTGATCCAGTACACTATCCCTGTTTCTTACAGTGGAGTGATCCTGTACACTATCCCTGTTTCTTACTGTAGAGTGATCCTGTACACTATCCCTATTTCTTACTGTGGAGTGATCCTGTACACTATCCCTGTTTCTTACAGTGGAGTGATCCTGTACACTATCCCTGTTTCTTACTGTGGAGTGGTCCTGTACACTATCCCTGTTTCTTACTGTGGAATGATCCTGTACACTAACCCTGTTTCTTACAGTGGAGTGATCCTGTACACTATCCCTGTTTCTTACTGTAGAGTGATCCTGTACACTATCCCTGTTTCTTACTGTGGAGTGATCCTGTACACTATCCCTGTTTCTTACTGTGGAGTGATCCTGTACACTATCCCTGTTTCTTACTGTGGAGTGATCCTGTACACTATCCCTGTTTCTTACTGTGGAGTGATCCTGTACACTATCCCTGTTTCTTACTGTGGAGTGATCCTGTACACTATCCCTGTTTCTTACTGTGGAGTGTTCCTGTACACTATCCCTGTTTCTTACTGTGGAGTGATGCCGTGACACTGTCCCTGTTTCTTACTGTAGAGTGATTCTGTACACTATCCCTGTTTCTTAATGTGGAGTGATGCCGTGACACTATCCCTGTTTCTTACAGTGGAGTGATCCTGTAAAGAAACAGGGATAGTGTCACGACATCACTCCACTGTAAGAAACAGGGATAGTGTCACGACATCACTCCACTGTAAGAAACAGGGATAGTGTCACGACATCACTCCACTGTAAGAAACAGGGATAGTGTCACGACATCACTCCACTGTAAGAAACAGGGATAGTGTCACGACATCACTCCACTGTAAGAAATAGCGATAGTGTCACGGCATCACTCCACAGTAAGAAACAGGGATAGTGTACCCTAATGAAGGAGACACGAACTCTATTATTACATATAATTACGAAGTTTTAAGAGTCAGGTGTGTTTTACAGTGAACAGGAAGTGGAGGTGTGAGTTTAATATCAACTTTAACAAAATTGGAAGCATAAAAAATGGACCTCAACCAAAACGTCTTCATAATTTTTGGTATTATCTAATGTGTATCTAGCAAATATTATCAATAACATTTTAACTTTCGCTTCTGACAGTACTCTCAGTGCTTTGATTTTTTCATGTAACTACATTGAATTAACTGATTAATTAGTTGATACCAAGATAGCTTGTTAATTGATGACACTGTTTTGATATTATACAGACTATTAGGGCGTTCATATTTAAAAAATATCCCGTGATCATGTGATGTATAGACTTTACCAGTAGAGAAAGACACGAGATAAAGTCACCTTCTAATAACACGCCTCAGTATGTAATCTTGCTCGATTTAGAATCTAAAGTATTTCGTCTGCTTGCTCGAAGGGTGGAATACTACTTATCACTGATAACGACGTGAACGAGTAATTCTATTTAATTGATGCTACATCCGGGTGTGTATTCATTTGGAACTGAGTCGCCTTAATGAATAATGGCGCAGTGTTTTACACTAAGTCTTATTCTTTTGTTTTTTGTGACATTTTCGACAGGAGACGACACCTTCTTGTTTGAAGATTTTCCGAGCAGATTCCAATGGGGCGTGACTACATCAACGTATGCTGTGAGATTAGCGCGAGGTTATGATGGTAAATATCTATTTCTCTATTTTGGTTAAATCAATAGATTCGTTCATTGTTTTTATTAATACCGTTTTATTTCAACAAATTTTCAGTTATATACGGCGGCCGGTTAACTTAACGAGTTTACTTGAATGTATTCTAACCAGTACCAACTTACTCTTCCATAAAGAACCACAACTTCTCCGCATGTGGAGCAAAAATCGATCAAGTTATCGTACATCCCGCACACTAACCACTGGACCACGACCACGGCAAGATTCATTTGTAAACACAAAATCGAAATATTGTGTAATCTAAATATCGTCATGGAGACATAAGAATGTCAGATATAGTTGAGAATATGTTCATCTTTAAATTTGTAAGAACTTTTAGAGCCTAGCACAAAAAGCATACTATATAATATTTAATATGATATATATCAAACGGTCATATATATAATGTAATATAATATCAACTGTCCAATATGTAGTATACCGTCTGTCAAATTGCCCATTGAATATGTAATATAATACATGTCAACTGTCCAATATGTAATACCGTATATATGTCAAATTGTCAAATATGCTATAATTAATTTTAAATAGTCCAATATGTAATGTTGTAACCGTCGTAATTGTACAAAGGAAGTCATAAAACACACTGACCTCAACATGGTGGACCCGATGGTTTGGCTTAATTACTGCCATGTGTGGATTTCAGGCTTTCTTCGGTTGGGGTCTCACCATCATTCTGGCCCAGTCCCGGAACCGGTTCCAACCTCGTTTTTATCCCCAATTTCCGGTAATTCGTCCTTATAGTAGTACAATGTGTATAAAACTGTCTAATATGCAATATTATTAATCAATATATAATATTAGTAGTGATATTCAATATCATAAAAAGCCCAATGTTATATGAGAAAGATTAGGTCAATATAGAGGTTAACTGGGTCAATACGAGAAAAATGAGCCAATACGAGATTCGGGCATTTTGGAATGACTGAGAAGGAAGGTCAATACGAAAACTGAATATAGACGTAGAAATGGACGCCATCTTGAAAAAAGGTACCGACTCAGACCCTCAGAAGCTAGTTTCATATATGAAAGCAGTTTGCTCCATATTAGGTGTCGGGCCAATACGACAGTCCTTGACCCAATAACAAAGCCAATATGAAATCTTTTGATTAATAATATTATATTATACATGTCAAACTGGCCAATATGTAATATACCGTATATTGGCGATAGAAGGCGGCAAATATAAACATTTTATCAAAATTATTCTATCTGACACATAGCCCAACGTTAGCCTCTTAAGTGAAGCGATGTCCAGAGTATGAGTTCTTCATGCTGCTTTGCAAAATGACCATAGCAAAGCCCATGCAAATGAAAGAGCTTAATGAATTATTGGACAAGCACATTAAAATTGGGCAGCTATCGGATATAATAATTATGTATGTATTAAAAGTACAGAACTGAAGGAACAAATGAATGTATACATCGCAGTAAATTAAGAGCAAATTTAAGTCAAACTTTTGACATGCAAATTGTATTATAAGAATGTTTATTCATTTGTTGAATTATTGATTCGAACTATCGCCATTCACTTAATTTGGAAATGAAGTAAGTAATACATTGTATATCAATATATAGATAACAAAATGTAAAACATGTAGTTTAATTACGTTGTTACGTCTTCAAACTTTAATCCTTGTGATTTCAATATTCGGAAGTAATTAACTAGATCATACTTATTGAAGTAAAAAACAATGTATTATATGCACTATTAGTTTTTTAATGTACAACACGTATCTCAAAATGTACATGTCGTCAGCTTGCAAAATGATAATTTGAAATATAATGAGAAAGAAATAGAATAAGACAAAGCCGGTAAACTAATCTTGTCAATGTTGTCAAGCTCGAACCAAGAAGTAAGCACGGGACAATATGAACGGATGTCTCTTTCGTGTTATCATGAAACCAACATTTGTAAATATTTGTAAATAGCTTATATACTCATAAAACAGTTACGTGCAGCGAAACTAAAAAATGTTCAAGTTTAACGTCTGAACAAGTATTCGACGCGAGTTTATGCACGACATTGTAGTAAATTTAAGGTCATAAACAAAGATGAGATGTTTAAATCACTTGATATCCTGTATCTAATACTATCTATGATCTAAAACGTTTTAACACTTTTCTCTAGGATCCGCCATTAGAGTTTATTATTATCTTTGTAAAAATCCATGCTATGTTTTGTTTGATGTATTTGTAATGTAAATTATGCATGTATTGTAAACTGTTTGGCTTTATGTCTTATGTTTGAAATAGATATCTATCTATAATGCAACTTCAATTTGTTATATTGTAGTGTTGGGATAGGGTTAACGGGGAGCAAACAGAACGACAGCTGTTGGTATTATTACATGAATTGTAATGATATATTTTGCGTCAACATACATTAACTATGATGTAAAATAACTCATAGACTACATGACTTGTATTCATACTATAACAATGATAAGACAAAAACATTCTTACATGACAATCAGAAGAACTCACGTACGGATCCTGGCGGATGTTTTGATAACGTATACTTTTATTTATTTATCAACGCCCACAACGACGGAATAAGTGCCCCGAGAGTACGAAAAAAGTCAACTTTAAACAATAGCGCCACTAAACTTTCATTCACGTGACGTGCAGAACCAATCATAATACGAGAAAGTATGTTTACTATAGCGTGCCTACGCGGGCATACAGAAAAATAGTACCATGATTACAAATCACAAGAAATACGTGTCATTATAGCTTCTACTTAAATAGGATATTAAGACAAACTTAAATAACGACTCATGTTTACGATTGTAAGAACAAAGTAATACATAGCGGACAGTAAGGTGCAGGTTTTTCTCAACAGTTCTCCTATGTAAAGAGTCAACACAAAACAATGTGGAAATGTTAACGAGTCAAACAATACCGGATTCTGCGATAATTACGGCTTATGGCATAAATCAAATTCATCAGGTAGGCTACTATAAGCATAAAGATAATATGAAAGAGCTACTGTTGCCTACTAAAAAGGTGAACTGTACGTAAAATTAATTGTCACATGTTTTCGCGACCTTGATATGATACATGTTATTATAATATTAATCATTTTCTTAAATACAGTCAAACCTGTGCTCTCGCCAACCGGAATAAAGGCCGCCCTGTGAAGAAAAAAACATTAATTTAATATTTAGAACGACACGACCTCCGAATAAAGGTCACGTGTAATCAACATGCATCTCCCAAGGATGACCTTAAGCTTGTTGACAATGTTGACAGTATTTTCTAATTTAATCCACTTACCAGTGCATGCAAAAACAACATGGAATATTTCTACATTTGTATAATGTCGTTGGGTCGAGTAGAAAGAATGAGCAAATGATACCGCCTTGTATATTAAGAATAGGCTCGTGCCGTCGGTCCAGATTCGAAATCCCGGCCGCGGTAGGACATACTTGCCTATTAACATTTGACAAAAAGTCGATTTTCCTCAAAGTGTGGAAATGTTACCGCCTCATTGTGGAAGCGTAAGTACAAGCACTGGTTTTGTAAGTCAAATATACATTGTAGTTAATAAAAACGCTTTTAAGCTTACCGAGATTGCTTTATCTTTCTTATATATATATGGATTATTTTAAAACTCTGTACATAGCACATTTAAAACATAAATTTACTTGTATACGTGGTATGTCTTATCAAATGTGGATCATCTTGTAATTAATAATACTCAGTTCTCTCAAAGTTAAACAGCAACCGTAGACAACTTTAGGCTACAGATTTTTACGTTAAAGATAACGATTGCTGTTGGATTATGTTGAATATCATTAGAACGCACTATCAATGAGGGGATGAAGAAAATGACATTTATACAGTGTTGTTTGGGTGGTTTAAGTAAAATGAAAAAAAAACTGGCTTAACAATTGGGACCAAAAGAGTAGGAAAAGTAGAAAATGATGGTGGTAAAAATGATCCCTGTGACAAAAGTAGGGTCATAAACATTATCAGGGTGCAAGGAGTATATATGGAAAGTTCCAGACACCTACGGCTACATGTATATATGAGAAAAGTTCTACTTATTGCATCCAGAGAGCTACGGCTACATGTATCACGTTATCAAAACGCAATAGATGACGAGGTGCAGTCAGTCCTGTGTTAACGGCCACCTCCGAATAAAAACCACCTGTGAATAAAGTTCATTCTTTAAAAACTGTCATTGATTTTAACGACCAAATCAACTCCGAATACAGTCCATCTGTCAATAAAGGCCACATATTGACTTTACCAAGGATGACCTTTGTTTTCAGGCTTGACTGCACAATAATTGGCATGATTTACGCATTGCACGGTATCTAGTTAAAACAGGAAAAATGACACGCATTGAATGTCATTGCGTACTTTATTTCAGATAACAGACGATTGGAAGACGACATTAGAGGACTGAAGGAACTTGGGGTATATAATTATCTTATCTATCTGCGTACATTCCATACAAATCTCAAACCATTTTTGTTTGTGAAAAGGTGGGATTTTTTGTTTGTCTATTTTTCTAAGGAAAACTTTATTCTTAATACATTTATACGTTTATATGCTAGAAGCACTACACTAATCAACTTTGTAATCGGTTTTGCGAACAGGGCCATCTTCTACTTATTTAAATACTTAACAGCTGAGTCGCGCAATGCTGCTTTATTTATTCATAAGCAGAATATAATTATGCTCAGATAAAACAACATTTTATATTTTATCCAAGAGTCGGCTTAAATAATAAATTGTCGTAAATGCTCTAATGGTATCAAAAATATTTAAAAAACTAGGTTACTGGTTACAAAAATTGAGCAGTGTATTTTATCTCCCATTTATTCATAGTCTTATAACATCATCAGCTTAAGAGATAAGTTCCCTAATACCATACTTCTCTGATGTATCTGCCCAATGCTTCACAAAAATGTTACTATTGCAGAAGAACCTTCAAATTGATTTACGACTCATTTTAAGAGTGGTTTATTGAACCGTAATTTTCACACGTACGAATTTTTCACAAATAGATGATTGCAAAATTGTCGAGTCCCTTTTTTAACCACCTCGTAGTACAAACGAAATTTTCTGAGACCGCTTTTCGCTCGTTTAATTAGCAACTATGATTTGATTAACATGAGCTGTAATTCTAAAGGCGTATCCATTACCACATGTAGCGTTGCTCCTGTTTTTTTTTGTTGAACCTGGTATGACAGTAAAGGCCCCTATGTTGGCCATATACAAGTCACACTCAGTCTGTCGGTCTGACCGCCTGTCTGACCATCCGTGTATCTGTCATTTTCCATGACCTGGTTGTGACATGCATAAAAGGGTAGTCATAAAATAAGACGAAGAACATGCAACACCCAAGTCCCTACCTCAAATGTCAATGTCACTCATATGGTTTAAACTTAAAGGTAACCAAATCCTGTATATATGCACACATTAGTGTCCAGATTTCTCTCTCTCATGCATTGAAGAATTATAAAATAATTTGGCGCAACTGTTCAGTATACTATTTAATAATTGATTTTTTTCTACAACATCACTGTAAAAACTGACAAAAGTATACAAATTCAAACTTAAAATGAATATTTGCCAACAGTCTTACTTTCCATTTCTGTTAGTTACTGATTTGAAGTCGATGCTTGTTCAGGGAAAGCTATTGTTTTACAAATTTTCCAATCACTGCATTTGAAACCAATGTGAACTATTTCTGTGCTAGATAAGATATGATTCTTGTCAAAACATGAGAACTGCTGATACATTTGAGTATGCCGAATCCTTAGCTGAAATGTCGAAATAAGAACGACTATATTGCACTACTTTCTACACTTTTTTTCACACAATACCGACTTCATCTTAGATCCGGATTTTCAGAAATGTTTTTTTTTATATTTTGTATTTGTTTATCGCTTTTCCTATAATTTATATACACACTTTAAGTAACTTTCTAAGTATATGAATAAAATGCCATAAAGTGTTTTTTGACAGAGGCAGGTGAGTGAAAATCTAAACATTATTATTTTCTGTGGCCTCAATCACGACATTATTGTTTGTTCGAGAAGTCGTAAAAGTTGTAAAAAGACGGCATCTTTGTTTTATAAAGAACGTTTGATGTTTTAGTCCACGTTGCGTCTTTTGTATCAGAGGTCTATTGATCTGAGTATTTCACGCGACACGTTTGTAAAGTTATTCTGTAATTCCATTATGCACGTCAAAGTTATGCCACAGACACTAACAACGCTATCACTATACTTATATAGTGAAAATCGACAAAAAGCACTGCGCTAAATAAACATGTATGCTATGTACTTGGGTCTCGTACGCCACACATTTTCATGATGTGGTTAATATATTTGAAAACCACTCCACGCATCATGAAGTTATTGACCGGAAACGGACGAATCGAGCAATCATATGGTTCCAAAAGCAACAGTAAATGTTAGTGAAACACGTATACTCCCTGAGGGCCAACTGGATAGTACGACCTTGACCTACTGATACAATATACCCCCTTCTTCTTCAGAATCTAAAGTAACATTTTACCTCTGTAACCTTAACCTTTTGATCCAATGACCCAGAATTATACATGGTCATCTACTAGATATGTTTTGCTATTCTGTGAAATATGAGGGTTTTATCAAGCAGAACTAAATAGTGTGACATTGTGATATATAAAGGTTGGAATGTGTGACGTTTTCGTATGGACACTTTTTAAAATATGTTTTTCTCCCTTTTTCACATTGTGATTTTTACGTTTCTGCTTCAGATGGGTATTCGAACGAATTTTTCCCACCTGTAAAAAACTCGTTTGTGTGAAAATTACGGTTCAACATTGGTTGCCCTTGCTGATAAATAGAAATATATTAATTTCTGTATATATTTCATGGTGGTAAAATCAGATTGATACTGAGTCATTGCATCTTTTTACCATGAGTTTTCATTGAAATGGACGTTATTTTTTTCTTTAATCTTTGAAAAATGGGCTACCTCCGTAGATTTCAATGCAAATTAAAAGGAAAAATAACTCAAAGTAAAGTAATTGTGTTAAAAAATCACGATTTTTTAATATTTTATTGTACCTTTGGTGACATGGCCGTGGAAAAACTCGCTTTGGAAATATTAAATACCTCAAACGCTTTCCTTGAACTGTAACCTACCCTTAAAACTAAACACAAATATCAAATTTGTTGGACTTTGTTTTTATGAAATACCATACCAAGTGAAAAAAAACTGACTTAAGATAACGCAATTGTTATGATCTGCTATGGTTGATCAATTTAAATTCTAAATACAGCAATATGGACTGCTCTCAGAATTCTGTTTTATAAAAAGTATCTATGTATATGAAATGCAACATGAATTTCAAAGTGTAAAATCACATTGTTCTCATTACCTTAGTGTTTTTTTACGAAGGAGTGTTCACAATCGATCATTTTTTATGTACAATATACAGGTATCTACGTTCAAGTTCACATTTGACTGGTCTTCTTTGGCTCAAGATAGAACCAGTAACAGACTTAATGAGACGACGATACTATATTATTCATCTATGATAAAACAGTTACAACAGAATGGCATAGAACCACATATTACCCTGTTTGAAACCGATTTACCCAGGTCTATTCAGGTAGGCGAATACTTTGTTTTGTTTTGTAAATAGCATTTACCATTGTTAATCAATGAACGTCATCCTTACGCAAAGCAAATAAGTTTACCTTTATATCAATCTGTGGTCAAACAATCACAAATACATACATCCAAAACAAATATTGTTGATAGACAGAGAGTCATCCTACGACACTCAAATGCTGAATTTTCATTCAGTCACTTTTCGATCAAAACATTTGCCGTCTTCCAAGTACAGCCATGTTCATTAAATTACAAGCATTTTTAGGAACAAAATTCCTATAGGTATATACACCACATTTTGTTTTAACAAAACAGTGACGCCTCTCATCCGCCTTGAAAAATAGTACCATTTGTTGTATAAGTATATATTGCAGACTTTACAGTTTTGATAAAAGTTGGAGATATATTACAGAATTTTGTTTATTTTGAAAGCATGTGAAATATTTCGGCGATTTAAATTGTAAAACTAACAAGTATGATTATCTAATATTCATCCACACCAAAGTTCATAATTTGTCCAGATTTACTACATACTGGAAATAGTTTCATTCACAAAAGTAGTGCCACACTCTCGGTGTAGAGAGTTTACATAATGACACAGGGTCAGAAGTTCAGTGCAGATGGTTTATATACAGTTCAAAGTGTGTATACAAATTAAAGCGCTGAAGGTACTGAATTTGTTTGGGTTTTCAGCTACTAATTTCTCACTGTATGTCATGACTTTTAGAGTGTATCTTTTCCTTCATAATTGTGGTTAATTGGCCTAAAGGTGTATATTTTTTCAAGACTACATGCTTGACCCTCAAATTCTAATTCATAATGATGATAACACCTCTGTTGAGAATTTGTTCATGAACTGATCATATTCATGAACGGTTCTTGAAGTTTCATGAATTGTTCATCAAAGTTCATTAAATGTTCATCAATGTAATTCATCAATAGTTCATGAACCTAAATTTCACAAACTGTTGAACAACTGAGTTCGTGAACAATTCAAAGAATTTCACAACCTTTTCATGAATATCATAAGTTCACGAAATGTTCATGAGCTTATTCATGAATTGTTCATCAAAGGTTCATTAAAATAATTCATGAATAGTTTATGAACCTCGTGAAAAACACCTTTAAATAAAGACTGCCTAAGGTTCCTGAATTAGTTCATGAACATTTTTTTTCATAAACTTCATCAGACAAAGTTCATGAACCAAATGTACAATTTGTAGGTCGTGAATAAATTTCATGAACTATTCATGAATAAGCTCATGAGCATTTTGTGAACTGTTCATCAAATTGTCGACAGGGACAGGACTTTAATCTTTTAAGGATGGTTTTATCTAACACATTTAAACTTTGTTCCTGACAGTACACTCAGTGCTTTGATTTAACTAAAGTTGCAAATTCACTCACAAAGTATATAATACCTTAAATTTAATCTTTAAGTTAACACTTTCGAATTTCGGTTAAGACAAATGAAATAAAGTATTATATATTAAGTTGCACATAAAAAGCTGCAATATACAAATAGAAATTGTGTTACTAACTTTATTTATCTATTTATTCACTGTGTTAATATACATTCATCTTATTTATTGTACATATACACGTCATGAAAATGAACATAATTGTATTATTTCACTTTCCTTATAAATCATTGTAATTTATGTATTATATTTATATGCAATTGTAAATAACTGAAAAGTGGAAAAAAGTTTATATATATATAAAATTATGTACAAATTATCTCCCGTGCATAAACGTTTGCCTTTCTCGTCTCACGTTCATCACGTTTTCTTCACAGTGGCCTGATCGTTGATTGCCGTGACCTCCGGGAATATAGTGTAAACGTTGCATAAATAACCTGATCTACCTAGGAAACGTGAAAATGTTTACAACGGTTCTCATTTAACTTTAATCGAATCTAGTATATTTTTTTAAACAAGGACAATCGGAATATATACAGTGCCTTTAATTTCGAGGTTTGTTATCATTAGCAAATCTACCGGTCTGTATCCGTAACGCATGTACTGACATGCGTAGTCTACAAACGTATATTTTAAAAGATTTTGGTAAAATATCAAGCTACATTCATATCCAAATGCTGGCTTAAAAAACTTATACAGATTTTTAATACCGTGCACATTATCAGTCATATTCAATCAACATTTTCTTGACAATATATAACCGGAAAGACAGTATTTCCTGACTTAATTTCAAAAAGCGTTCTTAATCTAAATTCCAAGAGGAAGTGTTACCTATAGCTGATGGTTTAAATTTCAGAATTTGCATAAATTTCCATATATGAGACAATAACGAGTTTAGTCCCAACACTGGATAGGACTTGTTATATTATGACCAAATCTTCCTATAAATTTATAAACAGGACAAAGGTGGCTGGCAACAGAGAAATAACGTAGATGCTTTGTGTGGTATGGCTAAAGAAATCTTTATGTTGTTTGGACAACAGGTATGTTATTATCAAAGGGTTTCCATGGATACCATAACCTAATAAATATGATTACTTATTAACCATATAACCACAGTACTGGCTTACAGTCCATTTGATTGACACAACAACATATTTTGATAAAACTGTTTTCATGAATATTTACCTGATTTTATTCGGATAATGGGAATATAATTACAATATTTTGAGGTAAAAAAATTGTATATCATGTGGTAAATTATAGATGGTTTATCATGTGGTAAATATATAGTGGTATATAGTTTGGTAAATAAAGTGGTGATTTTATGTGGTAAATAAAGTGGTATATAATTTGGTAAATAAAGTGGTGATATCATGTGGTAAATAAAGTGGTATATAATTTGGTAAATAAAGTGGTGATATCATGTGGTAAATACAATGGTATATCATATGGTAAATAGAGTGGTTTATAATTTGGCAAATAAAGTGGTATATCATGTGGTAAATAAAGTGATAATATCTCGTAGAGGAAAAGCCATTGGTAAGGTAGTTTTCTGTGTTACGGAATGATATTGATGGACAAAACTTGTGCTTATAAAACAAGGCTGTACGTACAGAACTATACGTCAGTACTTTACTAACACTAGTAGTACGCTAGTGTGTATGTATATACACGTAAACACTAACGCTTCTTTTTCCAATACAAGTGTATACGTATATTTCGTGCCATCAAATCAGAAAATGTTTTTTGTTCGTGTTACAGGTTTCAAGATGGAGCACTATATCTGACCCCATAACTGTTGCCAAAAACATATACAAATATGAACCAGAAGAAAGTTTTTATAATGCCTTACATAATATGTTGTTAGTACATTCCTGTGTGTACCATGAATACAAAAATGCCAATTTTACCGGTATGTATCTCGACTTTTTGACATACGATGTTGCTATTACAACCATTGCCCTATCGTTAGAGAAATACCTTAAATTATCATTACTAGAAATACATCTACATTGCTTTCATTGAGAACATCTAACATCGGTATTACGAATAAAATTTGTAAACTAGAATACCATATATAGTACAGAAAAGTGCATGAAAAAAACATACACTGGGGACAAAAGTATACCCGTTACAAGAAATTATCACTGAGTGAATCTGTACGCTATTCAAGTTCTTTAGCTACGAATACTTAACCTGTTGCAACACAATAGTTCTTACAATCAGATTATACAATCTGAGTCAGGACTGTGTTCTATCTCCTAATATATATGTATGATCATATGTCTTACGAGCGGATAAGGGGTTTGTGGTGTTTATTTGATTGTTTGTTTCATCGGGTTAAACGCCATTTTCAACATTATTTCAGTCATGTGGTTTTTATATACATGTACATGTAGTTTCTGTTGATATCTTGGCGAATGAAGAATTTTTGTATTTTTTTAATGAATAGTTTTAGATCTATATAAAATATAACATACTAATTACATGTTATATGTTTGTTTGCATTACACAAGCGTAATTAATTTGAAAAAAGACATTCATACAGCACACATTTGCAAATTAAAAAAGTATACAAGAAACACCTTACATCGTGTACAACGTTTGTGGTACATAAATTATACATCAGTGATTTTGGAAGACGGCTATCAATGTATTTTGAAGTTAAGCTTTCTTGTCATACACACATGAGTTAAAAGAACGAGAATAATTTCAGTGTGATAAAACTGGAACACCATGACCGCATCTTTGTCTTTTATTACTACATTACTATATCTCGTTGTCTGGTTTAGGTGATATTTGTCTTTTATTACTACATGTATATCTCGTTGTCTGGTTTAGGTGATATTGGACTTTTATTACCACATATATATCTCGTTGTCTGGTTTAGGTGATATTGGACTCGATGTTCGTGGTTCTTGGTTCGAGCCAGTTAATCCCGATGAAGCCGATATCAATGCTACAATGAGTCATGCATATGACTTTGACGCTGGGATGGTTTTGGAGCCCCTATTATCGACTGGGGATTATACCACTTGGGTACAAGAACGTGTTAATGTGTTACCGAAGTTTTCACAACAAGAGAAAAACAATCTAAAAGGTAAATCAACGTTTCACAGATTTTCTCAAATATACACGTTTTCCATAGTCTCATTTTTCTTCATAATACGGTGATATAACTCTTTAAAAATGATACAGTACTCAAGTTTATCAAATCAAAATATCTGCTTTATAACAAGCTTTTAAGGAAAACATAATACAATAATCTGAAACTGGTTGAGAAAAATAAGATTTAAGTTTTGGCCGAAGTTGATTTTCAGTGGACACGAGTAAGAGGATATAATGATTGTGTCTCATAAAGCATTATAAATTAATGGCATTTTGCTGTATTTAAACTCATTGCATAGTAATACGTAATCACATGAACAAACGTTTTGAATTCTACCTTCAGGGTCAGCCGATTTTGTTGGCTTGATTTATTACGAATCATATTTGGTTACAAGCGACTCGAGCAACACACCTGGCTTTGTACTGACAGAAAATTCACAATGGAAAAGGTAAGATGTCATAAATGACATTTATCCGCAGGTGATCAAAATATTGTTTGGTGTTTTTTTTAGTGTTTTTTTTTTAAGAAAGATAAATGGTAAATAGTAATTGCAATATAGTTTCTTAATATGGAATGATATTTAGGTAAAAAATATCCAATGCCTGCTTACAGTTACAATTTATTTATTGACCCTGCCAGTATGCTGACTGGTATAGTCAAAATGCAAGGCGACAACTACACGACGCTTGTTGAGAATGATACTTGCTGGAAGTTATATCTTGCATGCTGTTAAGACCCTGATGTCTATATCATAATTTCATCTTGCCAAATGACAGTGCAACGTATCCAAGACTGTATTTAAGCATCGACATTTTTACATTTCACATTACAATACTTCCAGAACAAAATACACGATGTGATCACAGAATATGAAAGATGCAATCAGCTACTAAGCATGTTGAAAGTAAATAACGTAAATTTCAAAATTGCACGTCACATTTTTATACCAGGGTGCACACGTTCGTAGTTTCTCGAAATATTACGGACATCTCCGGTTTATGACGGACTTTAATTTGACAGTATACATACATATAGTGAAAACGAAAGTGAGTGGAAATCTGTTTGTAGTTTTATGCATTTTCTGTACGTATTTCTTGAAGTAAAATACTATTATAGATTATAATTATGATACTTATACGTAACAACTGTTTGACATATTATTGGCAATTTGTAAACTTTTGTCCCTAACTGCCAGATTAATTTGTGAAATTTCAGTAATTTCAAACCGTAAGTCCTCCATATCTAAAAAAAATGAATTGAATCAAATGATAAGTAGCAGCTGAGTCATTAACCTGGCCCCTTAATGAAATAGAATCACTTAAATATACTGACATCATTACTGATCTGAAAGTTCTGTAACTAATTCCATGAGGCATATAACTTACAGCCACAATTTTGAACAATGGCAGTATAATTAATATGAAACACATAGAATATATAGACCCGCCTCCATGGTCGAGTGCATGGTTAAGGACGCTTATTTCAAATATCTGTAACCTCTCACTGACACAGGGTCGTGGGTTCGAGCCCAACTACCGACAATGTCTCTTTATATGAGAAAATAGGCAGTTGCTTACGGAGGATAGGAGTCTAGTACTGGTTCTTTCCAGGAACGATGGTTAGGTGAAATGTCCGCCTCATATGACTTTGACTGTTGGAAAGGGGTGTAAAACTCAATCAAACAAACAAACATAGCATATCTATATATGTAGTCAATATTACATATTACGTGTAAAGGGTGATATTCGCACCTCTAAAAGTGACCGACTGTCTATTTGTAATCCCTTGATGGTGTTAATAGAGCTACCTTTTACAATTGTAAAAAACACAAGCATAACAATAAATAAAGTCAAGGACTAGTGTGCCCTTGATAAAGTTAAGACAATGATAGTTCGAAAAAGGGAAGTAGGCCTTACTACATATATTATAACTCTATATAGCCAGCTAATTAAAGTCCGGAGATATTCGTAATCTTTAGTGAAAACTACGTACGTGCGCCCTCTGGTATCAAAATGTGACGTGCAATCTTGCAATTAGCATTATGCTTACTTCCAACTTGCTTAGTGGCTGATTGGATCTTTCATAGTCTGTGGTCACATCGTGTATTTTGTTCTGGGAACATTGTAGCTGTGAAATGTCGATGCATATATACAGTATACAGTCCTGGCAACGTTGCACTATCATTCGGGCCGATGAAATCATGATATAGACATCAGGGTCTTAACAGCATACAAGATGTAACTTCCAGCATGCATGTTATTATCGTCAACAAGCCTGGTGAAGTTGTCACCATGCATTCTGACTATACCAGTATAAGCATACTAGCAGTGTCAATAAGTAAATTGTAACTGTAAGCAGGTGTTGTGTAATGTTTACCTAAATATCATTCCATATCTTAATGTTTATGTATTCTTGGTCATTAGATTTACCTTATGGTATGTATGTACTGTAAACAATCAATCAAAACCATTCATCTGTACGGTGTTCTGATTTTTATAAGATTGCAACCAATATAACATTATACACATCGGAATTCGTTCCGAAATATGCAAAAGGTTGTAAAAGGATAATATTGATTTAGCATGATTGTTCACAAAGTCAGTTTACCATAATTATATAATAAAGGCGTATTAAGTATTAAGTACTACATGTCTGGGGTTTAGATAATAGCAATAGATTAGAAGGAATAAATTTTCATTTTTGTAAAACAGTTTTGGGGGAGAGAGGTCAAACACAAAATGATTTTATTCATGGTGAGTTAGGTAGAACTGGTCTAAAATCAAGAAGAGTAATTAACGTTATCGGATATTCAGTCTGATGAAACTAAGTATGCAAACAAATTATACACTTTAATATATAGAAATGTAAATAATCAAATTCATACTTCTTGGGCATTGAATGTTAAAACATTATTACAGTCTTTATGTTTACATGAAGCTTGGTAAAATCAAGGTGTTGGAAATATAAATGTCTTTATCTACTTAGTCAAACAAAGAATTGCTGTGTCAGGAATGTTCTTATACAAAATCTTCCCCTTCTTGATGCTATATTGTATTTGCTAATTTTGGACGGCAACCATATTTTATGTGATTTGTTAAACAAAAATTTCGTATTTCATAGTCACGTTTTAGATTGTCAGCTCACAAGTTAGAAATAGAAACTGGTGGATGGCATAAACCCATAGCAGTACCTTTAAAAGAAAGAAAATGTAAAGCTTGTTTTTATTGTTTAGAAGATGAATTTCATTTTTTATTAGAACGTCCATTGTATAATGATTTAAGGAAAAACATATATAAAAATATCATTGGGGAAGACCATATATACCTAAATTCATAGAATTAATAACTTCAGAAAATTCAATTCAACTAAGAAATTAGTCTATGTATAAATCGTTTGAAAACAGAAATGCTTTATACTATGAACTGATATTACAAAATTAATTAGTTTCGCTGTCGCTATCCTTATGTTTGCTTGTGTGTGTGTGTGTGTGTGTGTGTGTGTGTGTGTATTACTATCTGGATGAGGTAGATTTTTGGTCATGAAATTATGTGACAATTTTAAGGGTACCATTTACAAGGTTTTACAAGGGTTTAGGGTTAGGGTTAGATCTCAATTAGTTGTCTTTAAGTCATTACCAGTCAATTCCCCCCTAAAAAGGGGTTTTTAGTGGACCTGAGGTACATACCGAGGTATACCTCGGTTAAATTTCTATGTTTTTGGCAAACAAAGTGAGGTACATTTTATAATGGAAAACCTCGGAAAGATAGTAAAAAAAGTTTGTGTGTGTGTGCGTGTGTGCGTGTGGAGCTTTCCTTCTTTATACCTCATACTGAGCAGAAAATATTTATTAACCTATGTTGTACATATCATGATTTATAACATGTTTTTCTATAAGATAATTGATTATAAATGCTTGTGTGTGTATATATATATATATGTGTGTATTTTGTGCAAAGTGGATTGAAGGGCATATGTGCCTATTGTATATGTTAAATAAACTTATGAAACTTAAACTTATGTACATGTTTTTACACAAATGTCATAATATGTATAATTGTGAACCGCTCGTTGATATAAAATTTGAACTGTATTTGAAAATCTTTTCATAATCATGTAAAAATGTAAAATAAAAATAACAGATCTCAAAGAAGTACACAATGCGATTATATATTAGTCAAAAATGCATTGGCTATCATTGCAGACGAGATGAACCTGTAACATACATGTTTCCAGAAGGTATTAGGCGTTTGCTGGTTAAGCTTAGTACTAAATATGAGACCATTGATATTTACATTACTGATACTGGAGTAACGGACGTGACTAATGCTGTTGATGATAAAACCAGAGTAGAGTGGATACGTGAACATTTAAATGAGCTTTTAAAAGGTAAGTGATTTACTTCTAAGATTCCTATACACTGTCAAACCACTGAACAAAGGTCACCTTTGGGAAAGACATAAGGTAGACTTTATTAACGGGCGACCTTAACTCGGAGGTCAATTTGTTCTAAACAATCATGATTTTAAAAAAGACATGTTCCTTCAAAGGGTGACCTTTATTCGGAGGTTTGATATTTACAATCAATAGCTCATAACAGATCACCAAAACAAGAATAAACCATGTTCATTACAAACAATTAATAGTCAGGCTTAAATGGTACCTTAGCTAAAATATGTATATGAAACTGATCCCTTGTGTTTAATTGTATAACATAAAGCCTGTGACTAGTTTTGATCATTTCCTTTACTGTTTTTACTTTCAGGAATATCAAACAATAACTTGAGCAATGTAAAAGGGTTTAGTGTTCGATCCCTGGTCGATGAGTTACCTTCACCAGTTAATGGACCATCCTTTACTGGCTTGTACACGCTAGAACCCGACACCTTCACAAGAAAGAGGAAAGCATCGTCAGTTTTATATCAATTGGTATGTAAAAAAGTAGTCTTCGGAAAGTTAGTCATGTTTCATGTTACTTACAATAGGCACAATCGTATAATCAAAAATACAAGTACCTTTATGAGAAAACTTATTTTTGCTTCTTACAGGTTATCAAGGATAACGGTTTTGAGAAGGGATTTAATGGCCCTGGAGGTTTCCCTAGCGGTCCTGTTTCTTACGAGGAAGGTATCTACTATGATGATTTTCCTGATGATTTCGCCTGGAGTTCGGCAACATCCGCTTATCAGATTGAAGGTGGATGGAATGAGGACGGTATGTTTGATATTGTTAACCAGTATAATTAAATTGTACGTTCAAACCAGTTTGTTGATCACTCTTGTTAGTGACAATGATGAAGATCTATTTTCAAAAAATTTATCCGTGCATTATGCATGCACTCGCTTTTGTATGTGGACTGTGTTTGCTTTATGGTGCATCAAGAACTAATGGTCGTGTAGCGCGCAATATATACACGTCTACTATAGCTTTAATAATACTCAGTAGAGAACTTACACAATTGACGATCCCAACTCACAAAAGCGTGCAAACAATAAGGCATAACACACTAATCCTGTGGGGTATAGGCTTTAAAGTGTCTGCTGCAAAGATGCAAAGGATTAAAACAAAAGTGAACTTCTAGCTGTATATTCGTCAAACTATTCATTTAGATATATTACAAAATTCTGTACAAACAGAACAATTTCAAACTGGGTTATATAATTATGGAGTTGTTTATAATTGTCTTTGTATTCTTTAATTCAGGCAAAGGTGTCAGCATATGGGACGTACACGCTAACACCCCAGGTGCTATAGTTAATAATGACAATGGAAATATTGCTTGTGATAGTTACCATAAATATGAAGAGGATATAAAGATTCTCAAAGCATTAGGGGTACCTATAACTTACAACCAAACTCGATTCTTACATAACTTTTTTGTTTATCTGTTGTTCAACGACCCATTGTTCATTTCAGGGCCACCCCAGATAGAGGTAAGATAAGATAATGGAGAACCGGTTATTTATACCCTTACTCATTCCGAATAGTATACATAGTTCCCACATCTACAATATTTACCTCCCCTGGCGGCCATCTTGAAAGTCTAATTTGACTAGCATTGATAGAAGATATTTATATTTTTGATCTGATAATTCTAAATATGGAATTTTCATATGTGACAACTACATTTTCTTAAACCTGGTATGCTTATGTTTTTTCCAACTTCATGATTAAGTTATATTTTGTAAATTGAGTTGTTTAATAACCACTTTTTTTTTCTATTAAACACATATGAAATTTGACTTTCAAGATGGCCGCCAGTTCAAAACAAGGGAGGTAAATATTGTAGTTGTGGGAACTATGTATTATCTGGTTCTTTACCGTGCGGTATAAATCACCGATACACGCCTCAACCGTTTCCTGTGATTTTCTTAACACTGTACTTGACTCTGGCTACATAATTATGACTCATTTCTACAGAAATGTCTATAAACAAGAGGGCCAAGATGGCCCTAGATCGCTCACCTGAGAACAAAGGCACTATAATAAATGACCAGCTAATAAAGTTTTCATCTCGTATAAGGGCCCAATACTCTTGAATTTGTGGTACGATACCACCCATTACTGAACTTGTCCAAGACCGTAGAGTCATACACATTCATGGTAAATATGATTAGGATCGGTCAATAAATGAAGGCGCTAGAGTGTAAACAAGCTAAAATATAGCAAATTTTCTAAGTCAAGGGCCCATAACTCTTGACATTCTTGTCCGATTCCGCCCATAATCTAACTTGTCCAAGATATTTTTGTTATACACATTTACTGAAAATATGATTAGGATTGGTGAATAAATGAATGCGCTAGAGTGTAAACAAACTGAAAGATAGCAAATTGTCTAGGTCATGGCCCCATAACTCTGGAAGTTATTGTCCGAGACATTGTGGCCATATACATTGTGAGTAAGTTTGATCACGATTGATTGAGAGCTGTGGATGCTAGAGTATAAACAAACTAATTGTGGACGGACGCCGGATATTCATCGATCCTAAAAGCAACATATTAAGTAAATCGACATCAAAATCAGTACGAAACGTTTCAGCCTAGTCAGTAAGCCCACACATAATAAATACTGGTATTTATCCTCGTCCTCATGAGGGGTTTGACCTCAATACAAAACATACAAGGACATTTACACTAGTTAAGTACTGTAAGATATACATGTATATAATACATTAGATGACAAGTGGTTGACTGGTTAAGTTTACTGACTTGTAATCACTAGCACATCGCTGCTGATGATTATAATTCAACTGGGGATCAAATATTGCATGTGAGGAAGCTGCCCTGCTAGCTGACAAAAGGTCGGTTGTTCTACCCACCAGGCGTGCAACTGTGATCTTCTACTGTTAAAGTTTGAAAAGTCGCCAAATGTCCCCAGCTGTTGGTGTGACGTTTAACCCCTATGAAAAAAGGCAACACATATTTAACATTTACATTCTGTTGATGCTTCAAACTCTTTGCGAAATTGAAAGCACGTCAGATAAAAATGTTTTTAATTACCATATGAATGTCAGTATGTAAACCTACCAGATACAGTACATCACGGTTATAGAGAACAGGAATACGGTGAAGTACCGTCAAACATATGTTGGCGGCTACCTCACAATAAAAGCCGCCTTGTGAATAAATGCCCTTCTTTGAAAAACCGTCATTGATTATCTAGAACAATGTGTCCTCCGAATTAAGACCCCATCAGTCAATAAATGACAGACTTTTGTCTTTCCTAAGAGTGACCTTTGTTTAGAGGTTTGGTTTTATACATTTTCCTTCAATCCGTATTTCATTGTCCTTTCTGTAGTGACATAAGGGTATAATTGAAGCAATGATTTCTAACCACAGGAGTTCACCAGGACTATGTTTTACTAAACTATATACATGTTGTGTTTTTATATACTTTTTCAGACAAAGTACTACAGGTTTTCTATCGCTTGGACTCGACTTATGCCAAATGGTACTAATGATGATATCAACGAATCAGGAATCGACTACTATAACAAACTAATTAATGCGTTATTAGATGCTGGTTAGTGATATAAACATCTGTCGGAAAAAAATATATAAATCACTAACTTAGTTACTGAATATTGCTGATATTATATCTCATACATTTTTCCTGGTTCTTTTTTAACCAATGTTGAATTTTGACATTTCATACTCACGTACTATGATGTACAAATGCTAAACGTGTACATTTGTACATTGTTTGTATAAATAGTTAATACAAGTTTTTACTTTTCATGTAATGACTCAAGCGCAGTGCTCACTTAAATGTGTGTCTGTCTGTTTGTACATTTCTTTGTTTCGTATGTATGATAACATACTATAATTAGATGGGACTCTATATATGTTATTTACTGTAGTTTGACTGGCTAGTCTTCCTCCACCACTAAAGCTGGCAAGGACGCTAAAAGACCTTGTCTGTTGGTGCAACATTTACCCATGTGTGCTTTACTACTGTTTTCATGTTAGATTTGTTATCATATATTATCACATGACAACAGATTATCCAAATTACTTTTACAGACATTGAACCAATGATCACCTTATTTCACTGGGATCTGCCAGTAAATCTAAATACCACAGGGGGTTGGTTGAATGAAACGATTGTTGACAGATTTCGAGACTACGCTGAGTTATGCTACAGAAGATTTGGAGACCGGGTAACATTTTAAAGTTCAATCAACCTCCGAATAAAGGTCACCCTGTAGATAGAGGTCATTCAAATTGACCTCCGAATAAATGACACCAATCCATTCAGGCCACATTTTGTCTTTCTCAAGGGTGGTCTTTTTCACAGGTTTGAACGTGAATAACAATGGGATTAAGAAATATAAATACTACACTGAATCCCATTCTTCACTAAATACTAGTAACCAAGTTCATTAAAACTGTGATTTGTGGCGTTTTTTTGCCAATCCGACGCCAACCAGCGGAAAAAACAGCGGACTTGTAAAGTAGTATAGAGAACGACACCATCCGGTACGTTAAAGATCACCATCTGTCAATAAATGTCACATTTTGTTTTTCCAAGGGTGACCTTTGTTGACAGGTCTGACTGTATTCCTCAGAATTTCTTTGTAAGGTTGGTGTGCCCTGGAGGTTAGTGTTTTATACACATCGTTATTAAAGGCCAATAAATGTGACATTTTCACATACAATACTTGATACCATATGTGTATTTCAGGTTCAATATTGGATCACATTTAATGAACCGTGGATTATTGCCTGGTCAGGGTATGGTGATGGAAGTTTCCCTCCAAATTTACATTCACCAGGTATCGGATGTTACCAAGCCGGACATAACATCATCAAGGCTCACGCTGCGGCTTACCATGTGTACCACAAAGTGCAAGATGAGTTTACAACTATTTTAAAAGGTGAATAGTAGTTCACACTTGTTTCACTTGCCTCTGTTATTGTTATGGTGTATTTTTCAGTAAATTTGTTCGAAGTAAACTAATTAAAACGATACATTCATAGCAAGAATTGAAGGATCTAAACATAATGAAACCGATATTTTCTCTGGTCAGTCAGAAAAAGGACATTCAAGAAAAGAATTCATACTTCATGCAAGAATAACAACCTTTACATACATTGCTTTAGGAATTAGTTGAAAGTAAATCGATTCATAATGGCAAACTGTCCTTCAGATGACACCGAACTGCATCTGATTTTGCATGTTTATGCTTATTGAGACTTTTGAATGGCATGCGTATTTCAATATTGTTTACATGGCTTATTCAATATTTGCTGTGTCTTTTATCTTATTGCGCTTATCTTAGTCCAATTCATTTGCTTGTGTTCGATAGGTAAAATTGGTATAACAATTAGCGTGGGATGGTCAGAACCTTACAATTTATATAACCCCGCCCACCTGGAAGCCTCCGACAGGGATGCAGATTTCAATCTTGGATGGTTTGGTCACGCTATATACATCAATGGTGACTACCCTGAGTCCATGAAGACAAAAATAGCAGAAAAGAGCATGACACAGGGATACAATAAGTCACGACTACCAGTATTCACAGATAAAGAAAAGGAAAATATAAATGGTACTGTAGAAATCGTGTTTTTGTTAAATGCATATTAAATAATATAAAATTTCGTTAGGAGAGCGTAAAACATATTACACTATACTGTTAGCATTCTCTTTGTACCATCCATACCATAGGTCATGCTTGAAAATGTTTGTTGTTTCGTGTCTGACACTGAATTTTTAAGGGTTTTTAAACAAAGTTTATTCTCGTTCTTTATTCAAGCTATTTGTTGACAATACCAGTACATAGTGTTGACAATACCACTAAATGCTGTTGACAATATCAATACATAATGTTAAAAATACCAGGATATAATATCAGTACATAATGTTGACAATACCATTACATAATGCCAGTACATGCTTTTGACAATACCAGTACATAATGTTGACAATACTAGTACACTATGTTAACAATACCCGTACATAATATTGATAATATCAGTACATAATGTTGACAATATCAATACATAGTGTCGACAATACTAGTACATAATGTTGGCAACTGTACATTTATCAGTAGATAATGTTGACAATACCAGGACATAATACCAGTACACACTGTTGACAATATCAGTACATATTGTTGACAATACCAGGACATAATGTTGACAATACCAGGACATAATACCAGTACACAATGTTGACAATAATGTTGACAATATTAGTACATATTGTTGACAATACCAGTACATAATGTTGACAATATCAGTACATAATGTTGACAATGCTGGTACATAATGTTGACAATACCTGGACATGGTACTTGTACATAATGTTGGCAATAACAGTACATAATTTTGGCAATATCAGTACATAATGTTGACAATACCAGGACATAATGTTGACAATACCAGGACATGATACTTGTACATAATGTTGACAATATCAGTACATAATGCTGACAATACCAGGACATAATGTTGACACTACCAGGACATGATACTTGTACATAAGATTGACAATACCAGTACATAATGTTGACAATACCAGTACATAATGTTGACAATACAAGTACACAATGTTGAGAATACCAGTATATAATGTTGACAATACCAGGACCTAATACCAGTACATAATGTTGACAATACCAGTACATAATGTTGACAATACCAGTACATAATGTTGACAATACCAGTACATAATGCTGACAATTCCAGTACATAATGTTGACAATACCAGTACATAATGTTGACAATACCAGGACATAATGTTGACAATACCAGGACATAATGTTGACAATACCAGTACATAATGTTGACAATACCAGTACATAATGTTGACAATACCAGTACATAATGTTGACAATACCAGTACATAATGTTGACAATACCAGGACATAATGTTGACAATACCAGTACATAATGCTGACAATTCCAGGACATGATACCTGTAAATAATGTTGAAAATATCAGTACATATTGTTGACAATACCAGGACATAATGCCAATATATAAATATCACATCCCACATAGGGTGATAGAACGTAATGTTCACCCGAGACAAATAATGTCGACCGAGGCGTTAGCCGAGGTTGACATTACTTTGTCAAGGGTGAACATTACGTTCTATCACCCTATGTGGGATGTGATATTTATTTTATTATACCGAACAAAACAATATTAACAAACATGTTAACAAATATAACGAAAACTATAATAGAAATTGAAACGAAGCTTCTTTCTGACACCATAGTTACTTATGCTGTCAAAATGTCTACTGCAAAACCGGATGTCAAAATAAAATTATATTCTACTAAGTGCCTAAAGTGTCTAGACAAGGATAGTATTCGATACGACAGAGACAGAATAAAACCTGACACCCGGTAATATCGCGTGAGCGCGTGAGGGCAGTTTCGTTATGGCAAGCGGGCCGAAATGTAATGTCAGAGGGTAACATTACGGATTGTCACCCTCTGACGTCACATGAGACTATAGAGTAAATAAGTCACGTGAGGTATAATAATACATAATGCTAAAAGTATCAGTACATTGACAATACTAGAACATTATAGCAGTACATAATTATAGCAGTACATAAGGTTGACCAAACATGTCTACCTTCTCATCATCCGTTGAAGGTTTGTGTTGCGCAACCGCAAACCACTATTTTTTTTAGAATGACCTGATCAATTAAATGTTATCATCTGTAATCAGCATTACGCAACAAAATATCTTTAATTGCATACTATATGTTTGACCTGCAAAAAAACCAGCACTTTAACTCAACTGTTGCTTTGAAATTTTCGTGAATTTTAGGGACTTTTGATTTTCTCGGATTAAACCATTATTCATCCGGATATGTTGTTGACGATGTTCAGACATGGTCCGATACGGGACATTACTGGGACGATAAAGACGTCGCTGGTAGACCTGGACCATGGATCGGGTATGTACAAGTATCGTGTTGTAAGATCACGAAATATAAGCAAACACTTCACTAGGTTACTGCACATGCTTATCAAAATTTACTGCAATTTAAACATCTAATTTATATTAATTTTCCGACTACATAATTATGTATCTGGCGTTATTATCCATTAATTAATTAATTCATTCTTATTTTAGTTCCGGATCCAGTTGGTTATTTGTAACACCTTTTGGAATGAGAAAAATTGTAAATTGGATAAAAAGTCACTATAACAATATACCTGTTTATATCACAGAGAACGGTGTGTCTGATAGAAATGGAACTTTATACGATTACCATAGAGTCCATTTCTACAGAACCTACATCAATGAACTACTTAAAGGTTAGAGTTTACAAACATTCTCCTCCCATTTTTAAACTATCTGCCTATGTTTTAATTATATGCCGATATTTTAACTATCCGTCTATTTTAAACAGTTTGAAATCCACATAACTCCCCCTTTTTGTTTGAATGGCAATTCTTGATAACATATGTTCACTATGTGCGTAGATTATTTACTTTATAAAGTCATTACACAATTCAAATACGCCTTATTCGTTCAGCGGGATGAATATAACCACATATATATTATTACACAGACTATGGTAACCAACATATGATAGTAAAATAACAAGAAAAACTATAACGAAACGTTATAGGTAGACAAATTACAAGAAGCACTGGTTTAAGTTTTTTTGTATGAAGTTGCTTTTTTCATAAAGGATATTGACAGTCTATTTTATTCATTCCTGCATTATTGAGAGTATACATGTGTCATATTTACAAGTTATAGATAATACACGTATATTGACAATCATGAGTATTTGACAAATTAACACATTAGTGTATATAGTTCACAAGTACATGGTTATACCATACCATGCATCAATAAAGTACACCCGAAATACTACCTAATTCACCATAATCTGCTATGATACAACCACATTCAACTTACTTCTAATGATGTTTCCGATATTATGCCACATCAACTTATCTAGGTCAACATCATAGAACAAGTTGCTCTAGAGAGGTTAATTTACTAATTAAATGGTACAGATGGGAAAAAGAGCGTGTTGTTGTTAAAGGGAGGTTGTTGCTCAAGAGAGGGTCGCTCTGGAGAGGTTGTATTGTATGTCCAAATTCACTGTTACCGTATGTTACTGTATTCTGATCAACAGCAATCAAACTGGATGGATGTAATGTAAAGGGATACACGGCGTGGTCACTCATGGATAACTTTGAATGGAATGTCGGGTACACAGAAAGGTTTGGCATTCATTATGTAAACTTTAGTGATCCTGATCTTCCCCGCATTCCAAAGCTATCTGCATACTGGTATAACGAGGTAACTGTTTATTTCTTATTTGTCATTCATTTCATTCACAATGTCTTCACTTTCATTTCATAAGACGTTAATCGCTTGTTGCGAATTAACGGAAGCTATTCAAGTTGGTTATAGTCTGCTTTTCGCCACGATTCTGTTACTTGTCTATCGGATATCTAACACCTAGTTAATTAATCTGGGTTTGTGAATATTCTAAATTTTGAAAACAAATTGCGACTGTAGACTTAGACAAACAGATGCAGAAACAAGTATTATATTAGATATTTTCATTCGCAATGGGTTTACGTGTAAGAAGAGAGACAGCAACGTTATTCAGTGTCATTTGTTTCCACATAGATTGGTTTACTAGCGAACCAATCATTTTCACTCTTTGATTCAACATTTCAACATGTATTCATTTCAAAAGTGCCATTAATTTTGATACAATTGCTAAACAGGTTTCAATGAAGAATTTCTTTATATTCATGTCTCTTAGAATATCGTTCTGGCTGCCAGATAAACACTTTGATATTGGCAGAATTATTATAATCAATGAATACTACTATAATACTTATTTGTGATAATCAATCAATGGATTTCTTGGGTGCATTTTGTCGATTTTTATGTATATTCTGGTACTGTTCAGCTTAGTTATTATATATTTTTTAAATTTCTATACACAAACAGCTTCTAACAGATAACGCATATAAACCCGGTTATCCAGCAATTGGTGGACGAGGTACAGCACCAGAATCAGTTGGAAAATTTTATTATGGCAATTTTCCTGACAATTTTGAGTGGGGTATTGGTACTTTAGCCTACCAAGTTGAAAGGCACCAAACTGGTAAATAGATACTATTTCGAGTCCGCTGCAACAATAATCAGTGTTTCTAAGAACAAAACAAACCACTTTCTAACTAAGTCGTGCAAATACTTTAATAACATTGTCTTACCTGCGTTTTATCGATGAAGGACAACAATATTGATTAAGGTATTCGAAGTATAGTATGAAGTGGTAAGGATTGCATTTTAAATGTTGTCATTCTTTTGCATATCCATTAAAAAAATACTGGTTAATTTTAAACACTTTTACCATCAGTTAAGAAAGTTACGACCACTTTTGTTCCTCTACCCTAACGTAAAAGAGTGCCTTAAAATCAAATGTAGTCACCTTCATGAAAATTGACCTACCTCTCTAACAGATGATACAATAAATGCAAGAATGGGTATAAGTCTTAGGGTAACCAATGTTTATTCAATCCAAATTGTTTATATGGTGTTTGGAACTACTATGTTGCAAAAAAGGAAAAAATGCAACCCCGCCCCTTTAAGATTTAGTCAAGAATTTTGCCTTTTACCAAAAAGTAACAAATTGATAAATATCATTAAAATAAACACTAAAGCAGGGCATCAGCTGAAATTTTCTCAAAAATAACTGCTATGTGTGTATAATGTCTACACTAGGTTTTAAAAGTTTTACCGTCCGGTCTTGAAAAGATGTATGTCAGAAATCCATGTGTGCTTGATTTTTGTGAATTAACCATGTATGAATTACTATAAACTTGGCAAAATATTTTGGAATATTTTTTCCCTCCATATTACTGTATAAATCCATGTTCTTAATACGAAAAATTACCTAAAAAATTCATGAAACTGAGTACTCTTCAAAATAAAGGTTATGCATTAGAGATCGCAAACCTTAAATCACATGTCACCTTAATTCACTTGTCTCAAAATAATTGACTGATTCTTCTGAATGAAAGTAAATATAATTGTTTAAGCAGTTAGGCAATCTTAGTTATCAACCATTTTGTTTGAACGGAATATAACTTTCTTGTAATGAAATTTTTTATACCAATGGTTTAGGAATTTCATTATTCTATTGAATGTTTAGGTCGAGGCGAAAGCAGCACAGCTGACACGATCCCTGGCATTTCAGAAAATAACACACCTGATTACATCACCAAGTTATTGGACGATATCAAACTCCTGAGACACTTCAAGGTAGGAATATGTCAACATCCCTTTAACGTATCGGGATTGGCTAAAATCGCTAAAATAATTACAATGATTAAATATCATACTTTAATACCAAGCAATAAAAAATTCTAACCGAACACTCAAAAATGGTGTTTTATTGCGATAAATATTGCACCCCTTTATCGACTTTCCCTTATCAGCGTTAAACATCTCTAACTTAATGTGCATTGTATTGGTACGATATGATACTATTTATTCATTAATGACAAAAATTTGTTATAAAATCTCTTACTAGACATCAGACCTGGGCGTCGTTTCAATTATTGAACTGTAAACATTAGCGATTTTCATTGGCTATCAAAATTGAATTATGTGCGCCAGATTCGTTGATTTCATGAGACGATAATGATCCGACACTTCAATTGTTAATTGCTCAGCTTAAAAAAGCACAGTAGGTGTCGTTTTCGAATTAACATTGCCGTCTTATTTGATGACGGATTTCAAGCGGGTTTCGGTATTTTGTAGCGGAAATGTTAATCTAGGGAATCGTGCCTAAGAATTTGGATACTTGTTTTCATTTTTATCTATTGCGTATTACGTAATAAACAGCGGGGTTCTGGGTACGGAATTTCTTTAAAGTCAAGTATCTAACGAACGGAGGACGTTATAAAAAAACTTAGGCATGGTTCCCTGCATTATACATTTATAGTCATTTTAAGGCTATTTGTTTTAATATATTTCTATATACAGAGTAGTTATCGTTGTTCAAAATACGAGCGACATTGGTTTATAGAAAACCAATCAAAAGTAGTGTTTGTTTCAAATCACTTACAATGCACTTTATACAGTGGGTTTATTTTAGTATATAATTATGGTTTAGTTTTTAAACCCATTAATTGGTGAAACTTGATTTGACCTGACATCCAAGACCGATACTTTAAGTCACAGTAAAAACATACTTAACGACCACTTCAATGATATGAAGACTCCATCACATCGACCACGTGTCTGCGGACTTCTTTTCAAAATGTCCTCAAGATTTAACAATGGGACCATCTCAAAATGGCAATTTTAGCTACTAAAGGTAGTCTTAATGTCGAATGCTAACTGTATATGTGTATCTTATAAATTGTTTTATTATTAAAATTGATAATGAATGGTAAATAATATACTTGAAGCCTACTTCGTTTTTGTTACTAACGATATCATTATATTAGATCTAATAATTTAGTAGGCTTTATATTTTGACACTACAAAGGTCACATGTTTGCTCGGGAAGAATATGCCTCTTTGTCTAATTACCATTTGAATGCAAAGCAATACAACTGTTATATTTACTTTTAGAAATATCTAATCAACATTTCGAATTTTAGAATATTTATTCATTTGATCTCCACATAAAATCTATTGAACTATTAAAAGGAACGTGGTATAAAGATGTATACATGTAACAGTTACACTACTTCTAATTATCTTATTCATGATAAACATTCAATACCAAATATGAATTTTATATTTGAGCTGAAGTCATAATCCCTTCATTCACTCTGTCAAATAGTTTGTCATACTTTATGAAGTATTCATGAAGTATGCACGAATAGTTCATGAAAGATTCATGAATTGCACTGAATGGTGTGTAAACATTTACAGATAGACTATTACCAATTCTCCATTGATTGGTCAAGAATCGTCCCTGGTGGGATACGTGAACATGTAAACAATACAGCTATTGAACATTATTACAAACGGATGGAGGAACTTGAAAATCTGGAGATAAAACCAGTCGTCACATTGTTCAACTACTGGGAAATGCCGAAGGAATTAGCAGGTATTCACTGAATGAACAAGCCACCAGTTACTCTACCATTGTTTTATTGAATAACGAAATCACCTTAAAGCCTGCGTGATTGTCACTGAAACCGAGATTTTAATGATGTCGAACACACATTTGCTGAATTCCTCTTTGTTGCAGTGACGATCATATATTTTTTTCAGCGGGTTTAATGCTGTTTTTAACAGTTTTTCTCAGCTATATACAGCGACCAGTTCACCAACCCAGTTCTCCTGGACTGTAAGCTAACCAGTACTGACTTATCCTTCTATAAGAGGCAAGCAACTTCTTAACATATGGAGGAAAATCTACGTTTTTATCATTTTTCATAGATAGACCGAGATTCGAACCTAGATTGACCGGTTACGAGTCCAGCGCACTGGACCACGGCCGTAAACAATCATAACTTATAATTTGAATGTATTGTTATCATGACAGATGTCGGTGGTTGGTTGAATGAACAGACGGTTGAAGAATTTGTCTTCTTTGCCGAGACTTGTTTCATCAATTTTGGCGATAAGGTTTGTCGATGTTTTATTTCCTCAGACGTATAAATGTATCATGGTTTAAAGCTGATAGTTATGCCCGTGATGATTGTGCATTGGAATTAGAAAGCATAGATAGGAAACTTAACTAATAGCAAGTTCTCAATTAGATATGAAAACTGTAAGCGACAAGGATTTTTTTTTGCTTTCTAATATTCATAGAATATAAAACCGGCGTACTAACTTCTTAATTTCGAAGAACGTCTCAATACAAACCACAAGCTACCGGTGTTTGAAGATCCCCCCCACAGACCCTCCACTAACCAGGAACACTTTTTTAAAACATGCTATAAACATGATATTTGACAGTGTTTCAAGAGTGTAAAATAGTTCCTGGGTTGTAGAGGGTCAGTGTGGGGGGGGGGGGATCTTCACACTCCGGTAGTCTGTGGTACACACTGGGTATGCGGGGCACTAAAACGGTGAAAATGCATTTTTTGGTTATTCTTCGTTATAAGAAAACTACAGTCGCTTTCGCTCTTTTTAGATTTCTTATTTACGAAGAACACCCAAATATGCACTCTTACATACATACATATCTCATTTACATTAAGATCTTACATAAGGCAGTTCAATTTCACGAAGTCTTTCTTGTAGGTTGATAAGTGGATAACCATAAACGACCCATATACTGTCAGTACACAAATCTATGGTAACAAGCAAAACACAGGAGTGAATGATACTTACTTAGCCGGCCATAATCTACTCAAAGCGCATGCTATTATAGCAAGCAGGTTAAAAAATCTGCCTGTGAAACGGGACGGTATGTTAAACTGAAATATTCACGTAGATCTAATATTAGGAAACGAATTGTTCCATAAAATGGACAAACAGATATTGGAATTTAATATTCCGAAATGCGGTAAAATATATTTGTGATTTAACGACATTGCAAATGTAGGATTTTAGATAAAAGATAAATATACTTAATCTTATCCATCTACTTTTGTGCCATTCTAGATCTACACACGCCCCGATAAATCATTTCAATACTATATAATCTATATACTATAACATATACAGTCAAACCTGTGAAAAATGTGGCTTTTATTGACAGGTGGTCTTTATATATTTGTTCTAAATAATCATTGACGATTTTTAAAACAATGGCCATTATACATAAAGTGATCTTTAATCGGAGCTGGCCACTAACACAGGTTTGACTGTCTAAATTCTTGAAACAAAAAAATACGTTTGTGCTATTTTAAAATATTAATGAATATTATCTCGTAGAGCATCTTCTGGTACATTTTGATCACCCCTGGTGTAAAAATATTCATTATAATCTCATATCAACAAAATAAGATTTCAGTAATAATTTCATTCTAGCACAACTTGGAATAGCACTTGACGTGAGTTGGAAAGAACCAGATAACGAGGTGACACCATCAGATTGGGAAGCCTCAGAAAGAGCTATGGAATTCAGTCTTGGTTGGTTTGCAAGTCCAGTCACCATTGCTGGTTATCCGAAAGTGATGAAAGATAATGAAACTGGGGTTCCTTGTGGATTACCTGAGTTTACTGATAAAGAGAAGGACGATTTGAATGGTAAAATAGTATTGTTTTGACCCCTCTATAACACACCATGTCGCGATAAAACCCATATATTTTAATCTTAATTCCGTCTATTTTTACCATTTTCTCCGTCTCCAAAATAAGCTGCAACAAAAGCAGGTAAAAAATATATTGTAACATCAAGATCGAATTACATCTGTATAAAATATGCTGATCTTATTTAATAATTCACAAAAGTCTGTTATTTGTTTTCCGATCCATAAATTCTATTGTAATGTATTTATTCATACATGTTTGTAATTCTTGCTAAATAGATATGTTTATATAAATGTATAAGATACTGTGTAAATAATTATTTACGTGCATTACCCACACTTTGAAATGTAATGAAATGTCGAAAAATTGGATATACAATCAAACATGCGTCGGCGGTTACCTCCAAATAAAGGGCAGCCAGTGTAGAAATGCCATTCTTTTAAAAACTGACCTTGATTATTTAGAATAAAATGACCTCCGAATAAAGGGTACCTGTCAATAAAGACCACAATTTGTCTTTCTCAAATGGCTTTGTTCACAAGTTTGACTGTATTTGTTTGTTTCTAAATTCAAGGCTCTGTTGATTTCTTTGTGGTCAATGTGATGCCGTCAGAACTCTGCACACAACAGCAGCACGTTACCAACAACAATAATGGTTACCTCAAAGATAGATCTGTAACTTGTGAACTAGATCAGAGATGGAGGAATGAGTATGTATTCATGTAATAAAATGTAATCTTATGCGATATGTAACATTTCAATATAAACATTTGATATCTCATTATATGATCTCGGCCAATTAGGAGAAGGTACTCTAAACACGTTTTGTATTTTTTTATTCTTTAAAACATGCTTTTCACATGTAACGTGTGTGTTTATTCAATGTTATTGTAAATATCTATTTTCAATGTGATGTTGTAACAAACCCACCTCCGTGGTCGAGTTGTTAATGTCGCTGACTTCAAATCACGGAAACCTCTTACTGAGGGTTTTGGGTTCAAACCCGCTACCGACCATGACTCTTTATGTGAGAAAGTAGGCAGTTGCTTACGTAGAATGGGAGTGTCTAGTACTGGTTCTTTCCAAGAACGATGCTTAGATAAACTGTCTGCCTCATATGACTCTGACTGTTGAAAAAGGGACGTAAAACACGAATAAACTAATCAATATAACAAGAATTGTAAGAGTATGTTATCCATTTGTCACACCAACTTTACCATTCTAAGACTGTGTTCGATGTACAGTATTGATATGTACTTGGCTCTATTGTATTGATATTTACTTGGTTCTATTGTATTGATATGTACTTGGTTCTATAGTATTGATATGTACTTGGTTCTATTGTATTGATATGTACTTGGTTCTATTGTATTGATATGTACTTGGTTCTATAGTATTTATATGTTCTAAGTTCTACATGTATTGTATTGTACTAGGTTGTACAGTATTGATACGTACTTGGTGCTATATTATTGATACGTACTTGGTTCTACAGTATTGATACGTACTTGGTTCTGTTGTATTGATATGTACTTGGTTCTATTGTATTGATATGTACTTGGCTCTATTGTATTGATATGTACTACGTTCTACATTATTGATATATACTAGGTTCTATTGTATTGATATGTACTTGGTTCTACATGTATTGTATTGTACTAGGTTGTACAGTATTGATACGTACTTGGTGCTATATTATTGATACGTACTTGGTTCTATAATATTGATATGTACTTGGTTCTACAGTATTGATATGTACTTGGCTCTATTGTATTAATATGCACTTGGTTCTATTGTATTGATATGTACTTGGTTCTATAGTATTGATATGTACTAGGTTCTATAATATTGATACGTACTTGGTTCTATAGTATTGATATGTACTTGGCTCTATTGTATTGATATTTACTTGGTTCTATTGTATTAATATGCACTTGGTTCTATTGTATTGATATGTACTTGGTTCTACAGTATTGATACGTACTTGGTTCTATAGTATTGATATGTACTAGGTTCTATTGTATTGATATGTACTTGGCTCTATTGTATTGATATGTACTTGGTTCTATTGTATTGATATGTACTAGGTTCTATAGTATTGATATGTACTAGGTTCTATAGTATTGATATGTACTTGGCTCTATTGTATTGATATGTACTAGGTTCTACAGTATTGATATGTACTTGGTTCTACAGTATTGATATGTACTAGGTTCTATAGTATTGATATGTACTTGGTTCTATTGTATTGATATGTACGTGGCTCTATTGTATTGATATGTACTTGGTTCTATTGTATTGATATGTACTTGGCTCTATTGTATTGATATGTACTTGGCTCTATTGTATTGATATGTACTAGGTTCTTTAGTATTGATATGTACTTGGTTCTATTGTATTGATATGTACTTGGCTCTATTGTATTGACATGTACTAGGTTCTATAGTATTGATATGTACTTGGCTCTATTGTATTGATATGTTTTAGGTTCTACAGTATTCATATATACTAGGTTCTATAGTATTGATATGTACTTGGTTCTACAGTATTGATATGCACTTGGTTCTATTGTATTGATATGTACTAGGTTCTATTTTATTGATATGTACTTGGCTCTATTGTATTGATATGTTTTAGGTTCTACAGTATTCATATATACTAGGTTCTATTGTATTGATATGTACTTGGTTCTACAGTATTGATATGTTCTTCGTTCTACAGTATTGATATGTACTTGGTTCTATTGTATTGATATGTACTTGGATCTACAGTATTGATATGTACTTGGCTCTATTGTATTGATATGTACTAGGTTCTATAGTATTGATATGTACTAGGTTCTATTGTATTGATATGTACTTGGCTCTATTGTATTGATATGTTCTTGGTTCTACAGTATTGATATGTACTTGGTTCTATTGTATTGATATGTACTTGGTTCTACAGTATTGATATGTTCTTGGTTCTACAGTATTGATATGTACTTGGTTCTATTGTATTGATATGAACTTGGTTCTACAGTATTGATATGTACTTGGTTCTATTGTATTGATATGTACTTAGTTGATTGCGTACTGGATTTTGCAGTTGATCTAATAAATAAATTGAATTGTTTATGAAACATTCTGATATTTGATTTTCTCTTTTTATCTATGTGATGTACTTATCTATTGAACAGGTCATCCGGAATAAAGAGGAACAATCCCTGGGCGACACGTAAAATCTTAAACTGGATTAAGTACCATTACAGTGATGTACCAATCTATCTCACATCAAGCGATACATCTGAGAACAGTGATAAACTCAACGATACTGATAGAGTGGAATTTTTGAGAGAAACAATTGATGAAGTACTCAAAGGTATGTACCCAGAAGTGTTTGATCATATGTATTCCACCAATTTAAAAATGTTGTCGTTACATGCATTCATGAGTCATGGCTGGTCTCATTGCCTTGCGCTATGGCAAAAAAAGCTGAAAGAAAGTCCATAGTAATTCTTTTCCCTTTGAATGACACATATTTACGGTGTAATAGCTAAATATATTCAAGTATTGTTATACCTAAATAAACAATTTTTTTCAATGTATTCATTGCATTCAAATGTTGTTGTTTGTCTTTTGTTTTAAAGCTGTGTCTCTTGATGGTGTAAATGTTCAAGGATTCACAGTTAAGTCTCTCGTGGACTATTATGATAATTCTAGTCTACAGGCTGGGTTATATCAAGTTAATATCACCAACAAAGACAAACAAAGGAGGCCTCGATCATCCGCTGGGTTTTACAGGTAAATGCAATTCGATTGTAAAGGAGACAAATGCTAAATACAGGGTGTCCCAAAAGAAAGGTAACACTTCTATGCATGTTTAATGTCCCTTTAAATTGTAGATGAATTGCACATCAGAAACGTCATAAATTACTAAAACGACGTCCAGGGTGAAAAATGCACTTTTGTTTTTTTGTATTAAATTGCAAATTCAGAAGATATTTACAAGGTTCTCTGACACAAAAAACTTACATCTTTGATCTACATATCTATATAAATATTATGTATTCATCTGCAATTTAAAGGGACAATAAACATGCATGAAAGTGTTATCTTTCTTTTGGGACACCCTGTACATGCTTTTGTCGAATATGTTAGAACTGTGATGCTGGTTGTTATAATATTTTTTCTTCATGTTACCTAGACAATCACTGTTTTAAAAGTCTACAATGTGTTTGCTTTGTGAGACAATCAAGAGATTTATTAGGTATTTCGTTATTCTATTTTGTCTTTCTTGTCGGTATACTTTTTTCATAAGTAAATTGCGTATATCATCATTATTACTAAGTGCTAACGGCGTGTTTATTTGTAAATGTCTAATCTTTCATGCGATGCATTACCATTATTTGTTCGTCAGAAACGTCATTGCCAACAATGGATTCAATGAACATGATCTAGATTGGTATATGCCATATAATGATGTTTTCCTGGAGGAAAGCTTTCCTGGAGGATTTGTATGGAGTGCAGCAACGGCAGCTTATCAAGTCGAGGGAGGGGTGAATGAAGGGGGTAGGTCTTGACTGCTCAGTTATTCAGTTATTTTCTTTTGGGTGCGGGGTATAGCCGCACTAACAGCTTGTGTCATGTGGTAACTTTTCAATTTGTTTACGGTGAGGAAGATCACAACCATATGTCTAGGTAGAATCGACGATCTACTGTAAGCTGTCTTTTATGCACTCAACAGTAAAATATCACAAACGCTTTTAACGCATTCTGTAGTTTCAATTGAGACACTTTAATAAAGAGTTTTAATCAGAAAGAAATTAGTTTAAACTTATTTGAAACGACTTTGCTCATTTGTATACACAACAATACAGTCAAACCTGTTAACAAAAGCTTCCTTTCAGAAGATTTATTGTGGCATTGATTGACACGTGACCTTTATTCAGATGTGATTCGGTTCTCAATTGTCAATGAAGGTTTTTAAAGAATGGCCTTTATTCACAGAATGGCCTTTATTCGGAAGTGGCCGCTACTACAAGTTTGACTGTATTTTAAACACGATATTTAATTTTTAAAACATTGATGCTTTTTACGGAAATGTTTTTCAATTTCTATTTGTATGTTTTAATCATTGTCAGGAAGAGGTGCAAGTATATGGGACACATTCTCACACATACAAGGAAATGTAGACAATGATGACACGGGAGATAACGCGTGTGAAAGTTATAAATACTACAAAAAAGATGTTCAAATCCTAAAGGCTTTAGGGGTAAGACTGACTATTTTGGCTTATAGTAAACGACACATAATTGAATAGTATCACTACCTCAATCCAATAATTGTGATATGATGAATAACTGTCTAAATTAGGTGGCCTGTCTAATTTGGGGCAGGACTGGTTTTGTGATATAACCTGCTTTATTTAACGGCTGCCATTGACAACGGTTTATTTACTGATAAGAAAGACGAAAGTGCTGAGAAAGGGTTTTTGTGATGCATTTTAACTTTTCACAATACTAATACACCCTAACGACGAGTAGGAATACACGGCGCTCATCGGTACCGAAATATCTGAATAAAGGCCAACTGTCAGTAAAGGCCACACTTAGTATTTTCCAAGTGTGTTATTTGTTCAGAGCTTTGACTGTACTTTGTGCAAACATTATACAACCTTACACCCTTCTAGATAATCAAGATAATTAACACTTTAAAGCAGTATAAAGGGACCTGCATTAGTGCACGAGATTTCGAGATAACAACGCTCGTAAAAAACATGGAACTTTACGTACAACTACGAGAAAACACGACAAGATAACTCCTTGAAATAAGTCGATGCTCATAAAAATCTATTCTTATATTATCAACGCTCAAAATAACAACATTCATGTTATCAATTCTAAAAATATGGATATTCATGTTATCAATGCTCAAACTATCGATACTCATATTATCGAAACTCATAAACTACGATAAAAAATGACAGATTCTCATATTTTCGCTCATAATATCGAATATTTACGTGTATGTCTTCATTGATTCAGGTTAAAGATTACAGATTCTCTATATCATGGCCTCGGATCTTCCCACAAGGTTACGGAACACCCAATGAAGAAGGAGTTGATTATTACAACAACCTTATAGATGCTCTTCTAAGTGTTGGTATAACACCAATGGTTACACTATACCATTGGGACCTTCCACAAGCATTACAAGATTATGATGGATGGCTAAATGAGACTACAGCTGATCTGTTCGCTGACTATGCTGATTTCTGTTTCCAAAAATATGGTGACAGGGTAATGCATTATGTTATACATATTTAATATAAATAAAGTGTTGGGTGTAGATATTTTGTCTATTAAAATGACTCAGAATGTTTATCATTGCATGATCTTCATTTGTGGACATAGGTCATCAGCTCTAAAAACATGAAATATTGACAGTACTAATACTAGTAGTGTACGTCATACTTTTAAATGCACTTCTGTAATTAATTAATGTCAACATTTGAGCCGATACACCTTTGGCTTGATTATATATATTATATCTTTATTTGAATATGTTTATTCTCCAGGTGAAATTTTGGATCACTTTGAATGAGCCCTGGGTGGTATCCCTGTTAGGTCACGAATATGCAGCTATGGCTCCAGGTCGGTACTTACATTAGATTCACAACATTCAATACACCAAGCTTACTTAGTGTATATATAAAACTGCAACATTTTACGAAACACATGTTTACTAATAAGTTACTGAACAATTTATTATATTTATAGTTTACACATTTAACATACAGTTCAGTGGTTAAAGTATCTGACAGGTAATCACTGGACTCACCATAAGAAATTCGAATGTATCCCGGGACTAGAAAAATGTTTAATACAAGGAAGCTGCTTCTTGTGGAAGGTCTCTCCATCCCGGTGTACGCTCGTAGTCTTCATCTAACGTTAGAAAAGTCACCATGGACGTTGATGGTGATTTACCCCCTTCCTAAAAACACCAGAAATCCTTTCTCCTTTCATATGTTCAAGTCACGCGTATAATTTATTTTAGGAATAAAGACAAATGGTACATCGTGTTATAAAGTTTCTAGGACATTGATACTTGCCCATGCCAAGGCATATAGAAGATATGAGATGAACTATCGAGCCTCACAACATGGTAAGGCCTGACACTGAACTTTTCGGAGGACCTACATTACAATTTCAAATTTTGTTGAAGATGAAAATTTCTGACAACACCTCTTAACAATTGGAGTTCAGTTTCTTATAAGAATTTATAACAAAATTGCATCAAGATATTTGTTTAAACAATACACACTTATTGAGACGTTTTATGTCATATATTTCTTATAAAGGATTATACTTTTCTGATGCAGTGCACATACGTTTTATAGACTCCTACAGTTAATTAATTGATGTATTTGATATATGCAGGTCAGGTCGGTATCACAATGAACTGTGATTGGAGGCAACCATTGGACCCTAATGACCCCGCAGACAGGAATGCAGCAGAAAGGGGTCTTCAGTTCTCTCTGGGATGGTTCGCCCATCCCATCTTTGTCAATGGAGACTATCCTGACATAATGAAATCACAGATCAATAGACGCAGCAAGGAGGAAGGTCGAAACCAATCCAGACTTCCACCATTCTCAGATGAGGAAAAGAAGTTTATAAAAGGTTAAGACAACAGTGTTTTAGGAAAAGCTAACAATGTGTATATCGCATATCTTTTTACTTTCCTATAAGATTTGTACTAAAAGTCAGGCTGACCTGAATTCAATAAAGTACGAAGATTGTTTGAATGGTTCTATGTTCATTTTGTAAAAGTGTTTTGTAAAAAGAGAATATCAAGAAAATTTAGTTATAAAATATTATGCTCCAAACAAGTGTTTTCCTGGAGACAATTTTATTGAGAAACACATTCAGTCATTGTTTCAGGAGCATGGATTGCTTCACGTGTTGCTCTTGAAACACTCATTTTAATCAGATGAGTTTAAAAATGACTTGTTTTATAAGTATGGAGTGATAATGTGTAAAATGTCAACATGACTCGATACGTTTTAGGCAACAGGTTACAACTTGAGAAATATTATCTTAAAACTTACTTTTCAGGCTCTTTCGATTTCTTTGGATTAAACCAATACACATCAATTTTAACAAAGCGCAAAGTTTGTCCAGTAAATGATACAAGTTATCTATGTGACCAAGAGCTGGAGGAGAGTCAGGACCCTAGCTGGCTTAGGTATGTTCTATTATATATTTCATAGACAAAAATGCTCGTTTATGATATTCCTCTTGACCTGAACTACAATTCTGCAAGATCAGTGCTAAATTCCATTTCCCTTTCAAATGCGAACAATCGAACCTCCCTAATGCAAACTTCTATTCCGGAATCGTCTCTAAACCGAACACGTATGTCAGCTGGCTATGTTTTTTTATATGTATGTAATGCTAAAAGATTTGTAATACAGAACCTTTCTTATCCGAAAACCCCTCTAATAATTTTTGTCAGTCCAAAAAAGTTCAGTAATATTAGAAAGGTTCTACTGCACTACAGAAACAGAAAAATACTGTAGTAGATGATATGGGAATGCAAATCCCTCCCCAAACTTCCCTTCATACTTTATGACTCCAGGAAAATGCAATCAATTCTGATTCCCTTGTGTCTAATACACATTTCTTACGATCTTCATTATTTCTCTGACTTTGTTTTCATTTGCAAGGTCAGGGTCAGAGTGGCTTAAGGTCACGCCCTGGGCCATTAGGCGACTGCTGAACTGGATAAAAAAAGAATATGGAGATGTACCCGTGTATGTAACAGAGAATGGTATATCAGATAGAAATGGGACAATAAACGACCAACATAGAATTTTCTACTATAAACATTATATAAATAATGTACTAAAAGGTAAACAAAAATATAAAAGAGAATCCGTACTGATAAACACTTACCTATTTGACTAATGTGTATAGTAAAGAAAATGCATATCAAACATCAAACATAATTAATATTTACACTGGTCCTGATTTACGTTAACAATCAGACTAGAAGAAAAAATGGTATGATTCGTCCCCAAACATTTCGCACTCTCGATGAGCCGTAAGAACATTTAGAATCGGCCCTAAAATGAAGTCGATCGGGTCACCGTGAACACAGCCATAACTTACACTTACCTATTTAACAAACGATAGACAATAAACAAAACTTTTTAAACTAAGTACAAAAAGAAAGTGATTATTGAGCAAAATTTTTAAAAAATTGATACCATATTACGAATTTACTCATCTGGCTTGGTTAAAATCGTTAAAATATAAATATTTACACAGATTAAATATCACACTTTAATCCCAGCAACAAAACATTGTAACTGAACGCTAAAAAATGGTGTTTTATTGCGATAAATATTGCCTTTATCGACTTTTCCTTATAAGCGTTAAACATCTCTAACGGAATGTGCATTGTATTGGTACGATATGATACTATTAATTCATTAATGACAAAAATGTGTTATAAAATGTCTTACTACACATCAAACCTGGGCGTGGTTTCAATTATTGAACCGTAAATATAAGCGATTTTGATTGGCTATCGAAATTGAATGGGGTGCGTCAAATTCGTTGATTTCATGAGACGATAATGATCCGACACTTTAATTGTTAATTGCTCAGCTTAAAAACAAAGTAGGTGTCATGTTCGAATTAACATTGCCGTCTTATTTGATGGCGGATTTCAAAGCGGTTTTCGGTATTTTGTAGCGGACATGTTAGTCTAGGGAACAGTGCCTCAGAATTTTGATACTTGTTTTCATTTTTTTATCTATGGAGTATTACGTAATAAACAGTGGGGTTCTTGGTACGGAATATCTTTAAAGTCAAATATCTAACGAACGGTGGACGTTATCAAAACACTGAGGCACGGTTCCCTGCTTTATACATTTATTGTCATTTTAAGGCTATTTGTTGCAATATATTTCAATATACAGAGTAGTTATCGTTGTTTAAAAATTTGAAAATTACGTGCGATATTGGTTTATAGAAGACCAATCAAATGTAATATTTGTTTCAAATTACTTGCAATGTACTTTATACAATGGGCTTATTTTAGCATATAATTATGCTTTAGTTTTTAAATCTATAAATTGGTGAAACTTGATTTGACCTGACATCCAAGCCAGATACCTTAAATGTAAAAATGCAGGTTTGTATTCATGAGTGACAAATTTGAGGTCAAAACTTTAAAACCAATATGGATTAGAACAGACTTCAAAATCTGCAGAATACCGCGGAATCATAACGAGGACATTGCGTTATGAGCATATAACCCAGTATTAAAGGAACTGCATTGGTTACCATTTCACTTCAGAGTCACTTTTAAAGCATTACATGACCAATCCCCAAGCTATTTAAAGAACATGCTAGAATTTTATCAATTTGCAAGAAACCTAAGTTCTCAAAACAACACATACCAACCAGGTGAAACAAAAACTCGTATTAAGTACGGTGATAGAAGTTTTTTATCTGTGGCACCAAGATTGTGGAATACATTGCCCAAATCAATCATGAGTTTTAGCTATTTTCAAAAATATCTTTGAAAATAAATATTTTCATCAAAGAATATGGACTGTAATTCTTTATTGAATTAACTAGGATAGGACTGTAAATTGACTTTAAATGTGTTTAGCATAACTAATTAATTAACTAAGATGCATAGTGTTTGTAAAGCGCTCTTGGACATCTATTGTACCGATGAAAAGAGCGCTGTATAAATATGGTAATATCATTTTATATATATTTATATATTACCACTGTTAAATGATAGATGTAATGTATTCATTTGCAGCTATAAAAATAGACAACGTCAATGTCAAAGGATACACAGCCTGGTCTTTGATGGATAATTTTGAATGGTCTCGTGGTTATGCTGAAAGATTCGGTTTGCATTTTGTAAATTTTTCTGACCCAGAGAGAAATAGAATTCCAAAAGCATCAGCGTTATGGTATAGGTATGACATTGTGTTTGTTTCAAATGGCTGCATTAAATTAGATTAAAACTACGATACTCTAACAAGACTTATCATGTGAGTACTTTAGTCAGTAATTCGATCAATGTCTTCTGGTATTATCCTGGATATACTTGTCTCCGAAGCGTCATAGCAATACCTCGTAACTTGCAAAGTTACAGTTATTTGATATACAATATAAGGATGTTGATTTGTCTTACTACAAACACTTCAGTTATTTGTTCTAAGAAACAAACAATGCTCTGTTGTGTGTACATGTATTATAATTCGCATGTCTTCAGAGTTATTTGAACTATTTACGGTGGCGATGATTCTGCTATGTTCGAAGGAATCTATTGAGCTTACAAATTCACCTAAATACATTAAACAAACAATCTTTAAAGTTGCTTAAACTTCGACTCTTTTTACCTTCTCAGAGGTACTGTATATCATTCTTGCAGAAATCTGATACAACAAAATGGGTTCACGCCAAACACGCAATTAATGAATGTAAACGAAGCAATCAATGGAACGTTTCCTGATGATTTTGTATGGGCAGCAGCAACAGCAGCTTATCAAATCGAAGGTGGTTGGAACGAAGGAGGTATGTACTATGTAGTCCCGAGTCAGTCCCTGGCAAGATTATTAATCCACTGAATACTCAACTAGGGGATAGTGAACTTTCTCCGTGCTGGACTTACATGTTTATTGACCAGAAGTATACTCCCGTTTTAATGTCACACGAACAGCCAGGGCCATTTGTTGACTTTTCCATGCTTTAGCGGTGGAGAAGACACGAGGTGTACACATGGGCAGAACCCCGACTGTTCTGTATGCTAACTGAACAGCTTTGTTGATCCCCGACTGTTCTGTATGCTAACTGAACAGCTTTGTTGAATCCCGACTGTTCTGTATGCTAACTGAACAGCTTTGTTGATCCCCGACTGTTCTGTATGCTAACTGAACAGCTTTGTTGAATCCCGACTGTTCTGTATGCTAACTGAACAGCTTTGTTGAACCCCGACTGTTCTGTATGCTAACTGAACAGCTTTGTTGAACCCCGACTGTTCTGTATGCTAACTGAACAGCTTTGTTGAACCCCGACTGTTCTGTATGCTAACTGAACAGCTTTGTTGAACCCCGACTGTTCTGTATGCTAACTGAACAGCTTTGTTGAACCCCGACTGTTCTGTATTCTAACTGAACAGCTTTGTTGAACCCCGACTGTTCTGTATGCTAACTGAACAGCTTTGTTGAACCCCGACTGTTATGTATGCTAACTGAACAGCTTTGTTGAACCCCGGCTGTTCTGTGTATGCTAACTGAACAGCTTTGTTGAGCCCTGACTGTTCTGTATGCTAACTGAACAGCTTTGTTGAACCTTAATGTTCACACATACGAAGTCGTCACACGTGTGACAAATTGGTTTCTGTGAAAATCACGGTTCAACACAACTTTCTCACACATGATATTTAGTAACCACGGTGAGGGTCTAGTGATAACTGGTCACAAACAATAGCCACCTGACTACAGACACCCCTCCGAAATATTTTCGGTTTTACTCCAAAGACGAAATTCGTGTAGGCAATCACCAAGCTTTTGTTCTCTAGGGCGTGGTTTAAGCATTTGGGACAAGTTTTCACATGACAACAAGACAGATAATGGCGCCAATGGTGATGTTGCAGATGACAGTTATCATAAGTATCCAGAAGACGTCAATCTACTAAGAGCATTAAAAGTAAGTTCTCCCGGTAAAACATTTAACGCTAAATAACAGAACAAAATATAATTGATTTCTGACATGTTTATACATTTAGTATGTAATATAATATATATAGTTAAATGCATATGTGGTATACGTTCGTCAAAAAAATTGTGATCGTATGAAAGATTTTTGTTGTTCGGTACGAACACAAAGTTAAGATAATTTTTCATCAGTCAATCGGGAATATTTTTCTACATACCGAAGAGCTTACATTAACCTTCAACCTTCAACGAACACCAGTAGAACCTTCAGAGCTTTGAGTACTTTTCGTATGCAATTAAAGCTGGTAAAAATCAATGTATGCAAATTCAATATCTTAATAATAACTGAACAATGAAAGGTTTTATATTTTGTATGAAATAGATTTTTATTTAATTGTACATGTGAAATCGTTAATGAAAAGTTAATGACTAATTTGACAAAATTACAAAACGTAAATTTGATCATTTGACAATCATTTCATTAGTTAGGCTGTTTTCGTTTTTACCCCAGCCACACCCACCCAACTTCTTGCTGAGTTTATAAATTAGATAAAAAAATATATATACAAGCTAACTGCTTTACTGAAACGACATGATAAATTCATATCCGTGTGTATACAGTACATTTCAATACAACTACAATTTTATTACTGATTTAGGCCAATGTAATCATTGAATTGATGACAAACATTTATTGTGTTAATGTCAATAAAACATTTCGACTTGACCTGACTCATTAATACAGTGTATTAGGTATTCAAAGACTAAAATATACAATGTTACAGTTTGATAACGATGTAACATAATTAAAAACATACAAGATGTTGCGTAACTGGTTTGAAATTAAATTTTGTAAGTTATTTTGTACAAGAGTATATAAATACATTCAACTAATATTATCTTGTCTCAGGGGCCGGAGATAAGAATTTTTAAAAAGCACAAAGTGTTGTCTGTACAATCACTGAAATTACTAAATGAAATAAAAATCAAATATAAAACATATCATTCTTTAATACTTTAATGTAGCCTTTACATGTATCCTTCGGCACGAGCAGCGCTTTGTGCTGATTGTGAAAAAGTTGCACTATATTAATTTTGTTATCATGACTAAGAGTTTAACATAATTTTAAGAAAACAACTATGAACCCATGTCCTTAGCTGTTTTATATACAATTGAATGGCCATTAAATGTGAGAATATTGGTTGTGTTAATAGAATTTTTTTTGAAATCCAAGATATCATTTTAGGTGAGTCATTACCGCTTCTCTATAGCCTGGCCAAGAATCTTTCCAGAAGGCTCTGGTGCAACACCAAATCAAGAAGGAATAGATTACTACAATAATCTTATCAGCCTGCTTCTAGAAGCTAACATTGTTCCCATGGTAACACTCTATCATTGGGACCTTCCAAACGAATTGCAAGTGAAATATGGAGGTTGGCTGAATCGTACAACAGCCGACTTGTTTGAAGCTTATGCTGATGTTTGTTTCCGGGAATTCGGAGATCGGGTGAGCCTCCGTACAAATTAAAACTATTTAAACTACTCATCAACTGTTACAAACTCTAACTATTCTTGCTCATCTTTTCAAACATTGTATGTGGTTTTCAATGCTTTTCGAGAAGGGCACGCATCCGTAATTGATATGACCAGCTTGCACATGTGAGGGAGCTGTCCAGCTAGCTTTCGGGAGATTAATGTTTTCTATCCAAGGTGTACGTATGGGGTCTTCCTCTACTGGTAAAGCTGTGAAAATCGCAAAAAAGTTTACCCTGACTGTTGGTAAGACGTTTAACCCCGAAGAAAAATAATACTTTAGACGATCTTTGCTTTATCAATATGATGAATATTTGACGGTAATGCACTTGGTCAACAATGTTCTTTGACGTACGCACATGACTAAATGGATCTTTGCACTCTTCTTCATCTGTTGGTCGTTAAATATTGCTGCCTTGTCTCGTAAAAAAGTTTTTTAATACATGATATATTTATAGGCATATTTGTATATTTATAAAGATTGAATACAGTAAAACCCCGATTATCCGAAATCGTCGGATAATGGTATATTTATAGGTATATTTGTATATTTATAAAGATTACATACATGGTATATTTATAACAGTGTAATGCATTGTGCTTCTTCTAGGTGAAGTTCTGGATTACATTGAATGAACCATGGGTTGCATCTTATCTGGGATATGGTGTGGCAGCAATGGCTCCAGGTAGGCTCCCACTATTCACCAAGCGCCAGCTTTGTTCTGCTAATATAGTTATTTATATAAAGGACCATATCTCAAAGGACCATATATAACCCGACCCATAGTTTTTTTATCGATTTGGCAAACTTTATTTCGTCCTCTTAATTCTTTTTTTCAATACGAACAGAAATGTAAACAAAACATGCTTACCTACCGACCCACTGTTAAAAGTTCAGAATGCGTTACCGCAAACCAGTATACTTTAAGGATGGTCGAATTTATCTCAAAACGGAACGCACATACTTTGGGTCCCTTATCATTGTATATGTTTTTGTTATTGAAAATTATTTTTCTCAATAGGGGCAACAACTGGTACAATATTTTCGAAATGTGCAGCAGAACAGTTTAATTATCTAGAGTAAATATCAAAGAAATAGCAACAATTTAGCAACTTATTTTTATAATATCAACACTTTTGAGAGGCATTGATTAGATAAGTCAAAATATAGAGTAGCATTGAAATAATACTTGAACATAAGTTCTCAATATTCCACTCAAAAGAACAACCTTATTTAACCTTATAACTGTTCATCTATCGTTCTACAAGGTATTAATGGAACTGGTACCCTTGATTACCAAGCAGCACATACACTGATTCTCGCCCATGCCAAAGCTTACAGACTTTATGAGAGAAAATACAAGGCAGTGCAAAATGGTAAGATCTACAGTTTGTCAAAATGTCAGAGTTTATTTATATCGACAGTACTTTACATTATATGTGTTGATTATTTCTTGAAATCTTAAACTTATTAAAGCATAATTTCTTCATTCAGTCAATGTACAATATTTCCTGGTGATGCAAATTTTATTTTGCATTTTCCTCTTAATCTTAGAGAAATTCAAATTTGTAAATGAAAAATCTCTTTACTGTCTCCATACTAATTATGCGCGGATAAGGAATTTTAATTAAATGATTCAATATGATAAACCCTTTAATTTATTTACAATGTAGAAGAAAAATGGTTTCAATCATTGCCAACACATATTATAATATATGTATGGGGTGATATATCATTTGAATTTAAAAATTAAATAACCTTTATGCAGTAAATTTTGGTAAAATTTTCTTAAATAAGTTTTGATAATAATTATGTAATTTTAATAAATGTAACTTTGATATTTTTTCTTTCTGTACATGTAATTTTGTGACTCTTGTTAAAGTCAAGAAGCATTTTGTAGCCATAGGGTAAAAACTTATATAAGTGATTTTAATTGTTTAATTAAGACATCTTTGTATTGAATTTCCCTAGCTGCTGACAGCTAGTGCAGTAAATATGTCTTTTTATAAATAATCTAATGTTTAGAATAGTAACTCAATGGTTTTATTGTTTAAAAACTGACCGTCGGCTTATCAGATATTTAAAAAAAAATTCGGTATCCATTTTTGATTGGCTACCTTGGTATGAACAATTTTGTAACGCGGTTCTTCATTGGCTCGAACCCATTTTATGTTTAAAGATGTGTCCTTCCGTAGTGTGTTTAATCTATTATTCTCAAAATAAAGAAATACACAGGACACATCTTCTTGATATTTTAGCTCCCCGGAAAACGGAGCATACGTCAGCAAAACAAAAAAGCAACAAAAAACGAACGATCACCGCACAAAACGTGGTGGTGAAAACAAAAGAACGCAGCATAAAATAACATTGCTTTCATTTATCTGTATTTAAAGGCACTATTGGTATAACTTTAAACTGTGATGCCGCTGTACCCAAAGACCCCAGTAAAACCCTTGATGTTGAAGCCGCTGATAGAAGACTACAATTTTATCTCGGATGGTTCTCTCATCCAATATTTGGAAATGGTGAATACCCGGATGTGATGCGCGCGCAGGTCGACGAGAAGAGTACTCAAGGATCTAGATTACCGCGATTTACAGAAGAAGAAAAACGCATGGTAAAAGGTAAAAAATAGATCAAAATATGAGACTACCCGCAACAGCTGGAATAAAGATAAGATAGATGTACAACATACACTTTTTCGTAACGTGCTTCGCCTATTAAAGATGTGTCATTTTACGTTTTGGGGGAAACTCAAACACGGGAGCTTGGAAAGAAAAACCTGACGGACCTGTCGTCATTTTGAGTCTTTCATTTTCGTTGTAATCTTTAAGCAAACTTTGTTGTCTCGTAGTGTTTTGTTGACTTATCATATGACACAAACGTTGATCCTTGTTTGTGATGTCACTCTTCTTCTTTTATTCTTCTTTTTCTTATTCTATTTTATCATCCCTATATTTAGGTTCTTCGGATTTCTTTGGACTGAACCAATACACGGCAGTAGTAGTCAGTGATAACCCTAATGCCATTAACAAAGAGACGTATAACAGTGATATGCAAATACTAGAGGAAGCGGATCCTAAGTGGCTCGGGTAAGACGATGGTTGTTTAAAATCTCTAAATGACATATATCATATCGAATGCTTAACCCTTACAATTCTGAAACCGAAACTCTAAAGGGTTTGCCAATAGGTTAGAGCCAGGCCTGACTACAAGCCAATGCAATCTCACCAGGCTCTTTAGTGTTTCTAAATTATCATTGTGATAACCCTGTTTTTAAATGGAAGTGGAACAAGTTTATTCAGGAAAATCAGTGGGTTAAGAGTTAATATAGACACCCATCTTCCTCTTGAAAAAGTCATAAAGTACGGGAAGTCCTATCCTTTATTAGCTGCTAATATTTACAGTTTGAGAGATTGATACTCATACATTTACAATCATAAACAGACTCATACAGTTTGAGAGATTGATACTCATACATTTACAATCATAAACAGACTCATACAGTTTGAGAGATTGATACTAATACATTTACAATCATAAACAGACTCATACAGTTTGAGAGATTGATACTCATACATTTACAATCATAAACAGACTCATACAGTTTGAGAGATTGATACTCATGCATTTACAATCATAAACAGACTCATACAGTTTGAGAGATTGATACTCATACATTTACAATCATAAACAGACTCATACAGTTTGAAAGATTGATACTCATACATTTACAATCATAAACAGACTCATACAGTTTGAGAGATTGATACTAATACATTTACAATCATAAACAGACTCATACAGTTTGAGAGATTGATACTCATACATTTACAATCATAAACAGACTCATACAGTTTGAGAGATTGATACTCATACATTTACAATCATAAACAGACTCATACAGTTTGAGAGATTGATACTCATACATTTACAATCATAAACAGACTCATACAGTTTGAGAGATTGACACTCATACATTTACAATCATAAACAGACTCATACAGTTTGAGAGATTGATACTAATACATTTACAATCATAAACAGACTCATACAGTTTGAGAGATTGATACTCATACATTTACAATCATAAACAGACTCATACAGTTTGAGAGATTGATACTAATACATTTACAATCATAAACAGACTCATACAGTTTGAGAGATTGATACTAATACATTTACAATCATAAACAGACTCATACAGTTTGAGAGATTGATACTCATACATTTACAATCATAAACAGACTCATACAGTTTGAGAGATTGACACTCATACATTTACAATCATAAACAGACTCATACAGTTATTAAATAAAAATAATAAACTGTATAATAATGTGAAAAATTGGTGAAAATATATTTGGTTAAACTACCGTCTGCATTACGTAAAACACATTTTATCCTACTGACATTGTGTTTACCGTTTTATTTGGTTGATAATGATATGTTTATTAACATTTACTGACTTTTTTGTATACATTTACTATGTACCATTTGTATGTAAATTATTTAGTTACATGTACATCCGAACCTCAGTTAGCGGCGGTGACTTTGTTCATAAGGCCAGGGATTGGGTTAAGTAGGTCACACTAGTCTATTTTCTAAGCATACCTTTCGTACATTTAAAGTGCGATTCCTACCCAAATATCATTGTACTTTGGATTTTGCCATTAAAACATTCAGGTCGTTCAGACAAATAAATAAATTGGACTGTACTGAATATCTTATTTGTTACTTTATCACCATAGAACTGGATCCTCGTGGCTTCATGTGACACCATTTGCCATCCGTTTGATGCTGAACTGGATAAGAAAGGAATATGGCGACGTACCAATATATATAACAGAAAACGGCTCATCTGATAAGAATGGAACATTGGAGGACCATCATAGAGTACTCTACTACAAGGGATATATCAATGAAGTGTTAAAGGGTAAGGTATAATTGCCTATTCTTTTCTTAAATCGTTGTCGTCTTAATCATGAGTCGTTACGTAACGCATACGGTATAAAAACCTGTGAACAAAGGCCATCATTATGAAATACAATTATGTGGCCTTTATTGACAAGTGTCCTTTTTTCGGAGGTCATTTTGTTCTGGATTTTCAAAAATAGTTTTTAACAGAATGACCTTTATTCACAGGGTGGCATTTACTTGGAGGTGGCCGCTAATACATGTTGACTGTGCTGTAGAGCGTGGCCGCGTGCGAAATCATGAGACAGGTTTACTTTATGTGTATTGTGTCGTTATAAAAATATGTAAGAATATACCAAAAACTTGACAAATTTGCATTGATAGAGACACGTTTTTTTTTACTTTCTTCAGCTAAGCTGGTTGACAATGTAAATGTTAAAGGATACACAGCATGGTCATTAATGGATAATTTTGAATGGTCGCGTGGATACGAGGAACGATTTGGAATTCATTATGTCAATTTCTCGGACCCAGATCGACACAGAATTCCGAAGTTATCCGCAGCGTGGTACCGTGAAACGATCATGCGCAAAGGATTTCCAGAAAATGCTGTGAATGTCACCGCATGGCAATACGAAAATAATTTCTTGTATGGTTTGTTCCCGAAGAATTTTGCATGGAGTGTTGCTACGGCGGCCTATCAAGTAGAAGGAGCCTGGAATCTTGATGGTATATAAACGGTTATAATTCTGTACATAGCATAGCATTCGAATTTTCTCAGGCAAAATAGATTCAAATAAATTCATATGCTAAATAAAATGAAGTTCGTCTTCTTTAGGCTGAATACTATAAACTGGATTAGATTATTCGCTTCTTCTCTTAATATCTTACGTACGTTTAGTAAACAACTCTTTGTTCATCATTTACATACCTTTTTTGTTCCTGCACCGAACCGAATTTGTAAACTTCAATAGAACGGGAAGTTTTTAAATGCTCTTGGTTGGTCAACAGATGGACTTTTAATACATTCTAACAAACTATTACTTTTATTATTCGATTTCTTTATGTAGATCGATTGTAAGTATTGTAAAATATACACATTTAATACACATTTTGGGCTTTTTCAAGAATCGAGTTTTGTGCATTGGAGGTTTAGAAATTCGACATAGTGAAAAGAGTTGATAATACGGTAATATTGGTTCATATTGACTTTCAAGTTTCGCTATAAAATTCATGACAATCATACCAGGTAATATTTCAATGTTTTAGTTATTTGAAGCATCCAATAGCAAAAGATTTTAAAACATTGGCTTAAACATGGAAGCAAATCAAAAACTGCTTATTGAAGGGAACATATTGTGATCATTTCTCACCATACCACAATACCTATCTTTTTACCATTGTAGGTAAAGGCGTCAGCATATGGGACACATTTTCACATCAGGGTAAAGTTGACAACAATGATACCGGTGACATAGCATGTGATACATACCATAAATTCATGGACGACATAACATTGCTGAAAAATCTGAAGGTACGAGCATATTATTAAGAAATAATGAATATGTATTCTGACGCTCAGACACACATCCGTGATTTGCCCAACTGAACACCTCTCCATGTTTAGTCAACCGAACACCTCTCGATACTTTATCAACCAATGAAAAGTTGTACATATTTAAAATTACGATTCTAGCACAAAAGTATAATTTGTATTGACACAAATGAGTACTATGTATGGATGACTTCGGAATGGAGTTAAATTTACTGACATGTGAAGGGGCTATCAGGAGCAGACATGGACGTTACCCGGAAATAATCCACTCCAGTTGCACTACTATGGCTATTAAGCCATACTTCAAACGCCACCCGGCGTATGCAATCGCACCGCTATTGCAACCATTATATAAAATCAAGCGCACCGCCTGATGCGTTAAGACCCGGGGAGGCACCGCAACTGCCATAATCGCACCGCTAATGCGATATAAATGCAAACGCACCGCCTGGTGCGTTAAGTTCCCGCACGACGAATAATAATACTGCATGGTACCCGCTGTACCTCGATCATTCTACTACCAGTGCAACATTATGTATTAACAACACCCTAACGAAAAATGTGAGCTAATTACAGACCGCCTAGGACGCTAATCCATCGAGCCCATCTCTAACCGCTCATTTAACCCAAATAATAAGTTTTGGAAGCAAGCCTATAATCACAGCCCGACAGTATAACTCAGATACGGTAAACCATAATCATAGGTATACCACCATTTATATCTTTAACATAACTATTCGCCTATTTAGCAAAGACAGCTGGGTTCCTGATCGCTCCTTCCGCCACAGAAATAAATGAACATTTATTTCCCGCCAATTCTTATTTTAAAATTTTTCGTAATTCTTTTTCAATGGTAAACAGGTAAAGGTCTAGACCGATATCTGGAGGTGGGAGGGAAAGTTTGAATGAGTCTGGCTATTGTACGCACTCTGGTTCTTATTGTTGGTGGTATAAGATCTCGTGTAAGACCTATTACGCCCAGGTATACAATTAACAAATGGGTATTCCCCGTTACATAGGTCTTTTATTTTTGGAGAAAAGTTGATTTAAATTATTTTTAAACTGTTGCTTTTGGTTGCCATGTTAACCAGACTTTAAAATAGATTAACTAGATTTTCAGCAATCCATACATTTGTAAAGATCTGTAAAATTTGATTACACTTGAGAAAAGTCTAATTTTATGTTACCATAAGTTGATGGGGTAATTTAATATGATCCAATTTTGACTTTAAACAGCACAAATGCCAAAACATCGATAATTTGACATAACTTGACAAGATTATATAGTCATCTGTGTTTTATCGTGGTATGATGTATGGACTGGTTTCCTATAGGTGTCTTTTGGAATTGACGAAAAGTTAAAATGTGATACTAGTATATGACCGTTTTTTTATTCTTATACGTTTCAGATATCACATTACCGGTTTTCAATAGCTTGGACAAGAATACTTCCTGACGGAACAACTAGTTATATCAACCAGGCTGGTGAGAGATATGAATAATCTATTATTGCACACCTGTAAATTCCTATTAATGCATTTTTAGCTCACCAGAGCACAAAGTACTCAAGGTGAGCTATTGTGATTGTGTGTTGTCCGTCGTCCGTGCGTGCGTGTGTGCGTGCGTCCGTCCGTACAAACAAATTGGGTTTGGGTGACTCTAGGGTTAGGGTTAGGACTCTTTGTTCAACCGGAGTCACTTAAAAAAATGTCCATAAGTGGATTTATGTGGCTAAAATCGAGTTTATGTGGCTAAATTTTAACAAATTTTAACATGGGAAAGCCACTTAAGTATCCTATCGTTAGTATGTCCGTACACACCAGAGGTTGGTTGTTGGGTTAGAGTTTGGGTTTAGGATTGGTAAATTTAGGTCTTGTGAGTTTCATAGGGTATACCCCACAACATAGCCCTCGTGAGTATGTCCGTCCATCAGTGAGTCAACAATTGCTTTAAAGCAACATCTCCTTCTTAAGCAGTTGGCCAATTTCAACGAAATTTAGCAGGGATGTTCCTTGCATGAAGCTCTACCAAAGTTGAAAAATCAAATTTCATTAAAAACTCCGGTTGCTATGGCAACCAATAGGAAACACATTATAAATCTTCTTGTCCAAAAACGCAGGGCCTAGAGCTTATATATTTTGTATGTAGCATTGTCTAATGGAGTTCTACCAAGTTTGTTCAAATCATTGCCCTTGGGTCAAAATTGGCTCCGCCCCAGGGATAACTTGATTTTACATAGATTTATATAGGAAAATTTAAGAAATCTTCTTGTCAAAACTACAATGCCTAGAGTTTAGATATTTAGTGTGTAGCATTGTCTAGTGGAGCTCTTCCAAGTATGTTCAAATTATTGCCCTAGGCTCAAATTTATAATAGGAATATTAAAAAATCTTCTTCTACAAAGCCTATAGGCCTAGAGCATTGTCTAGTGGATCTCTATCAAGTTTGTTCAAATTACGGCCCTGGGGTCAAAATTGGCCCGGCTCCGGGGTCAACTCTAATTTATATAGGAACGTCTTGACCGAAACTACAACGCCTAGAGCTAAGATATTTTGTATGTAGTATTGTCTAGTGGACCGCAGGGTCAAAATTAGCCCCGCTCCGGGGTTTACTTGATTTATAGAGGCTCATATAGGAAAATTTAAAGAATCTTCTTGTTCAAAACCATATTTGGTATGTAGCATTGTCTAGTGGAGCTCTACCAAGTTTGTTCAAAGTACCCCCCTAGGGTCAAAATTGGCTCCACCCAGAGATTTACTTAAATTTACAAAAAATCTTGTCAGAAACTACAGTGCATAAAGTTAGATATTTCGGATGTGGCATATTGTCTAGTGGACCTCGGCCAAGTTTGTTGAAATGTTGGCCCCGGGGTCAGGATTGGCCCTGCCCCGGGGTCACTTGATTTATATAGGCTCATATATAGCACGAAGGTGAAAAAATGTTCTTCAGTCTATAAAGGTCTTTTCTGGTGAGCGATACAGAGCCATCATGGTCCTCTTGTTATTCTTCATAACACTTTTTGTGAAAGTTACTGGGTCAACACACGCACCCGTTGGGAAAGCTTTGTCTAAAGAAAAATAAAGTCGGGCAAAAATTGATTAAAAATGTTTAGTGCATATACAAATGTACATATGTTTCGACACAGGCGTTCAGAACTTAGGAATGATGTTATTGTCACGTACAGTCAAACATATGAACAAATCCATCTATGGGAAATACTTAACTTTTAGTGTGGATTTTGTTGTTAGGTGACTTTTATTTGGAGATTATTTTGTTCTAAAAAATAATGTCGGCTTTTAAAAGAATGTCCTTTAATGACAGGGTTGCATTGATTTATAAACTTGATATAATAGCAATATGCAGCCCGTGCTAAGTCGAAAAAGGGATGTTTTAAGAGTCCATTAACAACGACCTAAATATGTATTCGTACATTCTAGGCATCGCTTACTACAACTCGTTGATAAATGCCCTACTTGACGCTGAAATCGTTCCCATGGTAACAATGAATCACTGGGATCTTCCACAAGCATTAGAAGATGTAGGTGGATGGGTCAATGACACGATTGTTGATGTCTTCGTTGATTATGCTAAAGTTTTGTTTCAAACGTTTGGTGATAGGGTAAGTTGATAAGTTGCCGAACAGTGCAACAATTTCTTCATGCAAACTTTTGTACATATTGGAATTTTGTACATATTGGAATAAATTTATCTGGCCACAGAAAACTATTTAACTTGTAACTTGGTATAGATTCGTAACAACGGCGACGAACATATGGATACTTTACCGAGCTATCTCTTAGTGTATTAGGATCGTAACACCCATTTTTTTCTCAAAATAGGGCGGACAGATTTTGAAAATATGACAGAAAATGATGTACAGTGAGATTTTTCAAGACCGATGACATTCCTTTGAGTTATCTTCCCTTTAAATTTTCACTAAATACCCATTCTTATGTAGAATTGCCAATTAGTGTCGCCATGCTTTAACGGGACATTTACGATTCAGCTGATGGTGTTTCCCTCGACTATCTAAGTGCAAGTTATAGCTGGTATATTAAAGTATATTTCAACGGCAATTTAATTACATTTATTTCAGAATTATAGTCATGTCAGTGATTCACATAATACTTATACCTCAAAATTCTAACTTACGAGACCTAATTTACGGGACGAAGCTCATCTTATAGCCATTATTAACATGTCATTTGATAGTTATATCGCTGATTTCATCCCATAATTTAAATCATAGTTATTTTGTACACACCCGGTAGTGTAAATCACGTGTACGTCGCCATATTTTAAAAATAAGTGGGCCATAAAAAAATAAGCCAGGTAACTTTTTCACTCATTTTATATTATTTTAGAGGTTGTTTTGTAGTATTTAAGTGTATATCAGTAAGTTTGTATAAGTAGCATTCGAATATATGTCATAATAAGTAGGCTGAAGTTACCGTCGCCCTTTATCTGTAAAAATATGAGTCGGTCCCGTATATTAGAAAACGTCCCGTAAATCAGAAATTGATACAAACTTAGTCTGATCCGAAAGTAATCCAACAACAAAACTATTTTATTTTCTAAATTTATAAAAAGGCATATAAGTATGCTATTCACATGCTTAGATAAAATAATACCTTTATTACAGTTTAAAGTGCATTTAAAACACTTGTTACAATCTAAAAGACATTTCTATAAACATGTTTTACGTTCACTTACGTGTGTTCACTCATACTTTACTATAAGGTAAGTATGTTTTTCAGATACGTTCAAATCTGATTTATTTACATTGTCCTGTCTTCTTTTGTTTAATGTCCTATGTAGTTATTGTGCTTGACAAAATTGTTTCGGACAACAGGGTTGTGAATGGAGAATTGTAATTATGAAAGTAGGGGAACCTACAATAAGGGTGATGTATCAATTAATCCACAAAAATAGATTTTGAGACTGTCATTATTATTATAGTGGCGAAGATACAGTAAGCGCGCAAACATCCAACCTCGTTATTGGCGAATATGTCGGTGATGATAATGATTAGTCATTGTATATAAATTTCAAAACTGAAAGTGGTACATCGATTTATGTGGCCTTATGGTTGATCGAATTTTGGTAAAAAATATGATGTTCTTCGCAGAATAAATTCACCAAAAGCGGCTGGAAAAGCTGAAAGAATCTTTGATCTGCCTGACAATACCATGCAGTTCATTAAAGAAAAAAAGATTTGTTGAAGTTGACACATGTATACTTTCAATGGATGTATACTTCGAATGAAAAATTGAGAGTTTTAACCTTGATAACTGTTGCATTACCTGAACAATTTTCTAATCGAAATGTACATGTATCACTAGAATTCGCTTTACTTATAACTTTAAATACAATTTTATTAATTCAAAATTCCAAAATCTGTTTTTATATACACAGTGAAATATTTAACTTTCTTATGTAACAATGTACGGGACTACGGGACATTCCTTTCTAATTTATGGGACAAATTTGTTTTCCTACATTAAATGTTCCTTTATCTTTTCACAAGAAAATGGTTGGGTTGGGTTATTGGTGGACACATCGAATGTGTGTTTAACCCGTGATTGGTGTATTTTACTCGTACATTTATCTAATTATCTTATTGTTAGGAAGCAGGTACTTCAGAATAAACTAATTTATGAAACAATATCCACTTACTTTATACTATTTCAAGAGCAAAATTGCCAGTTTGATTCATACAACTTAATGTCAAGACTTTTAAACAACATCAAATTTATATACATACTGATCAATACTAAGCATGTTTGTTTGTCTAAAGAAATGGTACTGCTCCTGTAAATAATCCTGTGTTTTAGCAAGTAGCAGCTTATATTCAATGTCAGCTTTCCAATGAAGTTTGTTTCTGCTTTGGAAGAAGATCAGGTACATCCACCATTAGTTGATGGTGAATACGAAAATACTGCCTGGTGAAGTTGAAAATCGTCATTTCTAAACCCTAATGATTGGCAATTCTTCATAAGAATGGGTCTATGGGAGTAACCCATGTTTCAAAGATTAAAGAAAGAAAATCAATTCTAATAAAACCTAATGGAAAAATAGCAATAGCATGCTATCAATTTAAATTTGATAAAGAAAAGTATGGGTCACCATGCAAAATCGAAAGAAATTAACTTTTAACTTTTTTCTATTTTTCAACAAGGGCAACAATTCTTACAAAATGTTTAAAATTTGTCTTAAATAAAGTATAACTTATCAAATAAATAATGATATTTGGGCAATACTATTTCTGTTATATTAACATTTTTTGGTAGCATAGAGCTGCCATATCAGAAAAGTTTGCGGTTGATTTTTCAAAATACCCTCAAACAATATTTCATTTATGCAAGTTGTTTGATACGAAAATGAATGAAGAGTTTCACTATGTAATTAAACTGGTGTTTCATGTAATGAATTATTGGATCATATTTGTGTAACATTAGATTTCTAATAATGATTTAAAAAATTATTAGGCCTTAAACCATTCCATTTGTTTATTTCTGGTTTCTGACTTTCCGCACATTTTCAAGAGCCAAAACTAAAATCCCCGACTTGCCTAAAATGCACCCTATTTTTGATAAGCATGTAACCAGAAACAAACATATTTAGGCATTCTTACAGAAAGTTTTTTAATACATGTTATGTTTGATTTCTATTTAGGTAAAATTCTGGATAACTCATAACGAACCATTTGTTGCCGCTCACCATGGTTACGAGTCCGCAATCCACGCCCCTGGACGGACAGGACATGGTTACAAAGCTGGTTATAATCTTATACGAGCACATGGACGAGTGTATCAACTATACCAAGATATGTTCAAATCAGCTCAAAAAGGTACAATATGTCAATACCTTGTGCTTCAAAATACAGTAAACACAGTTATAGAATAATCGGATATCGTGTAATCATTCCCCCACCAAACAGCATTGATTTTAATCTCAATGATATACAGTACAATCTCTCCATAGCGACACTTACGTGAGCAACAACCTCCTTCAATAATAGCATGATTTTCCCAATCCACAATTTAACTATCAATTTATTCTCTCTAGAGCAACAACCTCTCAACGATAACATAATTTTGCTCACCCAAAGGATATTGCTTTGGAGAGGTTACACTGTAGTCATATACGAGGGTTGACACAGAAATTCGTAGACAATGGTTATATTTTTGACGAATGAAAAAAAACAAATAAACATATATTAAAGAGGCATGCCAGGGAACTGAAGCGTCTCGAACTGCAATTAAATTGGTATAATGTTTTAATGCCTAAATGGATTAATGAAAGCCCAGTAAAATAGTTACGAAATATCCCGCTAGTTTACTCAAAGATTTACCAAACCTGCCGATTTTGTCCTGAAAAAAAACCCCAGAAAATATTCGTAATTTTCACAACTCGACCCTATCTGTCAAAACCGAAAACATCGCGGAAAAATATCAACAAACAGTGAAATGTAAAGTATTGCTCATGCTATGTTCATTTTTGCGATATGAAGTTTATCCTATCAATCAATTATAAGTAAATGTCATTATTCATGCATTTGGTAACCATCAGCAACATTCTCAGACGAATAGAAAATATCGTTGTCGTCAATAAAGGGATTTATTAAAATCGACATACAAATACCGACGCGCGCGTGTATAGTGTCATTTTTGAACACTCATTTTTCTTTGACTTTTTGGTAATAATATGTTTTATAAGTGATAAATGCATTGTTGGTGTATGTAAACCAAGACACAGCAGTTCCAGGGCTGGCCTCTTTAAACAACTCATATGTAGTATTTATTCAGGTTCCAAGGTCTTCATTATAACCTTGTATAAAATAGTTTACACAGTTACTTCATTGTACATGCATTTTAATTAGTTGTACCTATTTTGATACTGGCATGTATGAGAACAAACCCGGTTCCATGAAACAACTCCAGTCCTGCAAATCTATTACTCTGTCAAAGTAATAACTATGCCAGTGCACCAATTCGAGCATCACCTTCGGTGATAGCTCTTAGTGTCCGATTTAATTTGGATGTTTTAAATCAAATTAATAGCGATTGTATTGTCACAGATCCTTTTGTCTGTGCATGTAATTGTTATTGTTGTTTATCTAAAGTCAAGTAAGGATATACATTTATAGGTCGTAATGATAGTTTCTGTTTGTTCAATAATAGAGGATTCCGGTGTTTTCCTCCCGTGCATACTTTATAGCAAGAAAAAATCTACCCAAAACCACTATCGTATTTTTTTCATATAGAACAGCTGTGTTTCCCCGCAGTCATGTTATGCACACGTCATAAGTGGCGTCTTGCGGTCTATATATTTCCAGTTTACAAAAGCAAAAATCACAGCGAAATGAGTGTTGTTGTTTTTAAGAAAAGGGGCTCGTTTCGTCGGTAATTATTATCTTGGGATAATATTAGCAATTGCTTGTTTTTTTGCATATTTGTTTACAACAAAAAGCTAATGGGACTATAAGTTTTTAGTAACACATATACAGCAATTACGATGCAGTTCATATTTGACTGTACATACTCGCGGACATCCGTGGTCGAGTGATCATTATCTCTTACTAGTAATCATTAGCCCGTCATCACTGTGAGTTCGAATTCCACGCGGGACAAGACAAAGTTCTCATGACTGTAATAATATTATGTACGATGACAGGTATGGTAGGCATAACATTAAGTCACACATGGGGAGAACCATATGATAGTCAGAGTCTGGCGGATATAGAAGCCGCAGAACGATACAATCAGATGGGACTTGGCTGGTTTGCTAACCCTATATTTGGTAACGGAGATTACCCGGATGTTATGAAGTGGCAAGTTGGAAACAAGAGTGTTGAACAAGGTTTGAAAACATCAAGGCTTCCTGCTTTTACACAAGAAGAAAAGAAAATGCTTAAAGGTAAGTCCTGTCTATGTGTTTTCTTTTTCTAAATATCTTATTTTGAACTTTTGTTGTTTATATATTGTCCCATGGTCGATTTAAAGAACTAAAGATTGTCACTTGGTGAATTCAAAGAACGTGATAAACTGGTCATTACTATCTCGTATGATCACCAAGAGCGTGTATATACATAGTGAGTTATCTTAATTATTACATTTGCATTAACATTTTGTTTTATGATAAACTCCTGCACCATAATTCTTGCTGGTTTTATTGTTCACAGGTAGTGCTGATTTCCTGGGCTACAATCTCTATACATCACGACTGATCAAAGCTGGTGTACAGTCTCTGAAACCAGTCGTGTATGAAAATGATCTTGATCTTCAAGAGATTGTTGATCCTTCATGGCCAAAGTAAGTACTGTAAACCTCGTAAAACCCCTTCCGGACCGAGTTTTCAGGGACTTTAATGTTTATTGTCTTATTCACTTAGTGTTCTAGTCAACCATGTAGCCCCTTAAAAGAGCACCTTATTATAGTTGTTTTACTTAGTAACCATATTCTGGTTTCCAACGTGACTCCTCGGCAGGGTTTCCGCATAACAGTTCCTTACAAAATTCGTTTCAAGCAAATTTATATAAACATTTTGTAACATGACTACATGTACTTTACGATACCAAAAAGCAAGTTTACTCAATGGTAAGAAGAATCAGGGCTGAAATCTACATATTACAAAGGTCTCTTTCTTTAAAAGCCTGTGGTTATAATTCAACAGATTGAAATACATTTGTAGTATTTTTTTCTACAAAGTTTGGTGGGTATAGGGTTTAAATCCTGTCTGCTACTTTCCAAACTCGTTGAAACTGTTATTTGTAACTTCTTCAGGAAAAATTAGTACACTAGTGTGGTTCTATGACTCGCTCTGGCCTTTTGGAAGCTATAGATAAGACTGGTGTGCTATCTTCTGTATGTGTGTGTGACGTCACTATCCCACACTTCATAATGCATGTAAAACATCGACTTGGTCCATAATACGCCTAAAATACTGTTGATGAGAGGTGAAACAACACAGACATTTAAAAGCCATACCACTAATTAAATATTAAACATACCGTCATCATCATTGGTTTCTATAAATAGATCCGGATCAGACTGGTTATACGTCACACCGTTTGGACTTCGTCGTGGACTGGTTTGGATAAAGGAACATTACGACAATATCCCAGTCTATATAACAGAAAATGGCGTGTCTGATAGAACTGGGACCATTGAAGATGAAGAACGTCTTATTTACTACAAATCATACATCAACGAAGTTTTGAAAGGTGGGTATTGTTGTTTAATTAATTAGACAAGTTTCATAAACAATAACAGTCTTTATTTTACATACAAACTAGAATAGGAGAAAGAAAAGCAAGTACCCGATGCGAAGCTCGAACCCGCGACCTTCTGCTTGCAAGTCAGATGCTATACAAGCTAGAGCTAATCGGGCTGGTTAATTTCACAAACTATACATGTACACAATTGTTTTATACAATACTGCAAAAAATATTTATCTCATAAGCATATGGTTATATTTGTCTTTCATGAATGTCATACAGAGACGTCTAATCATTTGCTTATTAAAATCTTTCCAATGGTAGTGTTACAAAGTAAATTAAAGAATGTTAACTATTTGTTTCGGTAATCAACCAAGTATCATCTAATTCAGATTATAAGTTATGCATCATGTAGGCTTAATTATGAAATATGTATATAACTGGCAATTCGATCGCAATTGTAGTTTTTACTTCAATACTTTCCAATCGGCCTTTGTCTAAAGAAAAGTGCCTCGGATAGTAAAAGGCGGGCCCCATTTCATTTTTGTTGTTCACGGGCTACTTTCCAACTTGGAAATCCAACGACAGAAACAACCTGTTTCTTTTTCAATGGGAACTTGATGCCCATTGTATCTATCGCGAACGATAAACACGTTTGAAAGTCGGTAATTCTGAAATTGATTCTTGGAACGAGTACCTAGTGTTGAAAAAGTACTGACCGGAAACCGCATAACCAAAATTTGTAAGCCTACGCGGTGTATTTCTCAGATACGGTAATGTCCGAGTACTAACGAGTGGATGTTGTATTGAAAGGAAATAATAATAATCATTCATTGTTTTTTTCTGACAGCTATAACTCTTGACGATTGTGACGTACGTGGTTATACAGCTTGGTCATTCATGGACAATTTTGAATGGGCGAAAGGATATACGGAACGCTTCGGTCTACATTATGTCAACTTCTCCGACCCAGAAAGGCCGAGAACTCCGAAAGCATCGGCGAAATATTTCACATCCATTATTGAAAACAATGGTTTCATAAAGGAAGCCAACGGAAATGTAATAACCCCATCTGGTGCTCAAACAACGAAAACACCGAATGAAGTAATTTTTGGTATAGCTACGAAAGGACCAGTCGCTTCTTCGTCTGTATTAACATGCAACATTGTTACTACAGTGATGATGATAACGTGTTTGCTTGGCGGACGTGTGTTGTAGATATTTTCGTGTGAACAATTAATATTAAGAGGTTGAATTGAAAAAGAATGTGTTACTTCTTTTTATTAATGTAAACTTGATACTAAATGTGAAATGGTAGAAATCGAATGTAACGTTTATCAAGCCGTATTTAATTTAGTTGAGTTGGATAATTATACCCCCAGATATGAAATATATGGGGGCTATATTGGATTCACGCTTGACGGTCGGTCGGTCGGTCCGTGCGTCTGTCTACAATTTGTCCAGAGAATTTCTCAGCAACCACTAACAGTATTTCAATGAAACTTCACAGAAGTGATCGGTAGTAAGCCTAGTTGTGCATGCTTTAAGCATTGTTCGTTCGGATAAATTTTCACTGAGTTATAGCCCTTTGTTGTTTTTATACAGTATATACAATAGGCAAATTTTGTCCGGACAATTTCTCAGCAAATACTCACAGGATTTCAACGAAACTTCACATAAGTAGTTAGCCTAGTTGTGCATGCTTAAATCATTTGTCATTTGGATTGATATTCACTGAGTTATAGCCCTTTGTTTTTTTCTACAGTATATACAATAGGCAAATTTTGTCCTGACTATTTCTCATTGACTACTGCCAGGAATTCAATAAAACTTCTCAGAAGTGATAAGTAGTTAGCCTAGTTGTGCATGCATTAAGCTTGTCTTGGTTGGTTAAATTTTCACTGAGTTATGGCCCTTTGTTGTTTTTTATACAGTGTATATACAATATCTGAGTAACTACTCATAGGAATTCAATGAAACTTCACAGAAATTATAAAAAGTAAGCCAAGTTGTGCATGCAATAACCAGGTTTTGTTTGGATTAATTTTCACTGAGTTATGGCCCTTTGTTTTATATAATTAGGTAAATTTTGCCCGTACCATTTTTCAGCAACTACATGCAGGAATTCAGTGAAACTTCTTAGAAGTGATAAGTAGTTTGCCAAGTTGTGCATGTCCACAATATGTTTTGTCCAAATAAATTTTAATAAGTTATGGCCCTTTCGTATTTTTTATATAATGTATATTTAGAAACTGGTCAGCATATACCTAAGCAACAATTTGCAGGTATTAAAAAAATGAAAATGCATTATATTTCCCTCTGTAAAATGTAACAATAACTGTGTCAATGCCGCATCTGGGGGTATTCATCACCTTTAGTGATATTTCTAGTTGATGATTTAATGTTTTGTTGTGTTGCATGTGAAATTAAGGTTATGAATCATATCAGTATAATTTGATTGTGATGTCAGCTTGATTACCCTTTTACGCCATTTACTGAATATAACAAGTGTATGATATTTTATAAAGTTTTATGTATTACTCGGAGTATAAATAAATATATTTTTTATCCGTGTGTTTTTTACGACAGACAAGCGTATACTTACAGCTTGGTCAATATAATGTTCAATGTACTGACAAAAGATATATTGGTATCAATAACAATATGGAAATGGTTTCTGATAAGTTTATTTCTAGAAATTATTTGGAAATTGACAATGTCCTTCTAACGGTTTCCCTAGGTATTTCTAACAGTGTCCTTGTATCGAAATATACACAGGACAATGATTTGTTGAGACAGCAGACTTCTGATTAGCGACTTTTCATTGGTTGATTAATTAGAACTATGACCTAGAACAACAAGTTATAATGTTTGTCGCACTTCGTAGTGTTTGATCTCATACATGAAATATTACTATAATTATATTAATTATATTTTTTCAGGCCAGGAATATTTATGCAATTTATAAATATCAAATATTTTGTTAGTATTAGTTTACGTTACTGTGTAAGTGGATTTCAAAGTATACACCGAAGAGCTAAATGACAAATCTAAGGGAAAATTAAGACATGATTCTGTTGAAGAATTTTTCGACTGTGACAATCGTGTATTGGTGGATTACGTGGAAGAAAATGTTTGCGGTATCCATTGGTATTTCTAACTGCTACCATGTACTTACTACTGAAGAAACTTCACGTTTGAACACGTGACATATTTAACTAGTTGTAATACTACTATTCAAAGATATAATGCTAAAATCAACCGTATATAAATTCTTTAATTTATGTTGAAGCTGGAAATGGGAAAGGTCGCTCTTACAGTGTCCCTATGTCCTTCTAACGGAGGCCTTGTTTTTACTACTGACCAAACTTTACTTTTGACCATTTAAACATATTTGCCTACTCATAATACCGCAATATAAATACTAACAAAATATTTGATATTTATACATTGCGTAAACATTACTGGCGTGAAAACAAATCATTGTCCTGTGTATATTTCGATACAAGGACACTTAGAAATACCTAAGTATACCGTTAGAAGGACATTGTCAATTTCCAAATAATTTCTAGATATAAACTTATCAGAAACAAACCAAGAATAGGTCATACTATTGAAACAACCGCATAATCAAGTTGAAGTATAGGACGAATATTGAAACTAGGTCCTGATATAAGTGGTTGTTATATTGAAACTAGGTCCAGAAATAAATGGTTTTTATATTGAAACTATAGGTCCTGATATAAGTGGTTTTTATATTTGAAACTATAGGTCCTGATATAAGTGGTTGTTATATTGAAACTATAGGTCCTGATATAAGTGGTTGTTATATTGAAACTAGGTCCTGATAGAAGTGGCTGTTATATTGAAACTAGGTCCTGATATAAGTGGTTGTTATTTTGAAATGAGGTCCTGATAGAAGTGGCTGTTATATTGGAACAAAAGGTCCTGATAGAAGTGGTTATTATATTGAAACTAGGTCCTGATATAAGTGGTTGGTTATTTTGAAACTAGGTCCTGATAGAAGTGGCTGTTATATTGGAACAAAAGGTCCTGATAGAAGTGGTTATTATATTGAAACTATAGGTCCTGATATAAGTAGTTGGTTATATTGAAACTAGGTCCTGATGTAAGTGGTTGGTTATATTGAAACTATAGGTCCTGATATAAGTTGTTGTTATATTGAAAGTAAAGGTCCTGATATAAGTGGTTGTTATATTGAAACTAGGTCCTGATGTAAGTTGTTGTTATATTGAAAGTAAAGGTCCTGATATAAGTGGTTGTTATATTGAAACTAGGTCCTGATATAAGTTGTTGTTATATTGAAAGTAAAGGTCCTGATATAAGTGGTTGATATATTGAAACTATAGGTCCTGATGTAAGTGGTTGGTTATATTGAAACTATAGGTCCTGATATAAGTTGTTGTTATATTGAAAGTAAAGGTCCTGATATAAGTGGTTGTTATATTGAAACTATATGTCCTGAAATAAGGGGTTGTTACATTGAAACTAAAGGTCCTGAAATAAATGGTTATTATATGGAATTATAGGTCCTGATATGAGTGGTTATTATATTGAAACTATAGGTACTGATATAAGTGGTTGTTATATTGAAACTATATGTCCTGATATGAGTGGTTGTTATATTGAAACTATAGGTCCTGATATAAGTGGTTATTATATTGAAACTACAGGTCCCGATATAAGTGGTTGTTATATTGAAACTATATGTCCTGAAATAAGGGGTTGTTACATTGAAACTAAAGGTCCTGAAATAAATGGTTATTATATGGAATTGTAGGTCCTGATATGAGTGGTTATTATATTGAAACTATAGGTACTGATATAAGTGGTTATTATATTGAAACTATATGTCCTGATATAAGTAATTGTTATATTGAAACTATATGTCCTGATATGAGTGGTTGTTATATTGAAACTATATGTCCTGATATGAGTGGTTGTTATATTGAAACTATAGGTCCTGATATAAGTGGTTGTTATATTGAAACTACAGGTCCCGATATAAGTGGTTGTTATATTGAAACTATATGTCCTGATATAAGTGGTTGTTATATTGAAACTATAGGTCTTGATATAAGTGGTTGTTATATTGAAACTACAGGTCCCGATATAAGTGGTTGTTATATTGAAACTATATGTCCTGATATAAGTGGTTGTTATATTGAAACTATAGGTCTTGATATAAGTGGTTGTTATATTGAAACTATAGGTACTGATATAAGTGGTTGTTATATTGAAACTATAGGTCCTGATATAAGTGGTTGATATATTGAAACTACAGGTCCCGATATAAGTGGTTGTTATATTGAAACTATATGTCCTGATATAAGTGGTTGTTATATTGAAACTATAGGTCTTGATATAAGTGGTTGTTATATTGAAACTATAGGTACTGATATAAGTGGTTGTTATATTGAAACTATACGTCCTGATATAAGTGGTTGTTATATTTAAACTGTAGGTACTGATATAAGTGGTTGTTATATTGAAACTATAGGTCCTGATATAAGTGATTGTTATATTGAAACTATAGGTCTTGATATAAGTGGTTGTTATATTGAAACTATAGGTACTGATATAAGTGGTTGTTATATTGAAACTATACGTCCTGATATAAGTGGTTGTTATATTGAAACTATAGGTACTGATATAAGTGGTTGGTTATATTGAAACATAAGTGGTTGTTATATTGAAACTATAGGTACTGATATAAGTGGTTGTTATATTGAAACTATAGGTACTGATATAAGTGGTTGTTATATTGAAACTATAGGTACTGATATAAGTGGTTGTTATATTGAAACTATAGGTCCTGATATAAGTGATTGTTATATTGAAACTATAGGTCTTGATATAAGTGTTTGTTATATTGAAACTATAGGTACTGATATAAGTGGTTGTTATATTGAAACTATACGTCCTGATATAAGTGGTTGTTATATTGAAACTATAGGTACTGATATAAGTGGTTGTTATATTGAAACTATAGGTACTGATATAAGTGGTTATTATATTGAAACTATATGTCCTGATATAAGTGATTGTTATATTGAAACTATACGTCCTGATATAAGTGGTTATTATATTGAAACTATAGGTACTGATATAAGTGGTTGTTATATTGAAACTATAGGTCTTGATATAAGTGGTTGTTATATTGAAACTATAGGTACTGATATAAGTGGTTGTTATATTGAAACTATAGGTTCTGATATAAGTGGTTATTATATTGAAACTATAGGTTCTGATATAAGTGGTTATTATATTGAAACTATAGGTACTGATATAAGTGGTTGTTATATTGAAACTATAGGTACTGATATAAGTGGTTATTATATTGAAACTATAGGTACTGATATAAGTGGTTGTTATATTGAAACTATAGGTACTGATATAAGTGGTTGTTATATTGAAACTATAGGTCCTGATATAAGTGGTTGTTATATTGAAATTATATGTACTGATATAAGTGGTTGTTATATTGAAACTATAGGTACTGATATAAGTGGTTGTTATATTGAAGCTATAGGTTCTGATATAAGTAGTTGTTATATTGAAACATAAGTGGTTGTTACATTGGGTTTAAGCTATAAATAGTTTATATTGATGATATACCTTTGTGTCAATTGTTCAGTCATACCCCTGTTATTGTTTGAAATTGGATGATCTCCACTTTATGTTTTATATCCTATATGATGCCTTTTTGAAGCACATTTTCTTTCTGAAGTCGTCACATGAACACCGATCTATAATATAATTCATACATGTACCTAGATAAAGATCAATATTTCGCAACAAATAACTAATTAATTGCACTGGTATATAAAATATAATTTAAACATAGTGTAGGTCTATTATTTTGTGTTTTTTATGTATATTGCTACAAAATAAATAATTAATTAACCTATGTAGAGGGTGGTGACATGATTGGTTTATGTTGAACGAATTCTCACATGTCAACAGCTATCCGTGGTAATTTGATCTACCCAGTGTTAACGCAAACACCATATGACTACTTAATTACCTAGTTAGTATATTGTTAGAAAGCAAACACAATAATTAACCTGTGTTCTCAACTGGTATAGTTTTCACTATACATGTACGAAGGTCGGTCATAAACTGTGTTAAAATATTTTACAAAAACATGTAGATTATTATGGATTCGCGAGCAATTTGCATCACGTTGTTTTTTTCTGGATGTTATACCATTAATGGTGAGTGTTATTTATTTAAGATTTATGCGCTATCTTACAAAGACAGGAAGTATAAAGTACACCTTTAGATGTTTTCATATGTGTGTGCTAGTTCTAGACGTCATCAATGTATTAACAAGTCTGTTCCTGTCTAACTGCTCTATTCAAATGTTTCATTGTTTGTTATATGATCTAAAACCTTATCGATGTAACCTTAAGGATATAAAGAAAGTGAACAAGGTGTGGACTCAGATCGTGTTCTAATTCTCGTACATTTTTTAATAATTCGATGATGTTTGAAAAAGATTTTGAATCAATAGGTTAACATGTGCCTTAAGCTTGCCTACCGTCCATTGGTGACAATCCTTTTCAAACTGACTTGTCGTTTCTGATCAGTCATCAGGACCGTCAACTCTGGTTCGGTGGAATTTTGTCATATCCGAAATGGTGTTCACTTCGTGAGATAGAAAGTGAAAAAAACATCTTTATTGCAGAAAACTTATATCAAAACTACTATGTATTCGTAACGACTTATTTTTTATGATATGATTCTTTTGGTATTTTTCTATCGATGAGTCGAACAGAATCTTGAATTTTTTTCTATACGAATCTTAAACAATCGATATATCAAGATAGTCAACTTTAAATTTAAATGTACAAACTATTCAAATGTACTGAAATCACAGATTAAATAATGTTCATATGAAGCAGTTTTATGGCAATCTCTACCAAGAGTTGTCGTTCCCGCTACGCTCACACTAACTTCTGGCATCGTCTAAAATGTAGTCCGGCGTCACAGTGACAGATGCGCAATTTCAAAAGTGCGACAACACCTCGAATAGAAACTAAAATAGATTGTTTTGTTTGTTTATCTGTAGCATACTTAAAGTAAATGGTAGGAAAGTGACACACGTGTTGCATGTTTTGACTTCGCTAAGTTATGTTTAGAGTTACAAGGTTAGATCATCAATAATGGCACAGCTTATAACGTAGCAAATTAAAGCGTTTTTCTGAAATGATATGAAACATTTCATTATGATATCTAATAAATATTTATCAAATATACACTTAAGAAAGAATGTTATTGATGCCAAAACTCGTGGCATTGAGACTTTGATATCCAAAGGCGTGTGTGAATTGGGGAGCAAGATTGGTTTTATGAAGCAACTAACCATATTTTCAATACGTTACAGAGTTTGTCAGGGCCGACACTAAATATGAAGTCTTATCAGTGACGTTATACACAGATCTTGTCGACGTCATAGGTGCGAACACCACGTGCAAGGATGATACGACATCAGCTAACGACACTGCTCATAAGACTGAACAATTACGCTTAAAGCAAGGGGTTGTTCTGTCCAAATATCAGTTTTATAAAGCAGGCTTGGTCGAGCCAGTGATAGAGATGTGTGAGGAAGTTGAAGTTAAGGTGGAGACTTTGACACCATACGACTGGACGTGTTTCTCAACCGGAAGTAATGAATCACGCGATATAAACTGGTTTATGGTTGATTGCACCGAATCAGAATCTCTAACGATCAGTTGTTTTGAGGGAACAGAATTAATTGATGTAATTAAATCCATATGTTATACATCGTCGAACATTACAGATAGTACAGGGTGTAAGGAAATAACGTACGGACGGACAAACAAGAATGCGATTTGTTCCAAATATTTTCATACCGAAAAGAAGACACGCAGGGTAAATCTAGAAGGTAATTTTATAATTTGTCCACATACAAGACCTTTCTATCAGCGTTGTTAAAATAATTTTATCCGATAAACGATCATTTTTACTGAATCATAATAAGACCAGAAGGTAAAAACCAGATTAATGTACGAACTTAATATTGTGGTCTTATTATCTGGTAGAATTACAGAGGAAATATTGAGAATTGGTCGCCAAATAACTGGTCATAATAATGAGACGGTCACGCAAGGGGGGTCTTGTAATTTAAGTTTGCCCTTTTCAAAAGTTGTAACCATAGTAGCATTAAGTGTTGTCCGCATAGTTTCTGACTGCCTGTACATTTTTGTATCTGTAAACAAGAATGTTGTAACGATATATTGGCAAACACGATTACGGAATAATCGTTTGATTGCGTCAGTAAAAATATAATTGTATTTGTTAATGTGTAATATTATGATAACTTAATAAATGTTATTAAGACTAGTCATAAGGTATCATACATGTTGTAATAAATATTCACGATAACAGTTACTCGAAAAAACGAATATATCAACAAATACAGATAGCTTGTGAAACAAATAATGCGATATATATGTTACTCTTGATTTTTCTTTTTCATGAAAATTGATCTAATAGACTAAACATTTTACGTCACAATCTTTACTATGTCCATACTAAATAAAAGTACTGAAGATAAAAAAAAACTCTTTGGTGCTTTGTCAACGAATGGGTTTTTTGCTTTATTATACGCCAGTTTTGAAAGAGGGTATAATATGGAATCTAGTTGATCGGCGGGCGGGCGGCGTCCACATTTTGTGCCTGTTCTCTGAGTGGAACAGTTCCCTGATAATTTTGACTGGCACAGTTTATGACATATTGGCATTCATGTTTCTTATATTTTTTCAGTCACAGGACGATCACTGATGGACATCACAGCTTACCTGTGTGTTACGTTTATTCTGATTACATTTATTATAACCATGTTGATCCCGGTAGAACAATGTAAACCTGCATATAAATACGACAGAGAACAATGTTTGAGAGTTCCTCTAAAGATCTACGTATGTATTAATAACCTACAAGTTCTTCTGGCAACGTATATAAAACAATATCAGGATACAGTACAACACGGTTATATCAAATTAATGGAGACAATAATTATTCAATATATCCATATTAACTATGTCAGTATTTACTAATGGCGCAACGATATACCGGTATATTGCGATTCAGCATTTGGCAGATACGTACCACAATACAACATCCATGTACCGCGATATTTTCTTTAAAGACGTTTGCTACAGTTAGCTACATTTTTCACATAGACTAATAGGCAAAATGAAAACTGATCAATATATTTTTTTAAACTTTGCATGATCGTAGCATATGATAACAGAAACATTTTAAGCGAAAAAAATATTGGGGGGGTCACTGATCTCGTTTTTGAGTTATCTGCCCTTGAATTTTTGCTTATTTTAGGTCATTTCAAGGGCAGATAAATCATACATAAATCTCAAATGTCATGGTTTTACTTTTGGTTAATGTTTTTCAATTTATTCTTGGTCCAAAAAAGTTTTCATTTTGCCTATGTGAAAATATACCGGGTTGTAGCAAACGTCTTTAATAATAGAACACATAATCCGTTGAAGTCAATGAATGCTGTCTCAATTTTTTATCGTTTTTTTTTGCGTTTTTTAACCATCAAAGACCGATTCATCCCCCAGAATAACAAATCATTGATTATTTGCAATTTTCCAATAAACCTATAATGATACAGTGTGTAAAAACTGATAGTTTATCTATTGGTACTGATATGCCATCTACTGGTTACACTATACGAATGAACTACCTAATACAGTTATATCTCTATGTGGTAATGGGTTAACAATTGAGTTTACAGTGGTTTTATATTTATTGTGTCTTTCATTACTTCACTGTATTGCAATACGTATTGCAAAATGAGTCGACTGTATCGCAATATATCGCAATACGGGTTATGCCATATCGTTGCATCCCTAAAATTTACTATATCCATGACATTGCGATAAAGAATATGGCGTGCTATAGGGAAATAAATGCTTAAATACGCACGAGTTTCTTATAACTGAGCTTTGCTGTATTTTATGAATACGATCTTCTTTCAAGGCGATTGCTCAGTTTTGTATGTTTTCCTATGTAACTTTTATAATACATTTAAGTAAAGTTTACCAAACGTATACACATCGTACTGTCATTTTATATTCATGCACTTTATAAAAAATACATGAATGAACAAAAACATTCGTTTTGGGGGGAATTCACGGTATCATTGTTTTGGGTTATCATTTGCGAAAGACGTTGAATCCTTTTTCGTTAACTTTTTATGCACAAATTAGTGAAAGTATATCTTCCCGGATGGCTACCAGTAAACAAACTAATTTTGTTGGTTCAAAGCTAGATATTTACAATTAAAAAATGTATGGGAATTCTATTACCTTCAACTAATCAATTATTTCAACAGGAAATGTGTGGAGTTGAGTACAAACCGTCCGCCAGGAAGAAGATTACCCGAACATCGTTAAATCCTAACTCGGTGTCGACGATAAACGTTGATGAAAACAATAAAAGTAAGGATGATGTCATTAACGACATCGGGAATGATAGAGAATCTTGTCAAGGAAATGCTATAAACGATATTAATACAGAATTCGGAAAAGCACTAAGACGCATTAAAGAACACACTAATAACGTTGCAGATACTGTAAAGGATACTGTTGTTGATAATATTGAAAATACAGACACAAACTGTATCTTTAAAGAAGAAGACAGTGGACATTATGACACGATTGGGCTTCCACATATAGAGCTTGAATCTACGACAAATTTAAAGGCATACCCGGAAGATGGGACCTCAAGTGATACATCGTCCGACGGTCTGTCAATAAACGAGTTTAAAGAAATATTGCAGGAAACTGTAACGTCAAAAAACAGACGACATCAAAGAGCACTAAAGCGTTTCTCTCAAAATCAGTTTGATACGGTGGTCGAAGAAGTTGATTCTGCTCATAGTGGCTTGAATGAAAATCATGACGAAGGAAGACGCGGATCTTATAAATACATTTACAACAGCGAGTGTCGCGACAGCAATGAAAGAAATAATGGTCGACATTTAAGTAAGGAGAGAAATGTTCATTTCAATTTTGACGACAGAGAAGTTGTAGAAAGCAAAAGGAAATCCACTGGAATGAAATCATTTGATAAAATTTGCTCAAGGGATTCAAGTGTATTGAACAGTGTAACAAATATTGTTTATGCTTATGAAATTGACGATTACAAAATTAAACACCATAAAAGTCAAAGTGAGAAATTCAAACCATCTTCCAGAAAATCACGTGACGGGTTTTCGAAAAGTAGGGTGAAGTCACGTGATCAATACGATCGGCAAGATGATGAAGACGATTCTGATTATTATTACAAATGTTCAAGAAGCCAAGACGAGAAAAGCAGAAACAAAGGTGTCTGTCAGAAAACAGAAGCCGACGTGACCGGTATGCAGGATTCATCAAATCGTCCTCGTATCTCGATCACCGTAGAATTCCCTCAAAACTTTGGTCCACCTTCTGTTAATGAGAACAAACGGAAAGAACCGGAAAAGAAAACCAGAATGCCATCTGGTGGTAGAAAGTATCTTACACCCTATGATGGGAAGTTCGACAATTCGTGTAAACGTGATTATATGCGGTCTCGTAGTGTTGATGATACACTAAAGAAACATCGTAAATCAGCAATGGAGCGAAAATTTAGTATGTGTTAACTGTGTAGTTCTAGTTTGTTATATTATGTGTCAGAAACTGATACACATTGCCATTCACCAGGGTAGAACCGCCGACTTTCCGTAAGCTGGCCTGACAGATTCATTACAAGTGTTTTTCTGGGACACATACTTGAAAACTTTTATTACTGATATTTCAACTACAGTACAACCTCTCCAGAGCGGCCCTCTGTAAAGCAACAACCTCTTCAAAATTTCCCTAAGCTGATATTTACTATAAATTTAACTTCTGTAGAACAACAACCTCTAAAACATGGCCAATATTTGCAGCTTCCACATGGTGTTGCTCTACAGAGGTTTTACTGTATATGTTCATTTGTCTCACCCGTTTTACATTCTGAAGTAAAACTTTTATATTGTGCTGTGTTGTAGTTTTGTATAAATGTAGTGGAGTGTAGCTTAGTGTAAATGTAGTGTGGTTTAAATGTAGTGTGAGTGTAGTGTAGTGTAGACATAGTGTAGCGTAAATGTAGTGTTGTGAAAATGTAGTGGAATGGAGTGTGAATGTAGGGGAGTGTAGTTTTAATGTAAATGTAGTGTAAATGTAGTGGAGTGGCGTGTAAATGTAGTGAAGTGTAGTTTTCGTGTAAATGTAGTGAAGTGAAAATGTAGTGGGGTGGCGTGTTATTGTAGTGGAGTGTATTTTAGTGTAAATGCAGTGGCAGCGTAAGAAAGTGCAGTGCCTAAGGGCCATAATTGTACAATGCATGGTCAGGCTGTAAATCTTACACTGATAATGTTTATTTTTAAAGAACGTATGAACATTTTCATTTGTGTTGTGTTTGGTGACATGTGAAGCATCGCATTATTTTTTTAATGTATGTTATGTGCATTCAATTATTTTTTTGTGTTGTGGTGATGGAAACTGGAGAAGCGTGTAGCTTAAAAAAAAACAAGAGAAATCGAAATGTCGTAAGTGTTGTTTTGTTCAAGTATTTATCTAATCCATCAGTTTTTATTAACAAAATTAAAGGCAATCTAAATAAGAAATATTCGACATCGAAGGTCAATGTCTTCTTAAAGGTCTTGTCCAATGGGTTGTTGTCTCAAAGGTACGAAGACAGTCCATTCATTGATAACAAAGTTATAGAAAATAATAGCAAAAGAATCGAGCAAAATGACCTTTGACAATCATTTTGTGACCTTGACTTAAATAAACCAAGCAGCTTGAATGCGTTACGCAGACCTTCTTGATACAGTTATCATATAAGCCAAATCGAAAATCCTTCGAGGGGCTAAAGAGTTACAGAGCAGAAATGATCTGTGACAGACCGACATATAGATGGACGGACGGACATAAAAGATAGAAATCCGGGGGGAAGGAATATAATTCCCTCAGCCTTTTTTAGGAAACATGATTTCACTGATTTTTTCCGCGCAAAGTGCCCAAATGATGGCCTTTTCCTAGTGGTGTACTTGTACGTGATACTATTTAGTGCAATGAACTAAAAAGTAAATAGGGCCTAGAATATTGTGAGTAATTGCATCAAACCTATATATAAAACTGTTATTCGACTGTATATAAATATTTTCAGTGCGTATATTATCCGGTTACCAACTATATCTTAACTTACTATAGTATGGACTTACCAAGTCTTGGCATTCAGTCTTAAATCGATTAATATATTTAAAAAGAATCCATTTCCAAATACTGTATGTAACTTAATTGTGTTTCTTTAAGGTCAAATCAACATCAGTAAATATAGTCATGTATACAAATTATTAACATTAAACGATTAGAAAAGGATGCGGTAAGAAGTGTATGGCGACTGTATTAAGCGTTATCATATCTACCGTTCTAACTGTATTCAAGGTTCGCAACTTTTACAATAAACTGTGTTTGACGTTCTCAAAAATACGAGGGCATGCCGACTTTATGCATCAATATCTCTGCGTAAAATGGGAATGGAAAGCTGGGTTTTCGCATATTGAGAGAAAATAGGTTGGAGTAAATGATGGTAACTTTAAAAAGGTTCACTTTTGTGAAAAAAATGCATTCATGGATATGGATTTAACAAATGACGCGCTTTCTTAAACAAGAGGGCCATGATGGCCGTATATCGCTCACCAGATAAAGACTCTTAGAGAAAATTATCATGAGCCTACTAAGTGACCCGGGGCCAATTTTGCCCCTAGTGCAATAATTTTAGCAAACTTGGTAGATGTCCACCAGACAATGCTCTAGGCCTTGAGGTTTTGGACAAGAAGATTTTTTTATTTTCCCAAATGAGCCTATATAAATCATGAGGCGGGGCTAAACTTCACCCTGGGCCCATAATTTTAACTGACTTGGTAGAGGTCTGCAAGACAATGCTACATACCAAATATCTTAGCTCTAGGTCTTGTGGTTTCGGACAAGAAGCTTTTTAAAATTTCCTAAATAGATTAGAGTAAACCCCAGGGCAAGGCCAATTTTGACCCCCAGTGCAATAATTTGAACAAACTTGTTAGGTCCACTAGATAATGCTACATACAAAATATCTAGGCTCTAGGCATTGTGGTTTCGGACAAGAAGATTTTTAAAATTTTTTATACATATAAGCCTATATGAATCAAGTGACCCCTGGGGCAGGGCCAATTTTGACCCTAGGTCATTAATGTGAACAAATTGGGTAGAAATCCACTAGACAATGCTACACACCAAATATCTAAGCTCTAGGCCCTGTGGTTTTGGACAATATTTTTTTTTAAAATTCCTATTGGTTGCCATGGCAACCAGAATTTTTGATGAAATTATTTTTTTTATCACTTTTGGTACAGCTTCATGCAAGGAACATCCATGAAAAGTTTCGTTGAAATTGGCCAACTGGTTTAAAGAAGGAGATGTTGTTTAAAGAAATTGTTGACGCACACACGCACGGACATCACGCAATCATAATAGCTCACCATGTGCTCTGGTGAGCTAAAAATAGCAGACATTTCTAGCGATTTCTCATTGAAAAATGCACGGTTTTCCTGACAATTTCGAGTATTTATTCCTTTTTCAATAGCGAATTAATGTAAACGATTGGTTTTGTTTGAATCCTTCAAGATAAATATAAAGTAAGCCGAAATTGGAAAATTACAGGATGAGGAACGCACAAATTCCAAACAAACCATATGCCAAAGCATGGCTACCGTACATCCAGCAGTCGCCCTTGTCCGATGAAGTCCGTTCCAAGTTTTGATCATTCAACGGACCTCGTCTGACAAAGAGTGCATTTGCCGAATGAGATACAGACAAGAAACACATGCAGATGTACACAAACAGATCAGGGATTTTGTTCTCCGTTAGACGTCCGTTAATGCTATCCGGTAAGGTGTGACAGTAGCCTAAGTCTTTATTTCTGAATCTATACTATAATGTTGACAATTTTATTAATTAACTTTATAATATTTATCAGCAAGGCCAATTTGGACTTGTATTATTATTAAAAATACTTCACAATTATTAATAAGTCCCCTACTGTTGGGCCTTGACAATGACTGGTTGGAGAAATCCTAAAATTTGAAACTGTCCAGTCAAAGAATATCAATGTTTAAACTATCTCAATATAGCCATCTATTTATGCACTTATTTACATACCAAATTTCATCAACCTAGCATAAAAAGTATGTAAGTTATCACAGGATCAAGATGTTATGGCCATAATTTGACCATTTTGGTGACCATAATATTAACATGAGGAAACAAGAGGGCCATGATGGCCCTATAAATGCTCACCAGGAGAAAAGGTCATTTGGAGATTAACATTGTTGAAGTTTTCTATACGAGTCTAAGTAAGATCAAGTGACCCATCTGGGCCGTTTTTTATCCAATGGCCATTATATGAACAGATTTTAAAGAGGTCCATTAGACAAACCTAGATACCAAATATCTTAGCTCTAGGCCTTGTGGTTTCGGAGAAGATTTTTTAAAATTTTCCTATATAAAATAGAATAAACCCCAGGGCAGGGCTAATTTTGACCCCGGGCCATAATTTGAACAAACTTGGTAGAGGTCCACTACACAATGCCACATACAAAATATCTAAGCTCTAGGCCTTGCGGTTTCGGAGAAGAAGATTTTTTAAATTTTCCTATATAAGTCTATATAAATCAAGTGACCCCCGGGGCGAGGCCAATTTTGACCCTAGGGCAATAATTTGAACAAACTTGGTAGAGGTCCACTAGACAATGCTACATACCAAATATCTTAGCTCTAGGCCTTGTGGTTTCGGAGAAGAAGATTTTTTAAATTTTCCTATATAAGTCTATATAAATCAAGTGACCCCCGGGGCGGAGCCAATTTTGACACTAGGGCAATAATTTGAACAAACTTGGTAGAGGTCCACTAGACAATGCTACATACCAAATATCTTAGCTCTAGGCCTTGTGGTTTCGGAGAAGAAGATTTTTTAAATTTTCCTATATAAGTCTATATAAATCAAGTGACCCCCGAGGCGGGGCCAATTTTGACCCCAGGGCAATAATTTGAACAAACTTGGTAGAGGTCCACTAGATAATGCTACATACCAAATATCTTAGCTCTAGGCCTTGTGGTTTTGGAGAAGAAGATTTTTTAAATTTTCCTATATAAAATAGAATAAACCCCAGGGCAGGGCCAATTTTGACCCTAGGGCAATAATTGAAAAACTTGGTAGAGGTCCACTAGATAATGCTACATACCAAATATCTTAGCTCTAGGCCTTGTGGTTTTGGAGGAGAAGATTTTTTAAATTTTCCTATATAAGTCTATATAAATAAAGTGACCCTCGGGGCGGGGCCAATTTTGACCCTAGGGCAATAATTTGAACAAACTTGGTAGAGGTCCACTAGACAATGCTACATACCAAATATCTTAGCTCTAGGCCTTGTGGTTTCGGAGAAGAAGATTTTTAAAATTTTCCTATATAAAATAGAATAAACCCCAGGGCAGGGCCAATTTTGACCCTGGGGCCATAATTTCAACAAACTTGGTAGAGGTCCACTAGACAATGCCACATACAAAATATCTAAGCTCTAGGCCTTGCGGTTTCGAAGAAGAAGATTTTTTAAATTTTCCTATATAAGTCTATATAAATCAAGTGACCCCCGGGGCGGGGCCAATTTTGAACCTAGGGCAATAATTTGAACAAACTTGGTAGAGGTCCACTAGACTATGCTACACACCAAATATCAAAGCTCTAGGCATTGTAGTTTTTGACAAGAAGATTTTTTAAATTTCCTATATAAGTCTATGTAAAATCAAGTTACCCCCGGGCGGAGCCAATTTTGACCCTAGGGGAATAATTTGAACAATCTTTGTAGAGTTCCATTAGACAATGCTACATACCAAATATCTCAGCTCTAGGCCCTGTGGTTTCAGACAAGAAGATTTTTTAAGTTTTTTCAATTTGTTGCCATAGCAACCAGAATTTTTAATGAAATTTAATTTTTTGAACAACTTTGAAAGGGGACCACCCAAGGATCATTCCAGCCAAGTTTGGTTGCAATTGGCATAGCGGTGTAGGAGGAGATGTTGTTTTAAGTAAACATGGACGCCACGTATTCGTAACGACGCACGACGCACGGCACACGACGCACGACGCACGATGGACGCAGGGCGATCACAAAAGCTCACCCTGAGCACATTCGTGCTCTGGTGAGCTAAAAAAGTGCATTAAATACACAATGCAACAAATTTACATAGTACCAAGTTACAACTTAGCATGAAATATAACTTAAGATTTTGCAGCCATATTTTGACTTTCTGTTACCATAGCAACCACAATTTTTACCCGAGGGAAAAAAATAATGTGCACAATCTCCACATTGCGATCAATGCACATACTAAGTTTCATTGTCCTTGCTTGAATAGTGTTTAAGTTATCACAAGATCCAGTTTGAAGCGGACAGATAGATGGACAGACGAACCTTATTATATATCATAATAGTCACCTTCTGTGTAAATATCAGTAGGGCACTAAAAATGGCCAAGAATCATAATGCAATACTGTTATTATAAGAGGTGGGGGAGAGGCCTAGGGGGAAGAAATGGGCCTAGGCCATAACAATGACATAACAAAAGCTTGATATGATATTATTCTAATTATTATTTTGATAAAATCCCAGCACATATCTCAAAACAAACATTTGGAAAATATAGATAAAAACCATAAAAAAGAAATTAAAGCATATGAACATGGAAGTACAAAGATTTTTTCATTGTCAACAATTCAAACACTTTGTAGTATAATGAAAATGACTTAATTACGCTAACATAACAACATACCTTAATGCAATGTACCACAGACTATAATTTTATAGATGTACGATACTAACAAATGTACGATACTAACAACTCTTCCAGTTCCTACATAAAAATAATATACCTACAATACTTTATATTTATGTCAAACTTTACTTTAGAGCTTGCCCCACGTTCTTATCCAATCAGTGACAAGGATAGTGTAAAATGCGAATCCAGCGGACCTGGACCCAATACAGAATATGTAGGGGAAATAATGGGGTGTAACGGATCCATCCATAACTTCTTTATTAGTTTGCAGAATAAGACAAATTTGGAACCGAATTAAAGCTGAATATAGCAGCTTCATGAACATATCAGATTTTGTATTATTAAATAAACACGAATGTGTATATAAATATGAAAATGAGTATTCAGTCCCAGATCCAGTTCTGCCAAGATAGAAAAATGAGTGTTACGGATCCAGTCATCACTTCTTTATTAGTTTGTAAATTAAAATAAGACAAATTTGGTACCAAATTAAAGCTGAATATAGCAGGTTCATGTACGTATCAGATATTTTAGTATTTAACGGAAAAACAATGTTTACAGACCACAGGCATAATTTGCGGTAATGCATGTGTGTTATACTATGTATATGGCAGGAGAACAGATACATTTTTGTGTTTTCCCGTACTTTAACCAGCTTTGAGAGGTAACAGATTTGATTGTTTTACTGAACTTTCATATGCAGCACAGAATGTCGTTTCTAGTCTTGATTCACAGTGGTATAAAGACTTGTATGCACAATGGATTGATCAAAACCGTAATGTATCTCATGTCGGGGCAAATATTTTGAGAAAGAATGAGTCATAAAGGAAACATTAGGAAGACCACTTCCTCGACTTTGTGTATCAATATCGGACAGCCCCGCTCCGACGTGATGAACCTCTATTATATCTGCGGGATTTTATAAATTTTAATGCAATGAAATTGATATCTGGTCTACCGGTTGCATAAAGATTAGGAATAATGCTGTCTTTGTTTAAAAGTTATACTCCAAATACCCATCAAATAGCAGACTCTGCCTCATTAATTTTCGATCAACCCTCGTATAAGCCTGTAATTTTCTGTATAAAAAATTTGTATCTTCTTCAAGTGTGTTTTAAACTGTTAGAACTGGGTGACACAATTAATAGTTATAAGCTGACACTATGGTGTCATATATTATGAAACATCCTGTACATCCATGGTAAGATTGAGGTACAGAATCTGCTGAGGTGTACCAAATAGATCTGAACCAGCACATTTATTTATTAACGGCCCGTAAGACAGCTATGGGCAGAGAGGAGAGAAGAAACAGGAGAACAGGGCAATTATATTCCTACTCTTTTAAAATAGTCTTTCCTGGTTCATGCCTCACCCTTTTTCCTGTGATTTTCTAGACACAATTTCATGGCTCAGTAGTCGGGATGTTAACACTGATAAGCATTCCTGAGAAATCCGAAAGGTGGAGCCAAGAATCGAACCCATTAATTCTCACTTAGCAGTCCAGCATGTTACCACTACTAGACCACTGACCACCCGCTCTGAACCTGAACAGGATGCCACATATGACCTGAGATGTATGTACTTCAGTGAACACAACACATTCAGATTTACAATAAATACACAAACACATGACAGGACATTTTTTAACAACACAAATACTTGAAACATTAAAACATAAAACAACAGTTTTAACAGACACTAACAACTATGCAACAATAACAAGAGCTGTCAGGACAGCATGCTCCGCTATTCTCATTGCTTGATAATGACAAGATGTGTTTTATAAACACCGTGCCCCCTCCAGTTGCCCTTTTTGAAAACGCACCTGTAGGTCCTGTAGAGATTGGCATGATGAACCAAGATATGAAGTTCGATGATTGCAGGTGGTAGCGTTTTGATTTAATAGGCAAGGTTAAATTTCGGTACAGGCAAACAAAGGGCCGTAAATCTGCTAAAAATGACAGAATCACAAAACCCTAACAATATGTGCTGGTGAACATGGTGACAATAGTTCTATCAAAGTTTGGTAAAAATTCATTGAAAAATACAGAAGTAGTTGCAAACAAAAGAGTATTTCTCTATATATTACATATGCACAAAATAAACAAAGGGCCATAATTCCGTCAAAATTTATCGAATCATAAAACCTTTAAAACATGCATTGGGTATCTTGATAACAATAGTTCCATGAAAGTTTTATCAAAATCCCTTGAGAAAACAAGGAAACAAGAGTATTTCGCTGTTACAGTCACACAAAAAAACAAAGGGCCATAATTCCGTCAAAAATGATCGAATCACAAAACCTATCTATCAATATGGGGGCATAACAAAAAGAAAATGGTTATGGGCCTTGGAAAGTGACCTTAAATTTTAATCCCAAAGACAAATATTAAGTGTCAAGTGAATACCTTCAGTACTTATGAAGATTGATGTTGCACACAAAACTTCAACCAGGAATTTTCTAAGTTCACGTAGGGCCCTAAGTCAGTCAAAATCCCTGTCAGAGTTATGAGCCTTGAATAGTGACCTCCAATTATGATCACAAAAAGATGTGTGAAGTAACAAGCAAATATCTTTAGTGGTTGATGAGATATGAAATTGTACAAGAAGTTGCACACAAAACTTTTACCAAAGTGTTAAGCCAATGCCAACGCCCAGGTAAAAATAAGGATAGCCTCAGTATTTTCTCGAATAGTCGAGCTAGAAGTATTCAGCTTTTTTGTCTATACAAGATCTGTAACAAAGACTGATAAAAAAAAAAAAAATAAATCTAATTAAAATTTCAAGACAGTTGTACTTAAAGCAAGTAATGAAAATTTAAAGATACAATATCTATAAAACAAAGAAGTGTAACATCAAGCTATGATTACAAAGACATGACACGAATATGGCAGATGTTATAAATATGATATCTTTCATGAATGGAGCAGAGAATAAAAAGATTCACAGCTACCTTAGTCTTGGTCCATTGCATTATCCCAATGGTGAAATGACTTCAGCACTCAATTGTATAAACTTTAGTTAAATCTTACCAATGGGTTAAATTTTAGGTTTGGTTAAAAAGTTAACTGAAAGTTAACCGGAGGCAAGATGGCTGGCTTTTTGTACCAAACGCTGGATGTGCTCAACAATTCAGATGAGTAAATAGTAAACTGAGGATCTTGATCCCTCCTTAAAATATCAGACACTCAGGTACAATCTGATTAGAAATAATTTCTTATCAAACTTCAACTTAAAGTTTTAGCCACCCTCAAGTTAAAATTAACCAATATTTATACAAATGGGTGCAGATTAATACAAATTATCATTATGAAGAATGACTATGAGTTTATGTCATTTAACTGGTTATTAAAAATATGATGAAATGACAATGAATAATTGTACTTTATACAAGTGGCCATCTTGAAAATATGAATCAAGATAGCATCTTACAAACTAGGGTAATATATGTCCTAATACTGTTAATGTAGTTTGTTCATTCAGGACTGATTATCGTTGTTTAACCCAGAAAGGCTTGTACTCTTCATCATTACAGACACATAACATTCTGTCAGTCAAACTATATCCCTGTATAATCTTTCATCAATCATTGGCAAGTTCATAGAAATTTAAATTCTAACTCCACATATTTCTACACCGATGTATCAAGTTGTATCGATTCTAATCATACGTAACTTGTAGTTATCAGCCAGCACGCAAGCTGCCTCGTTGTTACCGCCACAATAATGAGATGATGAAAACACAGTGAGTAATTTCCCCTGTTGTTGTACCTGCAAGTATATGAACCATAAACTAATCTCATAATGTTCAGTGTTATATTTATAACCCGAGCATAGAAAATTCATAAGTTAAGATCACTTCATATGTTAGGATCATTATAACCCTTCATAAGCTAAGATCAATATAAAAGTTCATAAGCTAAGATCATTATAAAAGTTCATAAGCTAAGATCAATTTAAAAATTCATAAGCTAAGATCAATACAAAAATTCATAAGCTAAGATCATTATAAAAGTTCACGTGCTAAGATCATCTAAAGATTTACTTTGTAAGAAAAAATATATATTACATTCATGAATCTTCATGTTTTCATTGATTGTGTTTCAGGTCCTCAATTATGAATGTCCCAGATTAAATTTTTCAATAATAAAAACTGGTGGAATGAATTCTAATTTTATACAAGAAGCTGTCACAGACAGTGTATCCCCCGCCACGGGTGCAATTTTTCAAAAGGGTACATTCAGAATTTGTTTTTGTTTTTTTTTAAAGAGGAAAAACAAAAGATATTGAAGTGAATAACCTGGTGAAAATCATTTTAAGGAAGTGTGGCAAAATGTGCATGAAAATGTACCAGACATACAAAGGGCAATAAGTCCCTGAAAAATAATTCAATCACAAAACCCTGATGATATGTGCTGCAGTACTTGATACAGTTGAATCTCGTTATGTCAAACTCCTTATATCACAATGTCGGTTATGTCAAACTGTTTCTTTGGGTCCTGATTTTTTTGCTCTTTATCTTTATGAAATTAATCCGCTTACCTCCAATTCACTTATCTCAAAATTTCATTAATTTGAAACTATATTTTTGTCCCCGTGACTCTTAATTGGCATGTACCGGTAGTTTGAGTTATTTTTCTAAAAGTTGGAGCTGATCAGTGAACAATGGACGCTTTCACACCTATTATGACATTCTGTGAAAGTTTAGTGAAAATTGCATGAGAAATGTAGGAGTTGAGCACAGAAGAAAGTATGACAGACGGACGGAAGCACGGACAGCTACCATTTTAATATCCCTCCACTTTTGGCGGAGGATAAAAAGAACTCACATGGAAGTTATGTGTTTCAGAAACAAGAGCCCATGAGTTTATCCTTCACCCCCCTCCAAACCACTACTAAACAACCTTTTGTATGTAACAATGAAAGAGGGATAAAGCTCAGCTACCGACCATGTCTCTTTATGTGAGAAAGTAGACAGTTGCTTACGCATGATAAGAGGTTAGTACTGGTTCTTCCCAGGAACAATGGTTAGGTGAACTGTCCGCCTCATATGACTCAGACTGTTGAAAAGGGGCGTAAAACTCAAATAAAGAAACAATGACAGAAGATAGCAAAGAATATACCTGAAAACCAGCTTCTTGTACTTCATGAGCTCTTATCACATGTGTGAGGTTATTTCTATCCAGGAAGTTTAATAAAGCATCACAGCTGAAGAAATGTGCTGTCCCTCTTCTGGTGTTAGCTATAAATCCTTTGTTCTCCTTCAATTCATGTATAGTCTCTGGGGTTAAAACATCCAGACTGCAAAAAAAAACATTTGTCTAAATAATTAATTCGGCTAAAACAGAATAAGAGGGCCAAGATGGCCCTTTAACGCTCACCTGAGAACAAAGGCACAATAATTAATGACCAGATAATATAGTTTCCATCTCGTATAACCCATTTTTATGTAGATTTTGAGATCAAAACCAACAATGAAGGTATAATACTGTTAAACAAGCTAAACCGTAGCAAATTTTCTAATCCAAGGGTCCATAACTCTTGAAGTTCTAGTCCGATTACACCCATAACTGAACATGTCCAAGATCTTTTGGTTATTTACTGAAAATACGATTAGGATTGATGAATAAATAAATGCGCTAGAGTGTAAACAAACTAAAATATAGCAAATTTTCTAAGTCAAGGGCCCATAACTCTTGAAGTTCTGGTCCCATCCCGCCCATAATCGAACTTGTCCAAGATCTTTTGGTTATACACATTTACTGAAGATATGATTAGGATTGGTGAATAAATGAAGGCGCTAGAGTGTAAACAAGCTAAATATAGCAAATTTTGTAATTCAAGGGCCCATAACTCTAGAAGTTAAGAGGTGCGGATGCTAGAGTGTAAACAAACTAATTGTGGACGGACGATGGATCAAGTGAGCTAAAAAACTATGAGGAATCATCTTGAGTTGATCAAAGACCACAATAATGTAACCTTTTGTCAGTTATTGATTCTTTGTGTCAATTTCAAAGTAATTTCTGTAGTTTTAATAACTTTGCTTTCATTAACTAGCCTAGGAACTGATAGTCAATATTTGATCAGTGGATGATAAGCAGTCGTACACCCCTGTAATATAGCATCCTTGGTATTACTTATGATAAAGTTGAAATGAGACCAAAAGGTAAACATGTAAAAAGATTGAGTACCTCACAGGATCACTCCACATAATGTCCCAGGCCAACATACTGTCATCTTCAGGATTCTTCAGTGGGTTGGGTACTTTGTTGATTGCATCTATAAGTCCACCATCTAAATCTGGCATAGGTATACCACCATGTACACAAAATATCTACAATAATACAGAATGGTTATTCTCTCTCTCTCTGGTGCTTATTGTCTCTGCGTTATTTGTTTTCTTGCTTTAACAAAGGTCAATACCAGAGTGGAATCACCAACCTTCTTTTCAAAGTTAGCAGGACAGCTTTCTTACACATCATTAAGACAAACATTCTGACAAGGTTTGGTGAAGATCCAATCAAAATTTGACACCCACAATGTTAATAAGGTTTTTCTAAGATTTGACCTTGTGACCTAGTTTTTTACCCTAAGTGACCCATATTTTTACTTGTCCTTAATATCATTAAGACGAACAATCTGACCAGGTTTGGTGAAGATCCAATTAAAACATCTAGAGCTTTAACAAGATTTTTACCTAAGATTTGACCTGGTGGCCTAGTTTTTGACCCCGGCTGACCCATGTTCGATCTCAACCCACATATCATTGAGGCAAACATTCTGACAAGGTTTGGTGAAGATCCAATCAAAACTGTGACATCTAGTGTTAACAAAGTTTTCCTAAGATTTGACCTAGTGACCTAGTTATTGACCCCAGCTAACCCATATTTGAACTAGACTGTTATATCATTAATACAAACAATTTGACAAAGTTTGGTGAAGATCCAAATATGACTATGAAATCTACAGTGTTAACATGTTTTTTCATAACATTTGACCTAGTGATCTAGTTTTTTACCCCAGATGACCCATGTTCGAACTCTTCCAAGATATCATAAAGACAAACATTCTGATAAAGTTTCATGATGACAAAATGATCCCTGCAATATACCCCATTTTCTTGGTAAGGGGGCATAATGATTGATCTACATAATGTGTTAGTTGTAATACTGAGGTGTTTGTTGTGGGAGGTTTTACTGTAATAAAAGAACCATCTGCCACATAGTTCGTACCTTTTCATCCACTGTAGCGGCTATAGGCATAACATCAAAGCAATCATTGATAGATTCCCATAACTGATTTCCAATACTATCCCCAAATTTGTTGAGACACTCTCTGAAATGTTTAAACAAAGATTAAATGTAATAAATATTTAAATAAGGGATTTTTGGTCAACTACAGTTTAAGAACTTTTAGCCCCACCCCGTTTTAAGGACTTGTTTGCACAACTCTATTAAAGAACTTTATGGAAGACCCCTATTGGAAGACTTTTTGGCCAACTCCTGCAGAAAGAACTTTTTTCCAGACCCAATTTTACATGGAAGATGACACAACACAGCCTTGGCAATGTTGTGTCTTTATTATAACGGACCTGAAAAATATCTTTTTAAAAACTTACGTTTTGAATGAAAACATTTCTTGAACACTTCTCAGTTCATGATTGCCACGCAGAAGATGAAATTTTGAGGGTGCTAAAATTTTCTGAGCAAATAAGTATGATATAACCTGAAATATGAAAATAATCTGTATATCATAATACTGTAGATGGAGAACAATAAATTAGTGACAGAGCAGCAATCAATAAGTTTTCCTGTAACTTATAACTTAAGTGATGTAAAATAGAAATTATTGGTACAGCTAGTTCATTTTTTTTCAATAGCCAAAAATAGTAAAACACAGCTATAGTGAATCCTGATACAGTGAAAAATAAAGTAATTACTTTTCACTGACCATGAGGGTCTATATTTCAATAAATGTTATATATACGTAGAAAAATGAAAATAATGAGGTACTTATTTGGGTCCCAAAGAATTCACTTCAACCATTTTCTACTGCTGCAGTAAAACTGGCAAAATGAAAGTACCCAACATACCATAAAACAACAGTTAACTTACCTCTACACCAAAGTCCCCTCTGTCAACATAATCTCCCAGGAACAGAAATGAGGCCGGGGTTAACAAGGGACCCATACGCCATAAAGCTTTCTCAAAACAAACCAAATCTCTATAATTGCCATGTATGTCACCTGAAATGAAACATATTTTTATCACAGTAGGTAATTTCAAACAAATTTCAAATTTTCACTTCATGGTGGTCAGAAGGGTGGTCTTAACAGCGGAACTTTACATGTAATTTCTTAGCAAGGAAAAAGAACCCCAAAAATTACCAAACAAGAGGGACATGATGGCCCAATAATCTGTCACCAGAAAAAAACAGGGTGCGTACAGACTTCCAGCACTAAAATTCCACGATTTTTCCATGACACTAAAAAGCGTAACCGGTGTCATAGTAACCTGTAACCGGTATACCCTCATCTTACAACAAATGTCCATCCCATATCAAATTTTAAAGTTTGTACAGTTACTGTAATGCATTGCAGTGAGTCTTAGAATGAACTCCAAGAGTGAGATTATTAGCTTTATATTATTGTAGGTCCGAGGGCGACATATTTACCACCATGAGAGGATAGTAAGATAAGCAGTCCTTGAATCAAGGGGACATGACAACTAAGAGATGAACGAGATGATAAATTATCTTGCATCAGAAATTTATTTGATAGATTAATTCAAATATTGGATAACAGTAAAACACGCTTAAAGTAATCTCTGATATGGTGAAGAATTGAATACTGTAATTTTTTTTTACCAAACATGCCCTTATTTTTTCATTATTATTGATATGGTGAAATATGCATATAATGAAGGACATGTAATCCCATGAACTCACACTTTACTTGTTAGAGTTTTTACTTTATTATTTCAGCTAATGAAATAATCACTGGCATTCAGACCCCTAAGGTACTCACCTAATATATACATAGGAGATTTCAGTTTGAGCAGTCGAGGTTCCTCAGTAAGAATTTCCTTCACTTGTCTACACAGAGTCAACAAACACTTGGCTAGAGCATTCTTGTCAACCTGACCCCAATCAAACGCATTCTGAAACAAATCATACGAAGGATAACAAGAATAGATATTGATGCTAAGCACACTTTGCTCTTTTTGTTTGGCTAAAAAACGAAGTTGAATTAACCAGTTACTTTAAAAAAACAGGCTAAGAAGTTTTCAAACTTTTTGCTGGTAACTACAGTGGACACAGCCTACTGCCAGACTGCCTACTGCTGGTTAACAATAATATGACCCTCAAAACAGGTATATACAATATGTGATTTTATAACACAATGCCCCCTCTGGGTTATCTTGACCTTTGACCTACTGAACTGAAAATACACAGGCATGTATAGGCTGTCATGAGGAACCAACATATGAAGTTTAATGATTGAAGGTGGAAGTGTTTTGATTGGCCAGGTTAAAGTTTGGTACAAAAAGACAGACAGACAGACCAAAAACAATATGCCTATGATCTATCAATACAGGGACATAAACAGGGGGAGGATTTTCAAGATTAGTTCAGTATGTTTATTCTAAGAAATGGGTACTCAATGTTCATTATTTACCTTTGTAAAGTTGCCATTATCTCCCTTTATGGGCCGTTCAAAATATCTCAGGCCAGTCAACATTTCATTGGGATGAGATCTTTGGTTGAATGAATCAATAGAAGACATTCTCTGAAACCTTGATATATCTCCCTCAAGATGAGTCACAGATGTGTTGGTGATTGCGCCAGTACCTGTAAGTCAAAAATCATTTCATGTAAACAAAGGCCACCCTTTGGAGAGACAAAATGTAGTTTTTATTGACAGGTTGCCCTTGTTCAGAGGTCATTTTGTTATAAAATAATCAATGACGTTTTTGAAAGGAGGGTCTTCATTCACATGGTGGTCTATATTCAGAGGTGGTTGCTAACTTAGGTCTGACTGTACATGTATATATTGAGAGAGCAATAATCTGAATACGTGAATTGGCTGAAGGAAAGCTATACTAAACTGTTTCTGTCATTTTCGTTTCAGTAGGTAATAATCTTACTCAATGATATTTCAGTTATATAATATTATGCAGCAACCAGTTCACCTAACTAGTCTTCAAGTTTGGTTGAGTGGTTATGGCCTCAGCACTAGCCCCCTCACTACTGTGAGTTCAAATCCTACCCAGGACCAGGGTTCTCATGTGGGGAAGCTGTCTAGCTAGCTTATGAAATGTCAGTTATTTGACCAAGGTTGTACGCAAGGGATCTTTCTCAACTGGTAAATGACCAAAGCTGTTGGCCCGATGTAAAACCCCAGCCAAACATCAAGAAAAGTGTAAAAGTGTTGCATGTTGATTCATTGTGGTCCTGAAATACAGTCAAACTCGTGTAAGTGGCCACCTCCAAATAAAGGCCACCCTGTGAAAGAAAGTCATTCTTAGAAAAACTTTTACTGATTATTTAAAACAAAATGACCTCCTAATAAAGGTCAATAAAGGCCATATTTTGTCTTCTGAAGGGTGACCTTTGTATACAGGTTTGACTGTGATGAGAAATATGTAGCATTCCATAATAATCATGGATGTTATTGATTGTACTTCAGTTGCCTTTTTAAATGAATTGAGTTTTTCTACCAACATGAAACAGTACCTTGAAGATCCCAGATAGCCATAACCTCTTGGAGGGCCCCAGTCCGTCGTACTTTCACTGTATGTGTTGCTAGTTCGTATCTATGGTGTTTTGATGTAAACGGACGACCTTCTGGTTGTTTAAACATATCATTTGGACCTGACATAGTGAATAAAATGATAAAAATGTAGAAATATTCCATAAGCTTGAAAGTATTTAGAATATTTAATATGGTATTAGTATTTGGACCATCTTTGGGATCAAATCAATCAGAGTTTATGTCAAATTAGTGTCATTATCAAACAAAAGAATAAACATAGATATTCATTTAGCCCATTTGTCAGCTGTGTTCATTTCAGAGTCACCTCAGAGAGAGGGGAGATAAGATACAGGAGAACTGGGTATTTATATCCCTACCCGTTTCAAATACACTGCTCAAAATATTTATAGGATCACATATATCTCTGCTTGTTAATTAGCAGTAAATATATATCGTGTTGAACTGGTATAGGTACACAGGAGAACAATGTATACTTGTGTAATTAACATGCAAATTTGGCAGCGAACAGACCAACTACACGTTGAGATACATTTCGTGAAATCACTCTATACTTAACAAGAGGGCCAAGATGGCCCTTGACTGCTCACCTGAGAACAAAGGCACTATAATTAATGACCAGGTAATATAGTTTCAATCTCGTATAACCCATTTTTACATAGATTTTGAAATCAAAACCAACAATGAAGGTATAATACTGTTAAACAAGCTAGAACAGAGCAAATTTTCTAATCAAAGGACCCATAACTCCTGAAGTTGCGGTCCGATTCCGACCATAACTGAACTTGTCCAAGACTGTAAGGTCATACACATTCATTGTAAATATGATTAGGATTGGTGAATAAATGAAGGCGCTAGAGTGTGAACAAGCTAAAATATAGCAAATTTTCTGAGTCAAGGGCCCATAACTCTTGAAGTTCTGGTACGATTCCACCCATAATCGAACTTGTCTAAGAACTTTTGGTTATACACATTTACTGAAAATATGATTAGGATTGGTGAATAAAGGGCACATAACTCTTGAATTTTTGGTCAGATTTTGCCCATAATTAACCTTAGCCGAGACATTGTGGCCATATACATTGTGACCAAGTTTGGTTACAATTGGTTAAGAGGTGTGGGTGCTAGAGTGTATACAAACATCAAGCTAAAAATCATTGTCATTTTAAGGTTGTCTTAACACTGAAGTGGTTTTATTATAAAATTGAAACATACATGTAGAACATTGAAAACTGGAAAAAAACTAGAACTATCACTAAAGGTGATGAATACCCCCAGATGCCACCTTGACACAGTTATTGTTACATTTTACAAAGGGTAATATAACTGAGAAATAGGTTGGACAAAATTTCCCAATGTTATAAAACAAAGGGCCATACTCAGTGAAAATTAATCCAAACAAATCCTGGTTATTGCATGCACAACTTTTTTTGAATTCCTATGAGCAGTTGTAGTAACTCAGTAAAAATTTAACCAAACAAGACAAGCTCAATGCATGCACAACTAGGCTAACTACTTATCACTTCTGTGAAGTTTCATTGAATTCCTGTAGGTAGTTAATGAGAAATAATTTGGTCAAAATTTGCCTATTGTATATACAATGTACTGTATAAAAAACAAAGAGCTATAATTCATTGAACATTGATCCAAACAAAAAATGCTTTAAGCATGCACACCTAGACCTACTATTAATCACTTCTGTGAATTTTCATTGAAATCCTGTCAGTAGTTGCTGAGAAATTGTTTGGACAAAATTTGCCTATCGTATATAAAGTATAAAAAAACAAAGGGCTATAACTCAGTGAAAATTAATCCAAATGAAAAATTATTTAAGCATGCACAACTAGACCTCCTACTGATCACTTCTGTGAAGTTTCATTGAAATCCTGTATGCAGTTGTTGAGGAATTGTCCGGACAAAATTTGCCTATTGTATATACTGTATTAAAAAACAAAGGGCTATAACTCAGTGAAAATTAATCCAAATGAAAAATTGTGTCTACAGACGCACGGACCGACCGACGACCGACCGACCGACAAGCGTGAATCCAATATAGCCCCCATATATTTCATATCTGGGGGTATAATAAATGGTCATTAAAATGATGTGGTCTTGACATTTAAGTTTTAGCTAAGTGAGGTTTAATGTTCATCACTTATTTATTCAAAACATTTTTTTCTGCTAACATCTTTAGCAATAAAATTAATATTTCATTCAAACCATAAGATTGTTTAGTTTAAACTTTTAAAACCTGTATTTACAGGCAAACAAATTCCAACCATCTTGTATGAAGTACTTGTAAATACATCAGAACTAAAGATCGAGGTTCAATACCTGTGTTTTCCAACTTCTTGTTACTCTTTATTGGGTCAGTGATTTTTGGACGTGCCCTTTTTGATGGTGGTTCCATGTCTGAATCTGAGAGTGAGTCATCCACTACAATACTACAATATAAAAACAAGAGAGCCATGATGGCCTTATATCACTCAACAGAAAGAAAGACCACGAGTGAAAAACATCATGAGCCTATGTAAAAAATTTAATGGCATTAAATCCAAATAAATAAAATATAAGTGACACTTAATTTTTTGTAAGTTTTCATAATTACGATTTTTTCATGTAAATTGGTACACACAAGCCTTTACACAACTTTACCTTTTTAATGATTGTGTACATGAATGCGGAAGTCTAAACAACACAGAGGTGCCCCTAAACTTGAGTTGTCCTACTGCACTAAGAAAGTCTGCCAGTGGTAATTTATCTCTGGTCTCTGAACCAAACAGTCTGTAATAATATTGACAAATTATTCATAAGCAGATACTAGAATTTAAAACAAGATGCTGCGTAAGGTACACATAAAGTAATTAATGTACTTGGTAGCAGCTTAACTAAACCTCATACGATGGATGGACAAGGCAATGACTATATGCCTATCCCCATTATTTGATGCTGGAGGGCATGAAAAAATAGTTATGTACAACAAGCATGCATAACATAAGACTCAAAATATAAGAATTCTGACAGAAGAAAAACTTCCAAATTACAAACACAGTATAAAAAGATTTAAAAGACTAAATCTAAACAAATTTGTAAAACAAGAGGGCCATGATCAATCCATGATAATCCCTTTGGTCTAATACCTTTAAGCTAAGAGAGAATGTCACATATACATTACAAAGGTCATTCAAAAACAAACAAGAGGGACAAGATGGCCCTATATCGCTCACATGACAATCATAGTTTACTCATTGAAACATTGTTTTGAACCTGTGACCTATAGTTTTTGACCCCAGATGACCCATGTTAGAACTTGTCCTACATATAAATAAGACAAACATACTGACAAGGTCTGGTGAAGATCCAATCAAAATTTCACACCTACAGTGTTAATAAGGTTTTCCTAAGATTTGACCTTGTGACCTAGTTTTTGACCCTAGGTAACCAATATTTATCCTTGTCCTTAATATCGTTAAGACAGACAATCTGACAAGGTTTGGCAAAGATCCAAATAAAACCGTGACATCTAGAGCTTTGACAAGGTTTTTACCTAAGACTTGACCTGGTGACCTAGTTTTTGACCCCAGCTGACCCATGTTCGACCTGGACCCACATATTATTGAGGCAAACATTCTGACAAGATTTGGTGAAGATCGATGCTTGTAATAACAAAGTTTTACTGTATCTAAGCTCTAAGTCCTGTGATTCTGGACAATAAGATTTTTGAAGTTTTTCCTATTGAAATTTAATTTTTGTTATCAACTTTGGTAGAGCTTCATGCAAGAAACATCTCTGCAAAGTTTTGTTGAAAATGGCCATCTGCTTAAGAAGGAGATGTTGCTTAAAACAGACGATCACAATAGCTCACCTTGGGCAATAAAAAACAGTGACCTTAACAACTTCATATCTCACCTATCAAATATTCAAAATAATGAAATACATAATAGATAAAACAAGGCACTGCTATCAGCTGCAGACATGAATTTTTCATGATTATTAACGTTATTTATTGGTTCTAAGCAACACAGAGAAAGCCACACTCACAGAGCTGCTCAAGATTTAAAATAAAATATAATTTCTTCCGAAAGCAAACAATTCAACAGATGGCAAAACTATTTGAAAGAATTAGGCAAAGCAAAAGAATCTCGCTTCTAAGATCCACCAAAAAGCTCTGATAACATGATGTCAATGATTAGATACTGTAAGACCCCTTAATAACTTTACCAAGACAGTATGACTTCTACTTCTAATACATAATATTAATCTCTTAACTGAATACATGTAATTATACTGCTGGAATAATACATAATAGAAGCATGTTATTCATAAATATATTAAGTGAATTTTTATATGAGGTACAGTCCACTAATGAATACTATGGTATGTACTATATCATAAAATCATCAATAAGAATGAACCATATTTAAGTATTTGGTTATAAAGTCATTATTCAACATACAGCTTAACCAGTTTTCCTGGTCTATATTCTAACCAGTAATAACTTTCCCTTCCACAAGAAAAAAAACATAATAATCCAGTCCTTGGAAAAATTATACACCTGAGTGGTCTGATATCTAGTTGAACTATGAGATAAAGTCACAAAATTGACCCCATTATCATCCAATCTGCAGAAATCTGTGGTAATGGAAACAAGAGGGCAAAGATAGCCCTAGATCGCTCGCCTGAGAACAAAGACACTATAATTAAAGACAAGGTAATATAGTTTTCATCTAGTATAACCCGTTTCTACATAGATTTTGATAAAAAACAACTCTTATTTTCATGAATACTGGATGCAGGTCAATGTACATTCTGTGTAAATATGATTATGATTAATGAAGAAATGGAGGATCTATAATACTGTAAAGAAGCTAAAATGTAGCAATTTTTCTAAGTCAAGGGCCATAACTCTATAAGTACTAGTTCAATTCCACCCACAATCAAACTTATCAAAGACCTTTAGGTTATACACATTCACTGTAAATATATTTAGGATTTGTGAAGAATTGAAGGTGCTAGACTGTTAACAAGCTGAAATATAGCATATTTTCTATGCCAAAGGCTCATAACTCTTTAAGTCATGGTCCAATTTAACCCATAAATGATCTTGTCCAAGACCTTAAGTTCATACACTTTCATTGTAAATATGATTAGGATCGGTGAATAAATGAAGGTGCTAGAGATCATTTTTTAAATTTTCCTAAGTATATAAAATAGAGTTAATCCTGGGGTGGGGCTAAATTTGACCCCAGGGCTATAATTTGAACAATCTTAGTAGAGGTCTCTAGGCAATGCTACACACCAAATATCAAAGCTCTAGGTCCTCTGGATTTTGAGAAGAAGATTTTTAAAGATTTTCAAAAAAATCCTTCTGGTTGCTATGGCAACCTGAGTTCTGCATGGAATGGAATTCTTTGAACAACTTTGGTAGAGTTTCAAAGGAAGCAAGGAACACACCTGTGAAGTATTGTTGAAATTGATCCAGTGGTTTAGGAGGAGATGTTGTTTAAAGAAATTGTTGACGATGGACAACGAAGGACAAAGCTTGATCCTAAAAACTCACCTTGGCACTCTGTTCCATGTGAGCTAAAAGGGGGGTGGGGTGGGAGGGTGGATCTGGACCGATTCAGATTTTGATTCTTTATACACCCTGTCATGAAGACATGATCTTTTATAGACACACCATGACAGCTTTTACCATATGAACGACAAGAAACATATCAAGTAGAATTATCTAGAGATTTCGAAAAAAGCATCCCATTTAGTACCTTACAGATGAGGGGAGATAATGTTGATACAATACAGGTGTGCATGCATCTATCGCCTATACTAGATCTTATATAGCCAGTAAATATATCAGTACTTCATACCTACCCCGAGTCAAAATCCCTGAAAATAGTACAGGTATACTGTTTACTATGAAAACTACAGGTAGAAAAATCTAGATCAGTCACAAGTTAAACAAAATGATAACGACATACCTACAGGCTACAGCTGATATATACAATACTCTTATAAGCATGTTATCCTAGGTACATGACAGAACATCCAACATTTCACAATATAATGCTATTAGCTATGGTTAGATAAAAGTCTGTTTACATTTACTTTACCCAAAAAATAAGGCAAAAAAAATTTGGTTTCAACTTTATTTTTAACACACCTTTTGTAATATGGAAACAATTCATCCCCAAATTTATTTGCACTTTAGATATTCCTGAAAGAATCTTTAGGGTAAGTACCAAAAAATAGTGATGGTCCAGTAACCATGAACACGACTCGGTCATCTTCTGACCTTATGTACCTGCAGTCAATTACTAGATGGTGTGTCAAGTACCTGCAGCAATTATAGAAGATGTTGCGAATAGCAAGATGATGTGTAAAATAGGCCCATATTCCCCCGGTGGCATACTTAACGAAACAGTAAAATTTACTTAACTTCAAACAGACAGACATACATGACAACAAGTATATAAAAAGAGGGCCAGGATGGCCCTAGGTCGCTCACCTGAGAACAAAGACACTACAATTGATGACCAGGTAATACAGATTTCATCTCGTATAACCCGTTTTTACATAAATTTTTATTAAAACTAACAATGAAGGTGCTATAATACCATTAAACAAGCTAAAACGTAGCACATTTTGTATTCCAAGGGCCCATAACTCTTGAAGTTGTGGTCTTATAACTTATCTTGTCCAAGATCTTAAGGTCATACACATTCATTGTAAATATGATTAGGATCGGTGAATAAATGAAGGCGCTAGAGTGTAAACTGTGGTAAGTTATTCCAAAATCCTCCAATGAATGACAAAGTTGCAGAGCGAACACGCCAAAAAGACCAAAATTATGACCTTTGAACTCTACGTGTGACCATGACCTTGGAGCTACAGCCATGGGTGGTGTGCGTGACACATCGTCTAGTGGTGGTGAACAACTGTGGAAAGTTATTCCAAAATCCTCCAATGAATGACTAAGTTATAGAGCAAACATGCCGAAAATACAAAAATTATGACCTTTGAACTCAAAGTGTGACCATGACCTTGGAGCTATAGCAACACATTTTCTAGTGGTGGTGAACAACTGTGGAAAGTTATTCCAAAATCCTCCAATGAATGACTAAGTTACAGAGTGGACACAATTCGGGACAGATCGACTGACCAACAGACAGTCACTCCAATATAGGCCCAACTTTCTAGTGAGGGTATAATTACACTTAAAGATAAAAAAAATAACTGTTCAAGATGCTTTTACAACACAACAAAAATAATGATAAGCCACTAGATGATCAGTTAAACATTTAAAAAAAATTATTAAATAAAATGGTGACTAAAAATTTGCTTAAAATCCGTATTTCACTTATAACAAAATCATTCATACCAATTCAGGGTGTCCACAATTTAAGTAAAGCAAAATTCCCTGACTTTTCCCTGACTAAAATCAAATTTCCCTGACTAATTTTTTTGTATTTTACGCTTAAGTACTGACATGTGTTTGTCCCCTCCTCCCATACAGCCAACAATTTTCACCTTTTACTTTACCAACTGTTATTGTATTACTCTTTTGTACATATATTTAATCTAGATTGTTCTGAGGTTTGTTTTTCCTTAATTTTTATTCTCTATTATTCTTTTTCAACATACATACATGTATATATATGTTTAAACAAATATTGATTCTATCAAATGAGTGTTTGCTATTAAATACATGCCATAATACATGGAAATCTGTTGGCCTCATCCTCCCCTTCAGCAAACCCTTACCACCTTTTTACTATCAATCTGTCATTTTGTTACTAATTATTTATCTAATTTATTTTTAAGAGCTTATCTTTGATTTTATTTTCTGCAATTCTATTTCTATATAGTATGCACATGTATTTACATAGGCAAGCTATAACTGTTCAAAGTGGTGCTCATGAAAATAAATTCATGCCAAAATGGATGAAGCAACAAGCTATAATCTAATAAGATATATATATATATATAAAAGTATCTGCAAAAATGAAATTGATGTAAGTCTTGTTAGTCACTTTAAAATTCAATGATATAAGTCTTTTTATATATTTGTATTTTGAAGTGCCTTTTCTCACTTTCGTTTCAAGTAACGCTTATGAAGAGATATAAATCTTATCAGAATTTTGTCCATCATTGGCATGCTAATCCACAATATGCTACAACTCATAGAATAACTGGTCAATCATATAAAAACTAAAATGAAATTTGTCTAATACAAGCAAAGAAGAATGTTTTAGCTACCACATATTTTTAACATGCATGCATATAGTTTGTACAGTTACAGAGAGCTTAACATATAGCTCTAATAATATTACATTATTTAAGCAATCCATGCATATGCTAAGTAATTAAATGTATATATATCAGTTACAAATGTTGACTTCTAATAACTTGTAGGCATTAAGTGAAAGTAAAGTTGAAATTCTTAATAAGCATGACAAAATAATAAGTGCTACAAAACAAAGAACCCATAGCCGTAAGTATTGAAAATGAGAAGAATTACACTATTTTCTTAAGTAGGGTATATATATTGATTTGTGGTACAAAATGTTACACATGACAGATGTATGCACAATCTTGCAGTACAGTTTACATTTCCTTCATAATAATAATATTATTATTACATTAAAGAAACTGCCTTAGCCTTTATTCTTCATGTTTTATCATTCATAGATTGGTCATTTCAAAATTCCCTGACTTTTCCCTGACTTTTTCTTAAATTCCAAAATTCCCTGACAATTCCCTGACCTTGAAAAAAATAATTTTTCCCTGACTTTTTCCCTGACCGTGGACACCCTGCAATTAATTTCTGATAATGAATTATCTACTCTGTAGGGATCCTCATATTTGCAACATTGTCTACTTGATACTTAGTGTGGTAATTGAGCACACAATATATCATATACAGTCAAACCTGTGAATAAATGCCACCCTTGGGAAAGACACATCATGTCGCCTTTATTGACAGGTGGCCTTTATCAGGAGGTCATTTTGTTCTTGATAATCAATGACGATTTTTAAAGAATGGTCTTTATTGATAGATGGTCTTTATTTGAAGTTCATTTTGTTCAAAATAATAAATGACTTTTTTTAAAAGAATGGCCTTCATTTAGAAGTGGCCGCTAACACAGATTTGACCGTATCACATTTATTATATGGCTAGAACATACTATATCACATTTATTATATGGCTAGAACATACTATATCACATTTATTATATGGCTAGAACATACTAGCTTACAGGGATTACGTAACATACAAGTCACACACATATTATACACATTTCTATAATAAGAGTTATCCCCCTTGAAGTGACTTACTTGGCACTGTTTACAGCATCATCCTCTACAGCTGCTTGATCTGTCGACAAACCTTTACTTTGTCTAATGTCTGACACAAGTTTTCTGTAACATAAAAAAATTATAAGAGTGTCTAATTGATTCACGATTTTAGATTGATAATTTGAATTCTTTGAAATAAAACAATTAATGCCAGGGTACTAACCAAGTTTGAGGCCAGAACAAGTTTAACTGCATGCATGATGTCCAATTTGGCAAGCGAAAATATTCCAAAAGGCAGAATAAAATACAAATATGGACAAAATCACGTTTTTCCTAGAGAACAATATTTTATTCTGTCTAACAATGATCTTAACCCCAGGGCCACATTTTGAACAAACCTGGTAGAGGACTACCAGATAATGCTACACAGTGACCCATCTAGGATTTTGAAAGTAGGGGGGACTTCCCCCTACCTTAAAAAATATGGGGGAATTTTTTCAAAGTATGGGGGCATGTACAAATTAACATTAGAAAACTCATCGGATCTCGATGCATCGAGAAATTTCATCTAAAAACTTGTATTTGTTATTTGGCACGTCAATTAGATATTCCCATATTGAAAAAACAAGAGGGCCATGATGGCCCTATAAATGCTCACCAGGAGAAAAGGTCATTTGGAGATTAACATTGTTGAAGTTTTCTATACGAGTCCAAGTAAGATCAAGTGACCCATCTGGGCCGTTTTTTATCCCATGGCCATTATATGAACAGATTTAAAAGAGGTCCATTAGACAAAGCTAGATACCAAATATCTTAGCTCTAGGCCTTGTGGTTTTGGAGAAGAAGATTTTTAAAATTTTCCTATATAAAATAGAATAAACCCCAGGGCAGGGCTAATTTTGACCCCGGGGCCATAATTTGAACAAACTTGGTAGAGGTCCACTAGAAAATGCCACATACAAAATATCTAAGCTCTAGGCCTTGCAGTTTTGGAGAAGATTTTTTAAATTTTCCTATATAAGTCTATATAAATCAAGTGACCCCCGGGGCAGGGCCAATTTTGACCCTAGGGCAATAATTTGAACAAACCTGGTAGAGGTCCACTAGACAATGCTACATACCAAATATCTTAGCTCTAGGCCTTGTGGTTTCGGAGAAGAAGATTTTTCAAATTTTCCTATATAAAATAGAATAAACCCCAGGGCAGGGCCAATTTTGACCCCGGGGCCATAATTTGAACAAACTTGGTAGAGGTCCACTACACAATGCCACATACAAAATATCTAAGCTCTAGGCCTTGCGGTTTTGGAGAAGAAGATTTTTTTAATTTTCCTATATAAGTCTATATAAATCAAGTGACCACCTGGGCGGGGCCAATTTTGACCCTAGGGCAATAATTTGAACAAACTTGGTAGAGGTCCACTAGACTATGCTACACACCAAATATCAAAGCTCTAGGCATTGTAGTTTTTGACAAGAAGGTTTTTTAAATTTCCTATATAAGTCTATGTAAAATCAAGTTACCCCCGGGGCGGAGCCATTAGAGTTCCATTAGACAATGCTACATACCAAATATCTCAGCTCTAGGCCCTGTGGTTTCGGACAAGAAGATTTTTTAAGTTTTTTCTATTTGTTGCCATAGCAACCAGAGTTTTTAATGAAATTTAATTTTTTGAACAACTTTGAAAGGGGACCACCCAAGGATCATTCCAGCAAAGTTTGGTTGCAATCGGCATAGCGGTGTAGGAGGAGATGTTGTTTTAAGTAAACATGGACGCCACTTCACGACGAACGACGCACGATGGACGCAGGGCGATCACAAAAGCTCACCTTGAGCACATTCGTGCTCTGGTGAGCTAAAAATATCAGCAAAAATTATCAACGGTAAGAACGTATGATGGTAAAAGACAAATATTATGAAATATTTTTGGTCGAAAATGGTTTCAATTCGTATTATGGGCAGATATCATCCAACCAGAATGAAAATACTTGGTTCCCAGCTTTTATCGTAAAGTGGCATGCAAAATAGGCAACCATCCGAATAATAACATTTACATACAATTTCATGTTACTTATTAAAGCTAGTAGATCTTAAATAAATAAATCGAGACTCCACGATTATGACGAACATCCTACGGTAGTATGTCTCGCATCCACTTACTGAGGACAGGGGATTTTGACAGGGTTGTCAAGCGTCCGCTCATTCAAAATGGGGGATTTTCGAAAAATTAGCATGAGTCTCACAATCGCGCATTCTAGATCGGACACTGCTACACACCAAATATCTTTGCTCAAGGCAATGTGGTATCGGACAAGACGTTTTTTTTAATTTTCCTACAGTTACGTTCGGATGATTTGTCCGAAAATCGCGTTCCCACCGCGTAATCGGCAATTTATCACCCAAAGCGGGAATTTTCCTCGCAACATCGATCTTGAAAAAAAGAGAAACACCACAATGTCGCTATTCACCGCGTTTTATGACTCCTTATAAGACAGTAATCTTTGATCGCTAAGGATCACGGTGATTAGCGAACGTCTAAAGCCGACTCTCAAGTAGCTAAAATGATATTTATTGTGAATGTTTTTTCTACTTTCGCTTTCTGTTGACTGTTCATTTTCCAAATAGTCACATGGTAAGATAATTCAGGATTAAACACTTACTAAATCTGTTGGCACGAGACCGACAGAAATCCAGGCATCTGATTAATTTTTGCCAAGTAGGAAATCCAATGCTTGAAGTAAATATGTAGAAAAACTGGCGAATTGCTAAGCAAATTTGTTAACTGTGTAGCGGTGTTTTACTTATGCAGCGTACAGGGAGAGATTCATATGTCGATTTTTAATGTTTTAAATACGTTGAATACAGGGCGAGAATCAATATTTAGAATGAGTCGCAGTTTCTCATTTTATCTATGTACCTCGGTGCTCTAATCAATACAAGAGGGCCAAGATGGCCCTATATCGCTCACATGACAATCACTGTTCACTCATTAAAACATTGTTTTGAACCGGTGACCTAGTTTTTGACCCCAGACGACCTATGTTCGAATTTGTCTCATATATTTGACCTAGCGACCTAGTTTTTGACCCAAGATGACCCATGTTCGAACTCGTCCAAGATATTATGAAGACAAACATTCTGACAAGGTTTCATGATCATCCAATCAAAACAGTGACTTCTAGAGTGTTCACAAGGTTTTCCAGCAATTTGCCCTAGTGACCTAATTTTACTACAGAAATTACCCATTTTCAAACTTGACCTACATATTATTAAAATAAACATTCTGACAAAGTTTCATGAAGATAAATTCAAAACAGTGATTTCTAAAGTGTTCACAAGGTTTTCCCTTATTTGGCCCTGGTGACCTAGTTTTTGAGCCCAAATGGCCCAATATCGAACTCGTCCGAGATTTTGTTGATATTAACGTTCTGACCCAGTTTTGCTAAAATTGAGCCAAAAATGTGGTCCCTAGTGTGGTCACAACATAAAGTTTGACGACGCACGACGCACACCGCCGGACGGAGAGTGATCCTAATAGCTCACTTTGTCACTTTGTGACATGTGAGCTAAAAACCAGTCCACTGTTTACATGTAATATTATTTCGCGCAAAATATGAAAGCTGACAGATTAATTAAAGCTCATCAACTACTATTAAGCTTTGAAGATGACGGCTTAAATTCATATCGCCACATTGTAGCTTAGCGCAATTTTAATTCCGCGGCAGTTTGCGATTTTCGGACAAATCTGTACTGGATATAAAATAAATGCCGGGGCCAGGTAAATTTTAACCCCAGGGCCATATTTTAAACAAACTTGGTAGAGGTCAACTAGACTATGCTACATACAAAATATCTAAGCTCTAGGCCATGTGGTTTCAGACAATTTTTTATAAAAAATTCCTATATTAATCATGTGACCCCTGGGCAGGGCCAATTTTGACCCCAGGGAAGAGGTCCATCAGACAATGCTACACAAATTCCATCATTTCAACATAATCAAGGAGGTTATCATGCATATCACCAGGCACTTTCCACAAACCCTTAATATGTAGAAATGAACTGGAACTTTGTTTTGTTTAACCTTGTTGAAAATCTAGTTAAAAAGGGAAGGGACATCTCGCTCAAGTAGTTATTGTAACTGACTGGTTAGTAATCACTGGCCCCGAACCAATGTGAGTTAAAAAATGTGCACATGTGAGGAAGCTGTAAAGTTAGCATGTGGTTGTACCTATGTAAAGCTGTAAAAATTGTCAAATGGCACAGGGCTCTCATTTGACCCTTGAAGGGGCATTAAACAAAATAAACTTTTGACACATTTAATATTATGTGTAATTGATCATCAATATATCTATACGGAAAATTGATAAGAACATACGAACATCACATTTCTGTTGAAAATATATTGATGAATATATAGATCATCGCATTTCGTGTAATACGTCGGTGTCGCGAAAACTAGTGACAATTCATATTTATAAGCACTTCGTACAATTAACACATGATTAATTGATTAATCATTCATATGAATGGACGATTAACCGATAAGTAAAATCTTGACGAATTGACATCCCTAATAAAAATGCTATCTGAATGATATAATCATCTGCATTTTGACTCTTGAAATTTAGCAAAATAAACTTTTGACCCTTGAGAATTTGTACAAAAGGGTCAAATTTACTATTATATTAATGTTAATAGGAACTTTTGTTGACTTTAAAAAATAATATCATCTAAGAGTTATTTTGACTCTCAACTTTTGATGTCGTGTGAGCACCCTGGCACTGCATGGCTGTTGGTGTCATGTTAGACCCCAGTGAACAAAATTAAACCTAAAAAGAAAATTATGTCTTTATGGTACATAGAAAATACTTACTTGAATTCCTCGAATTGTAAATTCCCATCCACATTTCTATCATAGTATCTAAAAATATATCTACATCTCATCTCTGCAGGCATACCTCCATGTTGAGTACTGGGTTCCATAGCAGCTAAACCAAGCAAAACATCCTTACATGACAAATATTTCCTTTTATGGACATCAAACGCCCTGAAAAAATATTATTATTGTATCATATAACATTTTGTACAGCAAATAATAGTCAGAAAACAATAAGAATTAGGGATGTAAACGTTTAATTGATTAACCGTTTGTTTGTCTGATTAACCGGTTATTAAATCATTAATCGGGAAAAAATAGAAGAAAATTATCAGTAAATTATAAAAATAAATTATAGAAAAATAGAAATTTTCAGTCAATACGCGCATGTTATCTTGTCAAAACATTAAATTAGTCGACCAAAGGTGCGAAAAATACGACAGTTGACCAAATTAACAATTCAATGACACTGACCTGGGACCATTATATACACACTGACCCGTATATTGTTGACTGTTGAATTAACTAATTGAGAAGTGATTTTTCTTATATACTTGCTTGATCTGGGACTTCCTCACAATTTGATAATTGTTCAGCAAGTTATAATATTTACGACAAGCTTGATAAGTTAAACTATTGTAAGAAAATTTCATCTGTCTGGAAGTATTTCAGACACAGTAGTGATGAAAAACGTAAAATGTAACCTTTGTGGTAATGCATGTATGTTATACTATGTATGTATGTTGTGTGTTTCCTGACCAAATTGAGTACGAAACAAGTATGCCGTAATCTACTGTCTTTTTTTGTAAACAAAAGTACTATTAGTTGCCATAATATTATGTGTAATTGATCATCAATATATCTAAATGGAAAATTGATAAGAACATACAAACATCACATTTCTTTTGAAAATATATTGATGAATATATATTATCGCATTTTGTATAATATGTCTGTGCCGCAGAAACTTGTGACAATTCATATTTATAAGCACTTTGTACAATTAACACATGATTAATCGTTCATATGAATGAACGATTAACCTATGAGTAAAATTTTGACGAATTGACATCCCTAATAAAAATGCTTTCTGAATGATATAATTATCTGCTTAAGAATTAACCCTTATACCCCCATCACACCAGGGCCACTTTCGCACTATGTCCACCATGTCCTAACGTAGCAAGAACCTGATGAACTTGGTGAGGACACAGTAAGAACTGGTAAGAACATGGTATGGTCTTCGTGGACATGAAGGATATGGTGGGACTTTTGACATGCCAAAGAAAACGTGGGGACGTGGTCAAATTAGGACATAAGCATGTAACAGGGACATGGCTGAAACCTAGTAGGAACTTCATTAACGCAGTACAAGCATAGTGCGGACTTGAGAAGACAGCAAGCGTTTTTTTCAATGCAATCATAATTACTATTATTTGTAACACAGTTGAACACCTACTCACAATAAAATTGCCCTGAAGCAAACATATACTTGTAACAGTACATGTGTGAAAGCCGGAAATGAAACAATGCTACTGGTACTTTAATATATGTCATAGTTCAACTATCAGAAACTTCAGGTTTTGTATTAAGAGACCATTGTATTCAGCCACAGCTTTGGTCTTTACCTTTGGTGGTCGCTTAATACAAGATTGACTGTATATATCGTATGAAATTAAGTACTTAACATTTTTTTCCACAAAAAATTACCTGAAGAAATGATCAATATTTTCCATTTTCGCTCCTTTTAAATCCATATACTTAGCAAATAGAGTTTTGTTCATGAACTGGCTTGGATGCACAAAGTCCATAAATTCTTGAAAAAGCAATTCTTGATCTGAAATATATGCACGCATGAAGAGACATACCATTACATAATAGATTACTCCTAACCTTGACAAAAATCAAGACCCGCCTCCATGGCGAAGTGGTTAAGGTCGCTGACATCAAATCACTGTAACCTCTCACTGATAGAGGGTCCTGGGTTCAAGCCCAGCTACCGACCATGTCTCTTTATGTGAGAAAGGAGGCAGTTGCTTACGGAGGATGTGAGTCTAGGACTGGTTCTTCCCAGGAACGATGATTAGGTGAACTGTCCACCTCATATCACTCTGACTGAAAAAGGGTGTAAAACTCAAACAAACAAACATGATAAAAATCGATTAATTAAATGTATTGTCAAACATTTCACTAACTAATAGTATAATTTGACATATTTCATACATCTCAATACAGTTCTAAGATAGCATAGGATAAAATTATCATTTTGTCTAAAACCTGCATCACTAATTGACAGATCAAAGGGGCATAAAACTCAAACTAACAAAAACAAACAAACATTGATACTATTGAAATCTGACAGTTAAACAGTTACTTTTATGGCTGCTTACCTTTCTTGCCAAGTTTGGAAGATTTGATTAATGATTCTTGAGGTGTCATCTGTGAGGACTCTGAATCCACATCAACATATTCTAAGTTCACCTCACTTAATGAAGACTGAGGATATACACCTGGAAACAAGAATTTAATACTGACAACGTAACACCTTGACCGTCAATTGTCACGGTGACAATTTAGGGTGACAATTTCTGTTCAGGGTGGACACGTCACCGTGACATGCCACCTCAATTTTATTTTTGACGTGGTGGCTGGCTGGAAATTGGAAAACCCGATGCATGTACTGTATGTATCCCTACCATCATTTAGTTGGAATAAAATTACAATAATCCATTATAATGATATCAATGTAGTAAAATAGAGAAGTTTGACCTACCTGAACTGTCTTTAACTTGACTAACAAACTTCATGGGTTCAGGTCCCAGCATACATGGTGACATACTGTCCATATGTTGTTCCATTTCAGTATCAGACAACCATACAGCATCAGCATTACACTGTAAACAATAACAGGTCAATATAAACATGTATAGATGTATACATATACACATCTATCAATTTCCAAAGGGTCCCAGGGCCCTAATTACATCTTAAAGGACTCAGGCCAGGGCCTAGTCCAACTAATTAGACTGCTTTTTGACGGCGAGACATTTTTCGACTTGGCCCTTCCGAATTTGTTCACGAAAATCGGCCAACTGGAAAGCCGAATTAGTAGGGCTAGCCCTGATAGGAAAATTTTACATTAATTTGAAGAAAAGGGAGAACTTTTATCAAAAATAGGGGAAAAAAGTATATTATTCTAGGAGGGGAAAAAACGACAAATGAGGGCCCTGTTATATAAGCTATCATAATAGATAGCAGCACTACTTTTGGGGGAGAAGTGGCTTGGCATGAGTCAATCAGCAATCTAGGCCATATCAACTGTCTGAGGAAGCTATGCCACCTCAAAATCAAAGACAAAATAGGCTAGAGCAAAATTATATATAAAGTTGTTGACAGTGATTGGTTCAACCCACTGATACAAGTTTCACCTGTTTTCATACCACTATGATCTTAATCAACTAATTATGTAAAATGTACCTTATCAATAGCTGCAATTCCTGCTGCCAGAAAGATGACATGTATTTTTGTAGGCAGATGGACATATCTGGTAAACTGTGTCTTCAACACTCCTTTCAACTGGATTTTCTGTCCAGTAATCTGTGAATATTTTATTCAAGAAATAAAAAATGTACAAATAAATAAATATACATTTAAGCAGTGGATAAGTATGGACAGGAGTACAGCTGTGCACAAATAAATCATGAGAGAAAAATATGATTGAGGTTAGTCTAGTTGAAGGTATTTGACAATGATGTATGCATTACATTGCAGTTCATCGTCAGTTCAAGTCAGATGTTCTTTAAGACTCAAACTGAGTTGCGTTCATTCTAATGTTTACATTCACTCTTAATTTTCGTATGCGATAGGCCTTTTGAGACTGCTTCCAAGGGCGGAGCATCGAAACCGACGATTCTGATTGTTAGAGGCTGTCAGTGATAGCGCGTAGCTATATTATTATCATAATACTTGTCAGTCTAAATCTAGAAACAATTAATCCAAAACACGTTTTACGCATGTACACTGACAAAATTATATGTCTTGTGTTTACAACTCAGCTTTAATTGTAAAAACAACTTTGTAAAAACATTTCAATGAGGTTCGGACAGATCGAAGGAATGACGGATGGACGTACAAGGGTAACACTGTTTTAAGTCAAGGGCCCATAACTCTTGAAGTTCATAATCAAACTTATCTAAGATCTTTTGGATATACACATTTACTGAAAATATGATTAGGATTGGTGAATAAATGAAGGCGCTAGAGTGTAAACAAGCTATTTTTATATATATTTTTTAAGTCAAGCAGGGATGCTATATTACAGGGATACGCAACGGACGGAAACTGGTTGAAAAACAGTGCCTAGGGATATTCGCGCGAGAGCGCATGCGCACGCATTTACCGTTAATGTCGGTATCTAGCAGATAAAATAAGGGTCAAATATTCTCTTCAATCGGCTTAAATAAATGCTGTTTTTGCATAGAGTTTTTTATATATTGATCTTAAAGTGTTAAATATTTTACAGATGTTGTAATTTTGTTTCTAGATATTAGTGGTTCTAAAGATTTCCAAGTTTTTGTGACCGTTCGAAAATAAAACTGACGTGATAATTTGACCGAAATGGTCGCACAATAGAAAATGTCAGTTTTTTGCGACAGCTTTAGTACATGAAGATATTCTTAATTTTACGATATTTTGCCGTGGTTGAAGTGTGACATACTTCTATATTGGCTGCATAACTATATTTTCATGTTTTATTTTGTTATAATACATAATTTCGCGATCGATTATGACCCAGTTTTTACAATTTACAAAATGGAGGCCTGATCTGACGAGGAAAATATTGCACTTTTTGCGACATCATTTGTTTGTGAAGATATACTCTATATTAAAATTTTCTTCCATAGTTTGACACTTATACACGTCGATATTGGCGGCATGATAATATTTTCATGCTTACTTTTGTAAAAGAACACAATTTCGCGATTGATTATGACCCCATTTTTACGATTCAATTCAATGGCGGCCTGATCTGACGAGGAAAATATTTCACTTTTTGCAACACCATTTGTATGTGAAGGTATACTAAACATGAAAATGTTCTTCCATATTTTGAGACTGACATACGTCTGTATTGACGGCATAACAATAATTTCAGGAATTATTTTGCTGTAGTACCTTATTTCGCTCTCGATAATGATCCATTTTTATCGGTGCATAGCAAAAAGAAAAAGCATCATATAAGCACTAAATTACATAGATTTTAGCGCAAACCAGAAACGGTGTAACCCGAATATATTATTTGGTATGCACATATTTTCACACCTATTATTCGAAATCGTCAATTCATAACAATGGCTGATTGAGAATCAACTGGCATGTGACAAACAATATGTACATCAATTCATACACGAAGCGTGTCAACAGTTTAATTTTACAGATTGAGTAAAGTCAAACAGTTTATTCATGACTCGTAGAACATTATGTACATACATAATATGAAAACATAGAATACGTGTATACATGCCTTTCCATGCAGAAATATAAGATACAGATCAATTTTTAAATATCTACTACATTTAGTCAAAGTCTTGAAATAATGACGGTATATTACGTACATTATAATGCTAACAGAATTCCAGTTATTCTCTATCTGTTTATAATGAAGAGAGCAATGAAGAAACATTACTTTAATCTTATTCAATATTTATCTGGTAATGTACATCTTTAATGATGGGTTAGTTGTAAGGTCGACCAAATTATGGTTTTATGCTAATCGCCACGAATATTTCACTGTGATCTCAGGTACTTGACTTGTTTTTGTATTTGCTAAAATAATATCAGTTTTTCAACAATGATTAATTACTGTCATGATCAATATGATGTGAATATGTTGGTTTAAATTATGACATTAGATTTTATTGGTGGAACCCTGTTGTTTCCAATTAATGGTCACACACCGTGACCTAATGCATTCAAATGACATATGCGCAGCTGTGAAAACAATGTAGATTTATGAAACATAGACTACCCCATACTGTTTTCCATCCGGATTTATTGATTGCTTCCTTGTAATCAGTAAAGATCGTCACCGAGATTATGATTATGACTATACGAGGGCATATCCTACGCCATTTTGGCGGAAGATTAAAAGTTACAGATTAAGTCTTTGGCTAATAAAATTGATACGCTATAATAGAGACATACATTATGAAAAACAAAGATCAATAACAAGATAAAGTTATACGAATCAAAATTACAAATAACAAACTTTTCACCATAAAATGTATAACATACGTACATTTCTTTCGCACAAAACATTCATGATATATAGCATTTCTTTAAATAAAAGTTTAACCATGAACATTTCTTCTTCAGCTGATAAATAGAAAAAAGTTCCACGATACAAAATTAAATTTGGTCTTGAGTTGATAAATCGAACAAAACTTTCATGATAAAAATATTTGTTATACAAATTTAATTTAATTAAAATGTTTAGCATTCTATCGTACATTTGTTGTCATGATATAACTTTTCTTTCACAAGTTTATTCCGTGAAAATTTCGCCTTCAGCTGATAATTCGAAAACAAGTTTCACGATATAAAATTTAATTGTACAAAACTTTCATAATGTACTATATATACTACATGTATTTCAATTTTTCATACATATTTTCATGATATAATCGTTTCTTTTAAAAATTCAATTTAAATAAAAAAAAATAGCAGTGAAAATTAATTTCGTCTTGAGCCAGGTGTAGCATAACTGCTTGAGCTCATAAATCGAACAAAACTTTCATAATGTAAACATTTCTTCCTACAAAATTTGCATAATATAAGCATTTCTTTCTCAAATTTAATTTAGAAAAATAAGTTGTGAAAATTAATAACAAACAAATAAAAACTACGAGGAACTTGAGTCGATCATAGACCACTAATGTTACTTTTTGTCAATTATCGATTCTTTGTGTCATTTTCATGGTAATTTCGGTAGTTTTGATACCTTTGCTTTCATTAACTAGCCTAGGCACTGATAATCTATACTTGATCAGTGGATGATAAGCGGTTGCACATCCCTGTAATATAGCATCCCTGAGTCAAGGGCCCATAACTCTTGAAATTATTGTCAGATTTTGCCCATAATCGAACTTTGCCGCGACATTGTGGCCATATATATTGTTACCAAGGTTGATCACGATTGGTTAAGAGCTGAAGATGCTAGAGTGTAAACAAATTAATTGTGGACGGACTACGGACATCCATCGATCCTAAAATCTCACCTAACGTTATCGGGAGTAGAATTTATGTTAGAGATTGTGATTATTAGGTGGTTTCGGACAATATTGATAGATATTTTAAAAGTAAATCGGGAAAAAGGCAATACTGATCAAATTGGTACAGGTCAATGCTTGAATTGGGACGGGGCTGGTAGAGATTGGGTACAGGTCCGTTTGCCGGCCCTGTATAATTTAAAGAGGGAAAAGAAACGCTGCTTTCCGAATTCATTTAATGATTTATGAAATTGACCAACTGGAAAACTGAATAAGTAAGGCTAACCAAAAATACATAGAATGCTACAGCCAGCATAAACAATACACGACACAAATAATTACCTCCTCCCCAAGTTTGGTAGCAACAACTCTAAGGGATTCCTCACCACACCTGTCACAACTTGGTAACCACAGACCATTGGAGCCGAATTTCACCAACAAATAACGGTTATCTAATGTACGGGGTATAAGCAAACTAACGAACTCAACACCCATTTTGATCAATCAATGATATCAACAAAACGTGCTCACTAAATCCAGTCGTAAATGTTTGACATCTTTTCGAAAACAATACGGTGTAGCCATAAGACCTATCAATTCGTGATAATTAAATTGCTACTTTTGTGAGACAAAATATTTTAAGATTAGTATTCCAGCTATTCCTGTTAATAAATTGGCTCTCAGTTTGTAGCGAGGATAAGGTTAAGTAGTTTTTAATTTGCATTGCCTTTTCCAACGTTTTCTGTCCTTTTTAAATGCTCGTGTTAAATGTTTTGTTAATTTGTCATGCATTTTCGCGAGCATGAAATTATTAAAAACAAGCGTGCTTGTTTGGTTTAACGGCTGTGAGAACTCTATCAATTGAATACTTTTATCCCTAATTTGTTTTGCACGTGTCCGGTGAAATTCATTTTACAGTTTGTGAAGTGTAACAAAAGGTGTCTATTCATAATTTAAAACTTAATTAAGAAGCTCTGGACGTCATATATACTAATAATATAGCTACCAGTTAGTCCAATTAAATTACTAAGACTGTTTGTGACGACAAGATACTTTTTCAACTTGGCCCCATTGCACACAGTCTAACAAAGATCTGCATATTTGTGTGCGGTTACATGCCGGTGTTATAATAATATAATATTAATTGTCCAGATGAAAGAGAATCAGTTTCAATAACTTCGAATTTTGAAATCATTCAATATTTAAGTGATTGTAAAGATATCTAACTACTTATATACTTTTAGGTTCTAAAACAAGGTTTAATTATTTTAACTTGTACGCTAGTACGATACAATTTGTAAATGCTTATTTGACATAAAGTATTAATTGAATACGGGATTGGATAAGGTACGTTCCAACCGTCAGTGTCACATAAGGATCCTGACGGTAGGATATGTAATTTTTAACTGAAAGTCTTTTAAGATTAAATTATGTGGTACGTGGCATCCAGAAGGACAGACTTTATTTGTTTATTTTATCAGATTTAACGCCATTTTCAAAATAATTTAAGTTATAACATGGCGGGCAGTTATCCCAACCAGCTTTCTTGGACTTCATTCAGGCCTTAACCTAAGTACTAACCACATTGTGTCTACAAGCTACTGCCAAGCTGCTGCACCTAATTCAGTTGGGGGACAATTTAACATAGGATCCAATATCTTCAGTCAAAACTCAAATTTGCCACGGATAGTGTGAGCATCACCAGGGGTTCCAACTTACAACCTCTTGATCAATAGACCAATGCTATAACCACTGGGCTTACCAGGGATGAAAATAAAAAGAAGTTTGTTTGGAGTGCTCTTACCAAGAATTTTAGCGCTGGGTAGGTAGGTAGGGATTTTGTTTTTACTGTATAACAATAGAAGAAAAATGCCCCCCAAAATTTAATTTTATTCATTAGCTAGGATTTTCATGAGTAGGTCGGAGCACTCCAAACAAACCTATTTTATTTGTTTCAGCCCAGGCAGGCTAAGGAAAGACGTACTGTCCAAATGTCTAATACACCCCTTTAATTCATTTACTGAACAACTATGTTTGCAACCTTTATATTAAGTGTAATACCTAACTACTTTCTTGAAGCTCAGAATTCAGTTACTAGTATTATATGATTATGTAATTATATTTAATAAAAAAATTTAATAATATGTTGATGAATTACACTGAATGTGTTAAATAGTTTGTACAGCTGCTGTATTGGCATGGAAATACAGTCAATCTTGTATTATTAAGCAACTGCCCAAGGGACAATCTGACTAAAGTATTCGATCTTCCTTACGGCAAGATCTGATGACGGCCTATACCAGTTTCTATTTTCAAAAGTCGGAATTTCCATGATCACTATTTATATCTATTTATAATTCAGCCAATCGTATAACTCGTTTCATCGGTACTTTGGCCGAATGAACTGTCTACCTGACGATGTTATTTAAAAGTAAGTTAACATTAAATTACGTATAACATATTTGTCTGCAACCACTTTTTTATTTTTTTAGTAATCCTGATCGATTCGGCCATAGTAGTACAGAAAAATGTAATAAACACGCAAGTCACATGGGCGCTATCATTACATTTAGTTGCGTAAGAATAGGTGTTCGTGATAACTACAAGTCAAATATTGCTTTTTACTGCGGTTAAAAATAGAATCAGATCACTTTCAGAATTATGAAAGTAAGGCGCTGATTGGCTAGTGGAAAAGGTCACCTGAGGTGACCGTCTATAGGTCGTCTTTAGATCCTCATAGCGTAGCGGGTTTGAGGATATGATTTTAATCAGATTGCCCAAGGGAAAGACCAAAAGTGGTCTCTTAATACTAAAGTCTCTTAATACAAAACTTGAAGTTTCCAATAGTTGAACTATGGCATATATTAAAGTACCAGTAGCATTGTTTTCATTTCAATTTCAGCTTTCATGCATGTACTGTTACAGGCATATGTTTTCTGCAGGGCACTTTTATTGTGAGTAGGTGTTCAACTGTCCAACAAATAATCGTAATTAAGATTATTATGCAATGAAAAAATCAAGACAGTTGACTACCTTATAGAAAGATTACCAATAATATACATTAGTGATGAGGCAAAAAGTAGGGGAAATTAATTATAGCAATGGTAAAATAAAGCATATGTACCATTATATTGTACTGTTTGAAATGAAATTCACCAGTGATGACGTATCACATATTTTTGATGACTACGATAGTCCATTACAGTATGTGCATACCTCTCACTCCTTTTTAATGTGAATGTTTTTGAATAGAAAATCACATCTAAAAATCTATTGCGTCTTATACATTGATGCATAGCATAGTCCATTTTGCCTGTGACAAAACAAAACAGACAAATTGAATCTATTTATTTACTGGGGATGAAATTTATCGAATGTGCAACAAGGGAAATAAATTGTTCATAGTGATAGTCTAAAACCCCGTATGATTCTGTACTTTCAAGGATTTTATAGTCGAAGATGTCTGTAGTAGACACAAGTTTGAAAATCAACAACAAATGTTGCTGATGGTGCCGTTGATTATGATAACCTCATGCATTGTTTTGTTAGTTATATACTTGTTGTAACAAATGTTGCTGATGGTGCCGTTGATTATGATAACCTCATGGTTTTGAGAAGTATGAGAACACGGGTTGAGTAATTAATTAGTATTTTAATACAAAAGTTATTATCACGTTTTCGTAATACTTGCATGACACAAAGTTATTGTAAACAAAATGGTGCAGGTTTTTTCAATGTCTTTCGTCATTTATTTTGCTATAATATTTTTTATACTCATAAAAATCATTTTTCCGAGGATTTCCACTGATATTTTACCTGCGTCCTATACTCAAGTGCTATCTATATACCTGAGTGATTATGGTTTCACACGTTTGTGTCTTTGTTTACATTTCACATTCTATAGGTATTAATATTTGACAAAACATTGTGCAAAAACACTTGGAGAGATTTTGGAGTGTTAAGAAAAAGGTCGCTTAATACACATGGTCGCATGAGCAAGATTGACTGTATATCGGTGTAGATCTTTTGAAAGAATGAATTGCTTCAATATACAAAATTAATGTGTAAATCTCTAAATTTGACAGTCAACCATCATTGCAATTTATCCAGCATTTTTACTTATTATTATACCCCCAGATATGAAATATATGGGGGCTATATTGGATTCACGCTTGACGGTCGGTCGGTCGGTCCGTGCGTCTGTAGACACAATTTGTCCGGAGAATTTCTCAGCAACTACTTACAGGATTTCAATAAAACTTCACAGAAGTGATCAGTAGTAAACCTAGTTGTGCTAGCGTAAAGCTTTTTACGTTCGGATTAATTTTCACTGAGTAATACCCCTATGTTGTTTTTATTCAGTATATACAATAGGCAAATTTTGTCTGGAGAATTTCTCAGCAATTACTCACAGGATCTCAATGAAACCTCACAGAAGTGATCAGTAGTAAGCCTAGTTGTGCATGCTTAAAGCAATTTTCGTTCGGATTAATTATCACTGAGTTATACCCCTTTGTTGTTTTTATACAGTATATACAATAGGCAAATTTTGTCCGGACAATTTCTCATTGACTATTGCCAGGAATTCAATAAAACTTCTCAGAAGTGATGAGTAGTTAGCCTAGTTGTGCATGCATTAAGCTTGTCTTGGTTGGTTAAATTTTCACTGAGTTATGGCCCTTTGTTGTTTTTTATACAGTGTATATACAATATGTCAGTAACTACTCATAGGAATTCAATGAAACTTCACAGAAGTTATAAAAAGTAAGCCAAGTTGTGCATGCAATAACCAGGTTTTGTTTGGATTAATTTTCACTGAGTTATGGCCCTTTGTTTTATACAATTAGGTAAATTTTGTCCGTACCATTTCTCAGCAACTACATGCAGGAATTCATTGAAACTTCTTAGAAGTGATAAGTAGTTTGCCAAGTTGTGCATGTCCACATTAGGTTTTGTCCAAGTAAATTTGAATGAGTTATGGCCCTTTGTTATTTTTTATATAATGTATATTTAGAAACTGGTCAGGATATATCTAAGCAACAATTTGCAGGTATTAAAAAATGAAAATGCATTATATTTCCCTCTGTAAAATGTAACAATAACTGTGTCAATGCCGCATCTGGGGGTATTCATCACCTTTAGTGATAGTTCTAGTTTTTGGAACTGATAATGCTTACATTGAAAATATGCTTATCATAGTTTCTTCCTACACTCTCGAAGCATTGTTGAACAGGGTACAATTACCTAGTGATGGACAGTGTTCATTAGAGCACTGAATTAAAAATCTTAAAAAGTTCATTTGATATTTTAGTATGGATGTTCTGAATCAACACGATCAATGTTGTTTTTACTGTGTTTCACTGTTGATGGAACCATACATACAATGTTCTACATGCACCAGAACTGAGGAGCGTGGAGCTGTAACACTATGTCTACATTGTTTTGCTAAAGGAGTTGAGTTTGATGACCATCTGAGTGATCATTCTTATACAATTGTGGTAATTTCTTAACATACATTAGCTGAAGGTGGTCTTACATAATATAACTTTATACTATTAACTTTTGATGAATGTGCATTATTTTGTATATCCTTATTACAACATCCAAAATTGTCAAATGTGTTATGCTACAGTTAGTTTTCTAGGTATTCTCATTTGAGATTGTTTTGCTATTTATTATTCAATTCTTTTATGAAGATCTCTTACTTAAGATATGAATTTCTACTTTTTATGTTACTGACTGTTTTCCAGAAAAATAATTTTCCAGTTTTTGAGAGAAATTGGACAGCATTAGAAGAGATGCAGTTGTTAAAAGCTGTATCTGATTGTGGCTATGGAAACTGGTAATTTTGTTGATCCTTTTATGAATATCATTTTCATGCCCCCCCTTCGAAGAAGCTGGGATATATTGCTTTACATATGACAGGCGATTGGTCTGTCTGTTACCAAATCTTGTTCGATCAATAACTAGAGAACAATAAAGACTTAGTTGGGAGGTTGGCCTTTACATGTAGATGACCCCTATTGATTTTAATGTCAATATTCAAAGATCAAGGTCTTTCTATCCAGTTGGCATTAAGGGGTCATCCATGTCTTACAAGCACCCCTTGTTCTGCCTTCTTTATTGTAAATTAGCATATTTTTGGCCCAATTCTCCTGTATGAAAAAAATCCCTATAATCTACAAATAATTCGATTCAGTTTAATTTTATTTATATTATTTTTATACCCCCGCATCTTTGATGTCGGGGCATAATATTATAGTGATTGCCCTGTCTGTCCATCCTTCTACACATACGTAAGGTATGGCAGGGAATATCTGCCAGATCATGCATTATGCTATTTGATACTTCAACATGGCAATTCATTTTTTGTGTTTCTTTTTAGAATTGCATTTTCCCTAATTTTATGTAAATTAGTAGTATGAACCAGCTTTAATGTTAACACCGCTGTTGTTAATGGATTTCTTTTTTATAATTCAATAATGAGACTTCATATGCAAATATTTTAATTATAGTTCAGTATAAACTTGCTAACGTTCTCAATAGTATGTGAATGTTTAAGTTACAATTCAGTTATTAGACTTCAAATGTACATATTTAAATTACAAGTGAGTATTTTTTTACTTCTGCGAAATTCAAATTCTTGTTACATTTTGTTGTTCCCTACACTAAGTTTTAGTTCTAGATTCAATGTATTATTTAGATTCTTCGTTCCTAAAAACTAATGTGGATTTAGATCTATGTAATTATTAAATTTTACAAAGTGAAAAAAGAATAAAACAAACATCATTCATCATTCAGCACTTAATTAAACACATGTAATAAAATATGATTGTTGTCATAATAATTATTGTATAATAATAAACGCAACAATCTATAATCGGCTCATACTAATTTTGATGTTTCACAAAATGAAGCGGAGAACCAGCGTGTATTTTGACAGAGGTCGCCGTATTTATGATAGCTGCCCCCTCTCCGGCATTCATAATTAGTGTTTGCGTCATCAAGCTAACACTATGTGAGTATCACGTGACCTGAGTGTACATATTGCCTCTCCGGTGTCAGTTTTCAATTTTACCTGAAATAAAGTTGAAAAAAAGGCCTAAAACTTGAAAAATATATGAAAATCTTTCTGTATTTTGTAGGATTGATATTGCTCATAAAGTTCGAACAAAAACTCAAAAAGAATGTGAGACTCATTACAATCATTGTTATATTGAAAATGTACAAGATGGTTTACCTGGTAAGTAACAACAGGTCATTGTAGATTCATTACAATCATTGTTATATTGAAAATGTACAAGATGGTTTACCTGGTAAGTAACAACAGGTCATTGTAGACTCATTACAATCATTGTTATATTGAAAATGTACAAGATGGTTTACCTGGTAAGTAACAACAGGTCATTGTAGATTCATTACACTAATTGTTATATAGAAAATGTACAAGATGGTTTACCTGGTAAGTAACAATAGGTCATTGTAGACTCATTACAATCATTGTTATATTGAAAATGTACAAGATGGTTTACCTGGTAAGTAACAACAGGTCATTGTAGATTCATTACAATCATTGTTATATTGAAAATGTACAAGATGGTTTACCTGGTAAGTAACAATAGGTCATTGTAGACTCATTACAATCATTGTTATATAGAAAATGTACAAGATGGTTTACCTGGTAAGTAACAATAGGTCATTGTAGACTCATTACAATCATTGTTATATAGAAAATGTACAAGATGGTTTACCTGGTAAGTAACAACAGGTCATTGTAGACTCATTACAATCATTGTTATATAGAAAATGTAAAATATGGTTTACCTGGTAAGTAACAATAGGTCAATGTAGACTCATTACAATCATTGTTATATAGAAAATGTACAAGATGGTTTACCTGGTAAGTAACAATAGGTCATTGTAGACTCATTACAATCATTGTTATATAGAAAATGTACAAGATGGTTTACCTGGTAAGTAACAACAGGTCATTGTAGATTCATTACAATCATTGTTATATAGAAAATGTAAAAGATGGTTTACCTGGTAAGTAACAAGAGGTCATTGTAGACTCATTACAATCATTGTTATATAGAAAATGTAAAAGATGGTTTACCTGGTAAGTAACAAGAGGTCATTGTAGACTCATTACAATCATTGTTATATAGAAAATGTACAAGATGGTTTACCTGGTAAGTAACAATAGGTCATTGTAGACTCATTACAATCATTGTTATATAGAAAATGTACAAGATGGTTTACCTGGTAAGTAACAACAGGTCATTGTAGGCTCATTACAATCATTGTTATATTGAAAATGTAAAAGATGGTTTACCTGGTAAGTAACAACAGGTCATTGTATATTCATTACAATCATTGTTATATAGAAAATGTACAAGATGGTTTACCTGGTAAGTAACAACAGGTCATTGTAGATTCATTACAATCATTGTTATACAGAAAATGTACAAGATGGTTTACCTGGTAAGTAACAACAGGTCATTGTAGATTCATTACAATCATTGTTATATAGAAAATGTAAAAGATGGTTTACCTGGTAAGTAACAACAGGTCATTGTAGACTCATTACAATCATTGTTATATTGAAAATGTAAAAGATGGTTTACCTGGTAAGTAACAACAGGTCATTGTAGATTCATTACAATCATTGTTATATAGAAAATGTAAAAGATGGTTTACCTGGTAAGTAACAACAGGTCATTGTAGACTCATTACAATCATTGTTATATAGAAAATGTAAAAGATGGTTTACCTGGTAAGTAACAACAGGTCATTGTAGATTCATTACAATCATTGTTATATAGAAAATGTAAAAGATGGTTTACCTGGTAAGTAACAGCAGGTCATTGTAGACTCATTACAATCATTGTTATATAGAAAATGTACAAGATGGTTTACCTGGTAAGTAACAACAGGTCATTGTAGACTCATTACAATCATTGTTATATTGAAAATGTAAAAGATGGTTTACCTGGTAAGTAACAACAGGTCATTGTAGACTCATTACACTAATTGTTATATACTGGTTAACTCCTTGATCTTTAAATGTCTTAATATAAGAACTTTTATTAAGGGTTAGAATATTTAAACAAAGTAATGTAATTATGCAGTGTATGTTTTACTCTCGATCAATATCATCTTGGAGTTCATTGATTGAATGATGTACTTTTGTATTTATTTTACTTGAGTATATTTATTGACCAGTTCAAATAATATTTATAAGATGACATGAAAAGTTTTCTGAAAATACTTATTAAATAATTAAATTTAAGACATAAATATGATTTTGGCCTATTTGAGTTGATTAAAACTATTGTGTTAAAAATAAGTAAACGGTTATTGCTAAATAATCTCTAGGATATTTTATCTATTAATATATGACTTTTTTCAGAATTCCCTGATAAGGAATTGACTTTCTTCCCAAGACCTATTGTGTACAAATGTAAGTAAAAAGTTTGATAATTGTTGGATAATGAATATGCTTACTCTTATAGAGCCAGAAATTTATTAATGGTTCAAAATTTTTATTAATGAATTAAACATGCTGCTTTTATCACGCATGTATAACAAATTTATTTCACAATTTTGGATGAAATTGCAAATTCCCCAGTATCCTGATTTACTTGTTTAAGTTGTTTTGTATTACATACAGTACTATATATGGATGACAAAAGAGAATGCAAACCACATATCGGAGAGTACTAAATTTATTATGGTATCCAAGTGATTAAAAAAACGTCAATTCCTTAATATCCATCCAAATAATATGAATATCAGGCTGGTAGTTAATATTTTCCCATCCCCAATTATTCCTAATCAAATATCTAGAACTCAAATCACTACAAGAAAGGAATAATCATATATCCAATACCATAAGTTAGCTATGAAGTCAGAATAGCAAATAAATATTCCAATTAATCATTTATATATAAAATAACTATATCTTACAAAATAACTAAGTAATATGTCTTTTAAGTAAAAATTCAAAACAGAAGAACTATATTGAAAGAAAGTATACAACTAGTTGAAAATTAAGTTAAATTTGTATACAATATAGTATCCCCCTTTAAACAAAATAGTTCTTAATATAGTTGTTAAATAAGACACACACACAAACTTTCACTTAAAATAGCCTAAATATGTATTGTTATATTTTTATATAGTTAAAGCCCCATTAGCTTTTTGCTGTAGAAAAATATATGCAAAAAACAAACAATTGCTGATATTATCCCAAGATAATTATTACCGATGAAATGAGTCCTATTTCTTCTTAAAACACACATTTCACTGTGATTTTGCTTTTGTAAACTTGAAATATGTAGAGCGTGTGACGTCACTAAATACGACATGTGCATAACTTGACTGCAGGAAACACAGCTGTTCTATAGATAGTATTTATTTCAATGATATTGAAAAAAATACGATATTGGTTTTGGAAACATTTTTTCTTGCTATTAAGTATGCACGTGAGGAAAAATACACTGGATTCCTTTGTTACAGGACTAACAGAAACTATTACGACAGATAAATTTATATGCTTATGGGGCTTTAAGAATAGTAAAATTGTTAAAATAGTGAAAGCTCGCACATATGGGATTATCCCAGTTGCGAGGGTAAACAAACTCAATAATCTGACAAATATAGTAGCTCTCTATTCATTTTGTCTATTCTAAAAATATATTTCAATGGAATTTAGTACAGCATGGTGGTAACTCTTTAAAAAAAACAGTTTGACTTGAATGTGCCAAATTTGTGATATACGGTATGAGTCACCACCCTTTTTCTAGACATTGAGGCTTTCATTTGACCCTTACAATGGCATTTTGGCTCTTGAAATTAGCAAAATAAAACTTCTGACTCTTGAGAATTTTAACCAAAGGGTCAAATTTACTATTACAGTAAAACCCCAATTATTCGAATGTCGTTGGGTCCTGAAAAATCATTCAGATAATCCATGGTTTTGAATAATCCATTTCAGTACGATGTACTGGTTGGAAAATAATAAATTCCGTACTGTCCGTATATTGCAAGGGAGTTAAATCTCGTATGCAAACATGACGTTACATGAGTAATAATAATAATATAGTAAAATGTATAACAAACATTTATTATTTATCCTTGTTTTATGAATGTATATGAGTTTACAAATGAAACAATAATTGTTGTTGAATGAATAGTAAAAGATCACAGTAAAATATTTGTTGTGATTAGCATATAATCGTAACAATCAATATGGTCAACTTAACAATAATTAAACTGTTGACATGCTTTGTGTATAAATTCATGTTACACATTGTTTGTCACATGACAGTTGATTCTCAAGCAGCCATTGTTATCAATTGACGATTTCGAATAATAGGTGTGAAAATACGCGCATTCGTAACTTTAGGGACCAAATAATGTATTCGTAAAATCTGATTTGTATAACCGGGGTTCATTATACTTGAGACGTAATCGGGACCAGTAGATCTTATTCGGATAATACCGGGTATTCGGATAATTGTTGTTCAATTAATCGAGGTATTACTGTACATCAGTAGGAAATTTCATTGACTCTTCAAAGTTCTATCAGCTAAAGGTCATTTTTGACCCTCAACTTTTGTAGTCTAGTGAGAACCTTTTTTTAATTTGGGAATTTTTGCTGACTTATTTGGATATATTGTGCTATCAGATTGACAATCCTTGTATGCTAAGGGTAAAGATTATTAATGGACTCTTTGTGTTTATCCACATTGATAGTTGTAAGGAATAACGATTTATCCACATTGATAGTTGTAAGGAATAACAATTTATCCACATTGATAGTTGTAAGGAATAACAATTTATCCACATTGATAGTTGTAAGGAATAACAATTTATCCACATTGATAGTTGTAAGGAATAACAATTTATCCACATTGATAGTTGTAAGGAATAACAATTTATCCACATTGATAGTTGTAAGGAATAACAATTTATCCACATTGATAGTTGTAAGGAAACAATTTGTCTTGCTCTGCCTTTCTTTCTGTTGACTCCATAGGTGTGTTAATATAAAAAATGTTGCATTAAAGCCCCATTAGCTTTGGATGTTGAAATTAAATTAGCTCTTATTTTACTCAGAAAGATGTCTTGTCAGTGAAACTGACTTTTACTTGTAATAAAAAACATTCTGAAATTTTCTGTTTTGATCACAAAGTACATATAGAAATGTAGCTTAATATTTTTTCAATGATATTGCAAAAAATAAAAAGCATCTGACAACATTTTTACGAGATATGGCTATTAAAAGAAAGGCGTTATGTAAATATAGTTTGAGAGCAAACAAAATATATTTCTTATATTTTACTATCATTTTATGTATTGTTCTGTATTATAAAGTTCAAAGAGCTAGTGGGCCTTTAAAAATGTCTTTAATATGAAGTGTAAAAAATACATTCAAATACTAGGAACAAAAATCATGATATATACATGGACTTGGTCGAGCTAAGTGATAATATGACATGCTTATGAGCGATGGCTGTAATTGTAACTGTTTTATGATTATGTAAAAATTATTTAAGGGTTGTATTGTTGTATGAATGTTAAAAAATTATACAGTGTCTGAAGATCCTCCCAGGCCTGCTGATGGTTCTCTAGTTAATACTGAGATGGCTGGATATATGGCTGGACGTGGTGACTTCATGTCAGAACATGAAAATTTCATGGAACTTGATTTACGTCAACTTTACTTTGATCAAGATGATGATGACCCAGTTGAGACAGGTATTGGGGTTTAAAGGATTAAATCTATGTTGAATATGTGTACACATTAAAAACTGTGGTTGCCATGGCAACCAATAGGAAAAACTTTAAAAATCTTCTTGTCCAAAACCACAGGTCTTAGAGCTTAGATATTTGGTGTGTAGCATTGTCTAGTGGACCTCTACCAAGTTTGTTCAAATTATGGCCCTGGGGTCAAAATTAGCTCAGTCCTGGGGGTAACTTGATTTTACATAGACTTATATAGAGAAATTTAAAAAAATCTTCTTGTCAGAAACTACAATACCTAGAGCTTAGATAATTGGTATGTAGCATTGTCTAGTGGACCTCTACTAAGTTTGTTCAAATTATTGCCCTAGGGTCAAAATTGGCCCCGCCCCAGGGTTCACATGATTTATATAGTCTTATATTAGGAAAATTTAAAAAAATCTTCTTGGCCGAAACCACAATGCCTAGAGCCTAGATATTTTGTATGTAGCATTATCTAATGGATCTCTAATAAGTTTGTTCAAATTATTGCCCTGGGGTCAAAATTGGTCTTGCCCGGGGTTCACGTGATTTGTATAGGCTTACATAGGAAAACAAAAAAAATATTTTTCTCCAAAACCTCAAGGTCTAAAGTTTAAATATTTGGTATGCAGCATTTTCTGGTGGACCTCTACCAAGTTTGAACAAATTATTGCCCTAGGCCCCTCAGGATCACTTGGTTTTATAGGCGCATGATAATTTTCTGTCAGGGTCTTTCTTGCTTGAGCGCGATATAGGGCCATCATGGCCCTCTTGTCTTAAATTGATATTCAATTTGGTAATTAATAGAGCTTTTCTTCTATAGACATCACACTATGGCTCTGTCATGTGTAGTTAATATAAATGCTGTCAAATATTTAGTGAGTTAATATCTTTATATTTTTTTAGTTCTGAAAATTTTTCATACATGAGTAAGTATCTTTGTATTTTAGAACTAAAACTTGCTGTGGTGGATGTATACATGAGATGTTTGAGGGATAGAAGGCGAAGGAAGAGGTACAAGAAATAGGTTTTCTTGTTAAGTATGGTTATTTGTGTGTGTGATTTGTGTCAATAAGACACTGTTTGAATCATTATACCCCACTTTCTGAAAGTGGGGGCTACACTGGAATCACTTTGTCTGTCTGTCTGTCTGCCTGTCTGTCCTGAATTGTGTCCACACAGTAACTTTGTCATTCATTGGAAGATTTTGAAATAAATTAACACAAATGTTCACCATAACACAAATGTTCACCACCAGTAGACGATGTGTTGGGCGCAACTCCCATGGCTGTAGCTCCTAGGTCAAGGTCACACTTAGAGTTCAAAGGTCATAATTTTTTGCAGTGTTCGCTCTGTAACTTTGTTATTCATTGGAGGATTTTGAAATAAATTACCACCAATGTTTACCACCACTAGATGATGTATTGCTAACAACTCCCATGACTGTAACTCCAATGTCTATGCAGCAAGTTGGGGTATTTGTCACCTTGTGACAGCTGTAGTTTAAGGATTGTTTCTTATTTTTCAGGCATTTATGCAGTATAAAATTTGCGCTTCTGGATAAATTTTCAAAACCCTTCCTGATCGTTTTACTGCGTAAAAGCCGGAAAAATAAGATGCAATCCATGTATTTACATTTTCTCCTTTGTTTTCTTACAAAAAAGTTATATTTGACCATGTGCAAACTTGTAGTTTTCATGTTATAATGGAGACAAAAAAATTTGTGGTAAGTTCGGAATCGGGAACAGCTAATAACCGCCCCCGGCACGGCTTAAAGTGTGATATAGGCTTTTTAGTATTCCTGTGTCAAAGAATAAGTTCTCATGTTTTAGTATGTTTTGCAAATTCTTAATATGTAGACTCAGTAATTTCTTACAGAAATATTAATCCCATTGTAATTAGTGTTCAAGCCTCATTGAAATGTTTTTACAAAGTTGTTTCTACAATTAAAGGCGAGTTGTAAACACAAGACATTTAATTTTGTCAATGTACAAGCGTGAAACATGTTTTGGATTTATTGTTCTGACTAATAGTATGGTAAGAATATAACTACGTGCTATCACTGACAGCATCTGGAGGCTGATCGTGTATGAAAATTAAATTGATTTTTCCTACAGAAAATTAAGAGTGAATGTAAATATTGTATTATCACACCTACTCTATATGCCTGACTATAAGACATGTTTGAGACTCAATTTTCAAACTTGATGAAGGGACTGCACCTTACAGTACATGCAAGGTGAGTTTTCCAATTTCCACTCAGCCATTGTGTCAAAAATAAAATTGAGGTGACAAGTCGCTATGGTGTGTCGACCGTGGACAGAAGTTGCCACCCTAAATTATCACCGTGGCCCTATCTCGGTACCTCGCAAATTGACAGTCAGGGTGGACGCACCATGGTCAAAGTGGAAGAAGCAGTGGATTTCACTGTGGTTTATTTTTCAGCTACAAATTTTGTACAAAGTAATTTTTTTTCTACCATGGACTGTAGTATATATTTTGAGAAAGCAACATTTTTACCTGAAGTATACGCACTTATATGCCTGATGGTGAGCTATTGTGATCATGTGTTGTCTGTCTGTGCGTCTGTCCGTCACTTGCCCCTGGGTCACTTGATTTTACGTAGGCTCATGATGTTTTTCTCTCACAGTCTTTCTTTCTGGTGAGCGATATAGGGCCATCATGTGTCTTATAGTCGGGCATATACGATTATTGATGTGTGAACTTTCATTATAAATTATGTACTGCTTTTTTGAATTTGTACTTCCGCTGTGCTGAAAGAGCTAGTGTTGCTATGTTCATGTTATGATAAAGATCTTTTCATATTTATTTTCAGAATTATAAAGAAATATGGCTTGATTAATATGAGAAAAAATGCTCGTAAGTTCTTGTGCACTGAATTATGTTTTTTTTATGAAAATGCAGTATATAAATGTTCTCTTGTAATTTATTTAAAATTTGAAACGATTGGTTTGTTTTGCAAAATCATAGATTTCCTCAGTGTAATGTGGCTTTGGATAAATTGTTTCCAGAGTGTTTAATGTCACACTCATTGCCAGGGTGATTTGATTACTTTCCCAGCATTTACGGTGATGGAGGACCTTAGGCATACACCTGGATAGAACCATTGACCTTCCATAAACTAGCTGGACTGCTTCTTCATTTATGAAATTTGTCTCGTTACGGATGGGATTTAAACTCTTAGCAGGGAGTGGCTGTTGACCATAACCAGATAAATCACAGTCAGAAGTAACAGACCTAGCTGTGATATTATGATTGTAATCTGAGTGATTAAAAGGACCCCAGTTCACCCCAAAAGTATTGTGTTACAGTAAAACCTTGTTATCTCGAGGAGTCATTGGACCAAACTTATTGCTCGAGATAAACCTGGTGCTTGTAATAAGCGGGTTTTTGTTGAATGAAACATAAAGTATGTATCAATGCACGTTGATGAGCGTATTTACAGTAATAATATGAAATGCTTATGTAAAATGTACACCATGATGTATAAGATGAAAATATATGATCGTGGAATGTATAAAGTATGCATTGATTGTTCAAAATAAAGTTCTTTGTCCATAAATATGTTCATGTGTTTTCAACTGTGCAATACCATGTCCGAAAATTGTGTTATTGACATAGGGGTGAAATGTGATAGTGACACAATGTGAAACTTACTTACCGGTATGTCAATGTCATGTATGTCTAAAGCTAATAGAAAATGAGCCCTTCACTGGATTAATCAGATTGTGTTTCGTGCAACATTTTTTCTGTTTATTGACAAGGTAATGTCAACCTTGGCTGACACCTTGGTTGACATTACTTGTTTCGGGTGAACATTACGTTCTATTACTCAGTGTGGGATGTGATATTTATATAATATTACCTCCCTTCATGCTACAGAGTCAAAATTTGATATAACTGACCTAGGTCCAACATTTCAAAATGTTGTATGGTTGAAAAGTAATATTTAATAATTCTGTTTGAATGTCACAATTAATAAGGATCAGGTGCCTCTAATTTTAGTTCAAATTTATTAAAAGTTTGTGTTAGGGTCTGTCAACCTTAAAATCCTGCTTGACTTATTGGTCTTTAAGCTCTAATATATATTTCATAATAATTTATTTGTAGGCTCAAAATGGCGGTACGATTCCAGATTAGGACAAGCTTTTGACAATATACGAGTGTTTGCACGTCTAGTTCCCCCAGACGACTATGAAATGTTTCTGGAATCTGTACTTTGTAAGTCTTTGATATTGGAATATAATATATCAGTTCATCCTTTAAAAATTCTTTTTTTGTTTTTACGCTTAAATAAGGCCCTTTTTTATACACTTAGGTAATTTTTTTTTTTAATGTAAAAAATCATTCTGTCATGTATTTTGGTTTCAATATAAAAAAATCGTAAAAAATCCTACCTACCTACCCACTGAAAATTCTCTGCGTAGGGTTACCACAAACAAACATTTTTAGCTCACCAGAGCACAAAGCTGTTGTGCTATTAGATGTTTGGTGTGTAGCATCGTCTAGTGGACCTCTACCAAAGTTGCTCAAATAATTGTCCTGGGTTCAAAATTGGCCCCACCCCAGGGTTTACTCTATTTTATATTGGCTTTTACATGTATATAATTCTCGTCAGAGGCTACAATGCATAGAGTTAAGATATTTGGTGTGTAGCATTGCCTAGTGGACCTCTACCAGGTTTGTTCAATATATGGCCCTGGGGTCAAAATTGGCTCTGCCCCGAGGGGGTAACTTGATTTTACATAAGCTCATATAGGAAAATTTATAAAAATATTCTTGCCAGAAACTGCAATGTGTAAAACTATAATATTTCGTATGAAGCATTGTCTAGCAGACCTCTACCAAGTTTGTCCAAATCCTGGTTCCAGGGTCAAAATAGACTACCCCCGGGGTCAATTGATTTTCCAATTAGTCTTTTTTCTGGTGGGAGATATAGGGCCATCATGGTCCTCTTGTTTAAGGATGGCCTTATGTTACATTCTGTTAAACATGTATTATGTGTTTGTGAATAAATTGCTATTTATCTCTTGTGCTCAACAAAACAGTGATTAAGATTATTCTAAAACAAAGCATTTTGTTTATTAAAATATTATCAGTAGGTGAAGTTTGTGGCTTATAAAATTTAGTGTTCATAATGAAAGCTTTACTATTTTGTTCTCTTATTTATCAAGCATTGATGCTCTTGATTTTAACAAGAAGTTATTTATCTGTGTACATAAATGATATAACTGACAGTATGATCAGGAGGATGGGACCATATTGTCTGTTCACCAGGTGATTGGTTCAAATCTTGTCAAAATACTGATTCTGCCACAATGTCTGAATCTACAAATTAGCAGTGAGTAGAGATGAGTACTGGTAAATGAAATGTATTTGAAAATAATTAAAAATGTTAAAATGTGTTGATCAAGATTTTCTTTGCTATGATTCTTAAGTTTAAGAACAACTGTGTCTTAACTTTACAATAGCTCAAGTACTAACTTAAAGATAACAAATAATGGTCACTGCCTTTATCCTCACTATCAATGTATTTTCGCACATCCTAAGCCTTAAATGAAGTGAGGTCTCTAGAATGTATTGTTTCTTTATTACATTAATTTTACACTTAGTTTTAGTTCACTAGAGCACAATGTGCTCTTGGTGAGCTTTTGTGATCACTCAGCATCCGGCATTCGTCGTGAAGTTGGGTCCATATTTACTCAAAACATCTCCTCCTACACCACTATGCCGATTGCAACCAAACTTTGCTGGAATGATCCTTGGTGGACCCTTTCAAAGTTGTTCAAAAAATTAAATTTCATTAAACCTCTGGTTGCTATGGCAACAAATAGCAAAAAACTTACAAGATCTTCTTGTCCTAGAGCTGAGATATTTGGTATGTAGCATTGTCTAATGGAACTCTACAAAGTTTGTTCAAACTATTTCCCTGGGGTCAAAATTGGCTCCACCCTGGGGTTAACTTGATTTTACAAAGACTTATATAAGAAATTTAAAAAATCTTTTTGTCAAAAACTACAATGCCTAGAGCTTAGATATTTGGTGTGTTACATTTTCTAGTGGACCTGTATTACGTATTTTTCTAGTGGACCTGTATTACGTATAATGTTAAAATTATTGCCCTAGGGACAAAATTGGCCCTGCCCCAGGGGTCACTTGATTTATATATAGGCTTATAAAGGAAAACTTTAAAAATCTTCTCCGAAACTGCAAGACCAAGAGCTTTTGTAAGAGGCATTGTCTAGTGGACCTCTACCAAGTTTGATCAAATTATGGCTCAGGGTCAAAATTGGCCCTGCCCCAAGGTTTATTCTATTTCATATAGGAAAATTTGAAAAATCTTCTTCTCCGAAACCACAAGGCCTAGACCTAAGATATTTGGTATGTAGCATTGTCTAGTGGACCTATACCAAGCTTATACAAATTATTGCCCTAGTGTCAAAATTGGCCCCATCTCAGAGGTCACTTGATTTATACAGGCTTACATAGGAAAATTAAAAAATTCTTCTTGTCAGAAACCACAATGACTTGACCTTAAATATTTGGTGTATAGCATCGTCTAGTGGACCAAGATTGTTCAAGTTGTGGCATGGGGTCCAAATTGGCTCCGCCCAGGGTTTCTGGATTTTATAATCGATTTTATAATGGATTATATGTATAGAATTTTTTTTTTAAAATTCATGTCAGAAATTGCAGTGCTTAAGATATTTTTGATGTAGCATTGTCTAGTGGACCTCTGCCAAGTTTGTTGAAATGATGGCCCTGGGTTAAAATTGAAAAAAAAACGTTCTTCTCTGAAGGTCTGTTTTTCTGGTGAGCGATCATAGGGCCATCATTGCCCTCTTGTATATTTTCCTCAGATGAACATGATTTAAAGAATGAAATCAAACATCTACAAGAGTACAGAAGAAATGGTCTGACGAAAATACAACACATTAAAATCTTTCGTATGCTGAGGAAGAGTAGAGAGGCAAGTCTCTGTGACAGACATTTATTGAACGATGTAGTAAATCATGTTAAGGTAAGATAGTTTTATTAATCAGGTTTTCAACGAAAAGTCTGGTAATTTGATTGGGGTATACAGTGAAACCTGTCTCCAACGACATTTACTCGGACCGACAGGAAGGCCTAGAGCTAAGATATTTGGTATGTAGCATTGTCTAGTGGACCTCTACCAAGTTTGTTCAAATTATGACCCTGGGATCTAAATTGACTCCGCCCAGGGGGTAACTTTATTTTACTTGTATATGAAAATTTTTAAAACATTTTCTTGTCAGAATCTACAATGTCTAGAGCTATAATATTTGGTGTGAAGCATTGTCTAGTAGACCTCTACCAAGTTTGTTAAAATTTACTGCCCCTGGGATCAATTGATTTTGCAATTAGTCCTTTTTTGGTGAGCGATGTAGGGCCATCATGGCCCTTTCATTGATGTTTATGTGGCATTTTGATTTGAAAGCAATGATGCCAGCTTTTTTAGTGGGGATCTTCATAGTGAAACTAGTGCCAGGTGAAGAAATCAGCTATCCTACCAGAAAATGTAGGGATTAAAAAATATATTTTCTATATACTTTTCAATATTGGATTACAGACATAAGAAATGTGAATCTTTAATTTGGGCTAGTACATTATATATAGCCCAAAGGGTTGATTCTCTGGAAAGTTGTTTATGCAGATTGATGAGATAATCCTTGTTGTTGATATTTATCACAGGATGAATCAGCGTGTCAGAACTGGCTTCAAAAACAGGCTGTGTTAGACAGTATTGGCAAAGGAGGAACTGCAAATTTACCAAATGCTCGTAAGTTAAAGAATTCCTTGTCTGTGTGACTAGAAGGCATTAATAAATTTGTTGCAAGAAATATATGTATATCTGTTGATTAACGGCCCATTTAAGAGCCACCTCAGAAAGAGAGCAGAGGAGAAACAGAAGAACCGGGCATTTATATCCCAACTCTTACAGAATGTTTTTTCCTGGTTCTTTAACAGCACCAAAACACGCCTGTGATTTTCTTAGCACAGTACTCGACTTGGTAGTTAGGATGGGAAATATTTGTATTATATCTTTAAATTAGTTTTTGTAAGTACAAGTTTTAGTGATATTTCTGTGAAATGTTGCTTTTTAGCTGACCAGAACACAAAGTGCTCAAGGTCTGCTATTCTGACTGTGGGTTGTCCGTCGTCTGTGCATGCGTCTGTCCGTCAGTCATACTAGAGGTTAGAGTTAGCACAAATCGACATTATGGGGTTACAGTATGTTAAATGTTCTCTTTTGGGGTTAATAAAATACTCTTGTGGGGTTGAAAAATAGTAAAAGAATATAGAAGGGAAAAAAACATAATGTAGCTCTAGTAAGAATTTCTGTCAGTGCGTCAACAATTGCTTTAAACAACATTTCCTCCTTAAGGAATTGGCCAATTTCATTGAAAGTTTACAGGGATGTTCCTTGCATGAAGCTGTACCAAAGTTATTCAAAAGATTATATTTCATTAAAAAATCTGGTTGCCATGGCAACCAATAGGAAAAACTTCTTGAAAAAAATCTTCTTGTCCGAAACCAGAGGGCCTGGAGCTGAGATATTTTGTGTGTAGCATTGTATAGGTAACCACTACAAGTTTGTTTGAATTATGACCCTGGGGTCGAAATTGGCTCCGCCCCCAGGGGTAACTTGATTTTACATAGACTTATATAGGAAAATATAAAAAATCTTCTTGTCAGAAACTACAATGCATAGAGCTTAGATATTTGGTGTGTAGCATCTTCTAATGAACCTTTACCAAGTTTATTCAAATTATTGCCCTGGGGTCAAAATTGGCCCCACCCCGGGGTTAACTGTTTTATATTGGCTCATATAAGAAAAAAATTAAAAATCTTCTTATTCAAAACCACAAGACCTAGAGCTTTGATATTTAGTGTGTGATATTGTCTAGTGGACCTCTACCAAATTTGTTCAAATTATTGCACTGGGGGGAAAATTGGCTCCACCCCGGGATCACTTGATTTTACATAGGCTCATATAGGAAAAAAAAAAGAAAAATGGTTGTCTCCAAGGGTCTCTTTCCTGGTGAGCGATAAAGGGCCGTCATGGCCCTTTTGTTTGTTTTAACCATGTATTGCTTTCAAGTCATATTCTGCACTGTGATAAAATTCATTGTGTCTGATCGGCGACCAGTCCTGCCACTAAATAAGAATTACATCTCTTCAGTACTACAATGTTCCACTGTCCAACTTAATTTCAGACTTTCCTTACCAGGATCTGTACTTTGATGCTCTTTTTGCATTATTGTGTGTTTTATATTTCATAGCACGGAGATCGGCCCCACCTTTAGATATAATAAGCCTTCCTTCGTATGAAAAACTAAATGATGGAGAACGAGAGGTAATGTTTATAGTCTTGTTTTGACATTATGCTATTTAATGTTTGGATAGTTCATGCATACAAATATATACTATTCAGATATGCTTCAATGGACATTATTTGTTTCATTTTTTGCACTGGCATATGATGCTTGAATGACCAAATTGTAATAAAATCTAATCAACAGTAGTATTGAAATTATGAAGTAATCACTGCATGTACAAGCAATATCTTATTATATATATAATAATAATAAACGATCCTTATTAAATTTTAAGTAGAATATTTGTATTCTTATCGAACCCCAGTAAATATAATAAAAAAATCATATATATCTTCAGTTAATTGCTTTATAAATTTCACACATAGGCTAAAAATGAAAATATATTTGTTTGGAGTGCTCCAACATGTACCTACTCACAAAATTCCTAGCAAATATATAAAATAAAATGTTTTTTGGGGGGCATTTTTTTTCTTTTGTTACATAATAAAAAGTCTTTACATAGATCTGCAGCTGTAAAGAAACATAAGAATTGTTGTATGAAATTTGTGTGTTTGAATCTTAATTCTTGTAATTAATAATGTAAAAAAATGGAAGCTGAATAAGAAAAATGGTAGGAAAAATCTTCAGTTTTTTCACACAGAATTACAATTACCGGTAGTGTTTACACAGAAATATTTTACTTTTAAATTAATAAATAAGTTGTACCTTTTTATGCCCCTGTATTGATAGAAGGGGGCATATTATTTTTTGTTTGTTTGTTTGTACCGAACTATAATCTTGCCTATAAAATCAAATCGCTTCCACCTACAGTCATCAAACTTCATATATTGTTTCTCTACAGGACCTGTGCATTATCAGGTCAGTACGTCAAAGGTAAAGGTCACCCTAAAGGGGCATTGTGAACACATCATGTTTATCTATATAACTATTATATATTCGTGATGAGTACTGATATTATGTATGCATTTATTGGACAGACGACTTGGACAAAATGGTTGTTTCAGGTGGAGGAAAATAAACTTTATATGCCTATTTGAAAAGTGGGTCACATTATGGAAACACCCACAGTGGGCGGGCTTCATCAATAACGTTATCCGCTTTCTAATTCAAACTGTTTTATTTGGATTGTCACCAAACTTGATGGAAAAGTGTATGGCCATGAGATCTTGGTCAAGTTCGATAATCAGCCAAGGCACTTCGGAGTTATGCCTCTTGACGGGCGTATCTTTTTACCTGGCACTCTTGTTTGTCAAATAATTTATTCTAAGAATGGGAAATTATAAATTTTCAAAATCTTTAAAGATTATCTAATGAATGTATGAAGTTGTGATTTGTGCTCACACTGAACTCTATGATGAACTTTTTCATTACAGCTGTGTTCTCAGTTAAGGCTTGTACCGTCTGCTTACCTTGACTTCAAACAGGCTTTGATGAATGAATGCAACAAGCACGGAGGACTTAAACTTGCTCAAGCACGACAGTTGATCAAAATTGATGTTAACAAGACTCGAAAAATATATGACTTTCTTGTTGCTGAAGGCTCAGTCAAGCGCGAGTCTTCTTGATGCATTGTGGGAAATGTTTGCGTTATGTACTTCTTGTTTTATTGTTAAGTAAACTTGTTACAGACTTTTATTACCTTGCTGTTATTTTATTTTCATATTAATGATTGATAATTTTTAGCTCACCAGAGCACAATGTGCTCAAGGTGAGCTTTTGTGATCACTCGACATCCGTTGTGAAATGGCGTCCATATTTACTTAAAACAACATCTCCTTCTACACCGCTATGCCAATTGCAACCTAACTTTGCTGGAATGATCCTTGGATGGTCCCCTTTGTTGTTCAAAAAATTAAATTTCATTAAAAAATTTAAATATCTTCTTGTCCAAAACCACAGGGCCTAGAGCTGAGATATTTGGTATGTAGCATTGTCTAATGGAACTCTACGTAGTTTGAATCCTAAAATTTTGATGTCCCTGAGATAATGCTGCCATATATGACAGGTGTTTATTTACAGGGGTATCACTATAGCCAAATTAAAAATCCTGAAAATAATATGCAGCCGACCATTTTTTCCAAACAAGAAGTTTTTAACCACATTGTTTCCATATTTACTTTGTATTAAAGAAAATCCTTCAGACCAGATTAAATTGACAGGACAGATAAATACCAGATAAATTCCTGATAATTTATCCGGAATATTGCCACCCTGTGATTTACCAATTATTCCGATATGAACATTTTTAGGTTGTAAGATAGACTGGTTTATAAAACATCCTGAAATATTGACTGACTAGAGCTGCTGATAACATACAACTCCCCAGTATAACAGTAAAAAACATATTTTTTAGCTCACCTGATTCATCAGGTGAGCTTTTAGGATCGTTGAATGTCCGGCGTCTGTCCACAATTAGTTTGTTTACACTCTAGCTTCCGCAGCTCTTAACGAATCATGATTAGACTTGCTCGCAATGTATATGGCCACAATGTCTTGGCTAAGTTCGATTATGGGCAAAATCAGACAATAACTTCTAGAGTTATGGGCCCTTGAATTATAAAATTTGCTATATTTAGCTTGTTTACACTCTAGCGCCTTAATTTATTCACCAATCATAATCATATTTTCAGTAAATGTGTATAACCAAAAGAATTTGGACAAGTTCGATTATGGGCGGATTCGGACCTGAACTTCAAGAGTTATGGGCCCTTGACTTTGAAAATTTGCTATATTTTAGCTTGTTTACACTCTACCGCCTTCATTTATTCACCGATCCTAATCATATTTACTATGAATGTTTATAACCTTACAGTATTGGATGTTATGGATGAAATCGGACCAGAACTTCAAGAGTTATGGGCCCTTGGATTAGAAAATTTGCTACGTTTTAGCTTGTTTAACAGTATTATACCTTCATTGTTGGTTTTGATCTCAAAATCTACTTAAAAATGGGTTATACGAGTTGGAAACTGTATTATCTGTTCATTAATTATTGTGACTTTGTTCTCAGGTGAGCGATAAAGGGTCATCTTGGCCCTCTTGTTTTATATACCCACGAACAATCAGTGGTGGGGGCTGTACTGGAATCATGTAAAATGTCCCAATGTCAAGTCATGTCCCAATTCTTTTCAGGGCTGTAAAATTGTTGTTCATAAATGGATTTCAAAACAACTTGGCATGATTGTTCACATCCAAGATCAAGGTCACATTTGAAGGTATAAATTGGGTTTGCTTTGTCTAGGCTGCAACTGAGTTGTTCATTGAAAGAAATCCAATTTCTTTATTGTTAGTGACAAGTGGCAAAAAAAATTCCCTTTACTGTTACAAGGGCAAAAATAGCATTACCACATCTGTGACAAGCTCTAGTTTACACATCAAATAACACAAAACATCGAATTGAATCATAAAAATATATATTTATTTTCCTATACATTTTTCTCCATATCATTAAAAAACATTATGTTAAAGTCTCTAAGACCAGTTGACGGATAGACATATCTGAAGCATATTTTGACAGCAACAAAACTACAAGTACAGTCAAAACATGTGAACAGAGGCCACCTCTGGGAAAGACAAAATGTCATCTTTCTTGAAAGATGGCCATTATTCAGAGGTCAATTTGTTCTATATAATCTATGACAGTTTTAAAAGAATGGTCTGTATTTCACAGGATGACCTTTATTTGGAGGTGGCCGCTAACACTGATTTGACTATACATGTATACATGTTAAATAATGAAAAATAATCAACTTTCCATAGGTATTATACATTATTTAATAGCTGACTGGTTTTGTCTTTAGACTCTGATGAGTCTAATGACGAAGTATTATTGACCTGATGAGTCTAATGACGAAACCAGTCGGCTATTAAATAATATATAATACCTATGGAATGTTGATTATTTTTCATTATTAATTTACTTGACTCGGATATTTTTTAACCTTTTTATATACATGTTAAATATATATATAATATTACAGCATGCCAGTGGAATCAAAAGAAAATAAACAAACTGATCAAAATGTAAAACTTGAAATGTTGAAAGATGGAATTTGGTCAAATACAAAACATGTCGGGACATTGTTTTAGGTTTTGCTTGATATTACTATCAAGGTATCAATAGGAAAGGAATATTAAAAAACTTTTGTTTTGATACATTGACAGGGATGTGATTGAAGATGAAGGGCTGAAATATATCAGCAAGGGGTTTTGGGGGCTGCTTCAATGCAATCTACAGAAATAAGCCCTTGGGCACTTCATTCCGCAGAAAAATCACATCCCTGATTGATCTTAAACCACTGACTTATTCCAATTGAATCAATCATAGGAGCATATAGCATGGTATTTAGAGGTCACAAATTTATAAAAGCCAATCATTCACTTCTATGATATTAACTTCTACTGTTCCGTCATTATTCATTAATAATATGTATACATACTTATGTATATGATAACATGTATAAGATATTCCACATTGTTACTAATATTATAACAAAATTTATACACACAGAACATAGCCATCCATAATATTCATAGTTATTGCACTAGTCAGAACAAAGAGGTTAAATACAAATATACTATAGAACAAGACATAGTGTAGTCTGACTATGAGCATTGATTCAGGAATGCATTTATTAGATACAAGAATAGCAAACGATTCAGAGCACAAAATGAATTTCAACATTTTAAAGAACCCAATTCTATTATATTCACAAGTAGTAGGGAAGTTATCTGTAGTTGAGACTAAGAATAACATGTAAGATGTATATCACACACAAACATTGCATAACTGTAGCTTGACAAATCATAAAAGCAGTGCAAAAAGGTCACCAAATTTTAAGATTACAGACTTTATGCAGTCAGCCATCATTTGGAGGTTTATTGAGTATACTTGACATGGTATGTGAACTGAAGAAGTTTTTTTCACATAGTAGTTTTCATTGACTGAGGGCCCTATTCAAGTTGTATTAGCAGGTTTTAACTCACTATGAAATAGTTTTAAACTCTGTCAGGTACAGTTTACATCATAATGATAATATCAGTAGCTTCAACAAGCCAAAATGAAGACTAGCAACTGAAAGCTTTCTTAATAAAAGAACCAATTAAAACTTACAATTGTTTAAGTAGCATCTATCAAATATCCAGCCTAGAGTACTATCATAGTTTCAGATCAAGTTTAGAAAATTGCCATTTTGATAACACAAATTGTCATTAACATAAATGTTTACATTGATTATAATTATATGCATAAAAACTAACCCAATATGTATCTATCAGCTGACCATTCAAAAATAAAACATGCGCAATCCAACAACATTGACTTATTGGCACTTATTGGTACAAAATATTCATCAGTGAAACCTCCAGGAATGGTCATCTCTCAACAATAGCCACTTTGAATTCTCCCCATGTATTTTCAACATAAATGAACTTCTCATCACCGGTCACCTCCATACTACGGCCAGCAGATTTGTTCCCAATGACCATTTTATACCTCTAAACGGCCAGTCGTTGACCATTTTATACCTCTAAACGGCCAGTCACTGACCGCTGTATGCCTCTAATGGCCTGTCTCAATCTTCAAATATATGTGCATGTTAAATGTCAGATAACTGTCTAGCATGTTTGTCATGAAGGTGACAAATGATTAATGTGGATTAACTGTCAGTGGTTATGCATCATTGTTTATTGATTTCGAGTTGTGATTGTCGACATGCTCATTAAAGATTAGATTGTAGGAACTTACAATACAATGAACATAATTAACAAGATAACCACAATACAAAATTTGTTTCAAGAATAAATGATTACTGTTACACTTATTTACTGATCTCAACACTAACACTTAAGCAATAAACTCCATAATTATCAAGGTATTTTTTCACTAATGATAATGTTGCAATTTGAATCAAACTGTAATTTTCTCAATCTGATTTTTGCAAATTTAGGATATATTTCTTTTTGTTTATCATTTATTTTTTCTTACTTCAAGATTTTTGTACTCGTGAATATAGCGAAAAAAATGGACACACAAGAAACAACAGCGCCGCAAGCAATGCCAACACTGGTCTGCTCACCGCCTCAGTGAGATATATCCACCTACAAAGTTTCATGTAGCTATAGTTTCTAAGTTATGCGTTACATGGGCAAAGTCTACTCACATTCTACACTTTTCAATTCTGTCAACAAGGGAGATAATTAATAGTAAGATAAGTAATATTAAAAACAATACATAAACATTAACAGTAAACTTAACATAGAGAAATTTCGAATTTGTTAAAGACTAGAATTTTATTTTAACGCCAGTCATTTGTTTTCTCGCCTATTTGCCAATCATTTGCTCCTCACACTTACTAATAGTCAAAGTAAGTTTTGATATCAATGCATGTTCAATAAAAATATTTTTTTCTATGATTTTTTTAAAATCTATGACTGACATACCCTAACAAGAGTGCCAAGATGGCCCTATATCGCTCAAATGACAATCATTGTTTACTGATCAAAACACTGTTTTGAACCAGTGTCATGAGGTCTGCTGATGTCAAGGCTTTCCTATGATTCGACCTGGTGATCTAGTGTCTGGCCCAAGATGATCCATGTTTGAACTTAACCTACATATCATTAAAATAAACATTCTTACAAAATTTGGTGAAACTGTGACATCTACAATGTTAACAAAGTTTCCCTAAGATTTGACCTGGCAACCTAATTTTTGACCCACGATGACCCATGTTCAAACTTATTCAAGATATTATAAAGACAAACATTCTGACAAGGTTTCATGATGATCCAATCAAAACAGTGACTTCTAGAGTATTCACAAGGTTTTCCAGCAATTTGCCCTAGTGACCTAGTTTTTGACCACAGATGACCCATTATCGAACTTGACCTACATATCATTGAAAAATACATTCTGACAAAGTTTCATGAAGATCCAATCAAAACAGTGGTTTCCCTTATTTGGCCCTGGTGACCTAGTTTTTGACCCCAACTGGCCCATTATCAAATCATCCGAGATTTTGTCGATATTAACATTCTGACCCATTTTTGCGAAAATTGAGCAAAAATGTGGCCCCTAGTGTGTTCACAAGGTAAAGTTTGACGCCGCACAACGTCAGACAAAGACTGATCACAAAAGCTCACCATGAGCACAAGTGCTCATGTGAACTAATAATTACCATATTGCACCTCAGAGTATTATTAGAAAAGTTAACCGATTATATATAACAGAACAATTATCATCACATTACAGAGAATTTACCAATAAAAAATCAACAGGTAATCACATAAATTTATAATTTGAGACTGGCATAATATGAATGATTAAACAACAACATACCAACACAATAATGACTCAATCTGTTAATTTTCTGTAAATAAACTATTTGAAAAGAATACTTTATCAGAATTTTTTCTATGCATAATAATGATTCTACTCATTCAATACAGACTGACAAATAAGATGTGTACATGTAAAATTTAACCATCTGTTACAAACTTGTCAGAACAGTGAATCTGTAGTCTATTTGTCATAGACTGATAATATTATAGTATAACATGACCAGAGGTTTGATTATCTGCATATAACAGTGTTCAAAATCATATTTCTAAAGCACTACCCAAAACTATAAGTGGGCTTTTGAAAATGAAAAATTTACCACACGCCCGAATATATGATTTTGAAAAAAATCTATTGGACAGTTTGTTATAACCTACGATATTACACATTAAAATGGTCCCAATATTGCTGCCATCTTACACTGAGGCATATTTCATGTATTTATTCAGACAACTTAACAGAGGATCAAGACAAACTCATATAAACAAAATCAATTTTCAGCATTTACACACAGAAAGATATAACATGCTAACAACATTTTAAAGCCTTAAAAAGTACTAAAATATAATATATGTAGGCAGGAGCAGCATTGTCCGAATTTGTAATGGAATATGCACCATTTCTGAAATAAAAGAAAGAAGTATTCATGAAATTTAACTTCAAATAGCATCACTCCAATATGTTTTAATGATAACCAGCAACTTCTCCACATATTGAGGAATATTAACATTTCATCAATTTTCATAGAAGGGTATGACCTGCCATGACTGGGATTTGAACCCACATAGAAGGGTATGACCTGCCATGACTGGGATTTGAACCCACATAGAAGGGTATGACCTATGACAATGCATGTGTCGATAATAGTCTGGTGTCGATAATACCCCGGTTTGCACTACATAAAATATCAAGTTCAAACACAGACATCACATTATGATTTTCGGCTTATTTGTTATATTTATACTAGTAATTCACTACAATAGCTCTAAGATCAGCAGTAGAAAACAACATTACCTCTATCACAGACTAGATAATGTAACAATTGTCACAAATCATTTTTTTCTTTCTTTATTGCACTTATAGCTTGTGTAACTGAAGTTACATCTTTCAAAATCATTTCAGCAACCTTCCTTGCCATTTCTTCTTGTTCCTGTAAAACAAGGCAAGAATATAGCTGAGAGCTAAGTAAAAAAAGAGCCATAGCTCCTGTGAAAATATTTGGATTTTATCAAAATTGTCCTTGACCTGTATTTTATTGTTATACGCCTGCATGTAAATATGAAACCAATCTATGAAATATTTCTTGAGTTATCACTTAGAAACCAAACTTTGAACAGACTGACAGACAGATGCATTGATGGACAGGGGTAAAACTTTATGCCCTTCCGCCATTTCAAATTCAAATTTAACAATTTTTAATAACTGGTTTCTAAACAGTACTTTTGTATATTTAAGGGGGTGATAAATGTTGCTGATTAAAAGGGAGGAAATTTTTGTCAAAGTGAGGATTATGACAAGTAAGATTAATTAAAAAAGAAACATTGGAGAGATACAAGAACTGGTAATTCTACTGGCAATCACAACAATACATCAACCTTTGTTCAACATGCATTATAGGAGAAAGCACTAATCATCTCCCTCTATGCCCCCCCCCCCCCCGGCATCTGATCCATTATTTCAAGGATTGTTAATAGAGTGGAAACCAAGAAGTGTATGATGAGAAGTTCAACATTCCTTATCTCGGACCACACACGTCTCACACAAACTTATGCATTAATATTTAATACTTCTCAAAGAGTAGCATGAAAACATTCTCCAGTAATAAGGAATCATACAAAAACATAGACAAAACAAATCATACAAAGCAGTACAAGTTTCAAGTTCTCAGTACCTTTTCTTTGGCTTTTTTACTTTTGAAGAATTTTGAACTGGTGGAAGTTTTCCTTGTAGATGTAACAGAATCAGGATCTGGGTCAAACTTGGACACAAACTGACCTAGATTGTCAACCTGACCCAAACTCATCTTCCTGAAATACCGCAATCTTCTGATACAAACAAATATAATGTAATATAACAAACACTGTGTCAGACAGAATCCAATCCAAATTGTCAACTAATTTATACAAACTATAATGTTTCGTAATATAAATAGAGGATCTTGAATGAGTGTTTATGTTGTATTGAATTTATTAAACGAGTCCTCTGAAAACAACAAAAACGAGGCTCTGTCGAGTTTTTATCGTATTCAGATGACAAGTTTAATAAATTCAAACAACATAAACACAAATTAAAGATTCTATTTATAACATGACCAGCAAATTGCGTAATTATAAACAAGGAAAATATATGGCAGTGCCTATTTTCTTTATAAGGAGAATTGTGTTGAAGGGGTTATACAGTTTCTGAAACACATGAGCTTAAAAATTTAAGTAGTACCAATTCTAAACAATTTATTTCAAAGGAAAATAATTGTGCTATTGACATATAATATATATCAGCTTTATTCTGTCAAATTTATAACATGTAGTAAAGCAATAAATCAGTTTAATTTATATGTCATCAGGGATCATTTTGGGGCGCATTTTCACGATATTCTCTTATTTTTTTAAACAAAAACGATAAAAAATCTCTCAAAGAGAAAAAAATCGCACATCAAATTTTTCGGCAATATGTCTTTTTCAGTGTTTTAAAAAACTTTTCTGTGCTTTTATCAATTCGGTTCAATTGGTTCCCCTATTTACGAAAGGCTTACATTTATTATCAATATTGCACAGGGAACCACTCATTTATTCTTAATCACTGCAGAGCTTTCATATGACCTTCATTACTGATTACAAATGTTTCCTCGTCGAGGTGATCATGTGGCTGTAAACAAAACCAAAAAAAAAGAAAATCAGGCAGTTCTGGTTAAAATATAGCGAAACATTTTAGGCCAACAGTTGTTACGACTGACGAAAACAATGATGAGTCTGAAATTGTTTCATTAGAATTGGCGGACCATGGTATGGGAGTTTCTTTATTCTCAAAATGGCAAGAAAAATGTTTGAAGTCATACGGTAGTTGAAAAGATAAGTGTTTTCATGTACCGTAAGTTGTGTAGGGATAGGAAATTTAAGAATACCATGGCAGTAGCAGGGCCCCAGCTGCTTTTTGGGGTAAGGGGTCCTCAGGTAGGAGAATTTTACATCATTTTGAAGAAAAACAGGACTTTTAAAAACTGCCTTATACTAAAACTTGCAGATCACAATTCTGCTTGTGAAAAAATGGTGATTAAAAAAAATCTGACAAAATTTGGAAATATCTCACTGATTCAGCCCTAATAGGATTTTTTCTCTCACACAAATTGCCTGCCAAGATGATCCCAGGTCATGTAGCCATTAGACTCATGAAACCCCCGCGGCTGTGTTGCTTTATGAAAATATCTGTTATTTTAGTGGGTGGGGTAGTAAAAGTCTTTGCACTCCTTGTGATTTAATATACCATTAACTAAGCTGACCATGTAGCATGTTGTAAATCTGCACTTCACTACTTCAGTAACAATCACAAGACCGTGACTGTCGATTCGAACCTGATCATTGATAGAAATATCGTTTGACGCCATGTTTGTTTCTTTTTGACAGCGCATAGTGATTCGGCTCATTAGCATATTTATTACCTTTGTGTATTATTGACCCATTTAATACACAAAATAATTAATGGGTTTGCTACACTCCTGCACCCAATCAGATCTTCTCGGCGTTTGTCTAAAGAATGTGCCTCGGACATATTAGATAGGCTGCCATTTTGTTGTAGTAGTTCTCAGGCTACTTTCCGTCATGGCTCACCCTGGGAGTCCAACGATGGCAACAACCTGTTTATCTTTCCATTGAAATATGATGCCCATTTTATCAATCGCGAACAATAAACACGTTTCAGAGTCTGAAAATCTATGGAAACAAGTACCTTGTATTCAAAAAATAGTTACCGGATACCAAATATACAAAATTTGTAACCCTACACTATGTACGAGGCGTATTTCTCAGTTACGGAAAATGACCATAGTACAATTTTACTGTACAATTTCATAGTTTACAAAATAAACTCCTGTTTTAGTAATGCAGTTACCATGAGTGAAATCAGTAAATTTACATAAAGTCCTTAAAAAATTCTTACCCAGCCTCGGGTCTTTCCCATAATTTATCAGGATTTAACAAATTAGGGTCATCTAAGGTCAAATTCTTCATATTTTCATCCAGTTTATGTAACTGAACTCTTCGACTATTTCCTGATGCAAGCAGTGTATTTTTAGAACTTATACTCTCATTTCCTAGACTGTGCGTTCCAACACTATGTTCAGAGGAAGCATCACTACCTACAATAGAATGGTTTTTTTCGGTACGTGAAAGCGATTAATAAAGTTGTACCAGTAGTGGTGTTCATCACATTTAAGGGGATGGTAGCCAGGGTGAATAAAGGCTTCAGAGGAAGAAACTAACATGACAAGGCATAGATATTCTCCAACATTTAAGTACCATTAGGTTTATCTTCTAACATTTAATTACCACAACATCAAAATTGTTACAAAAAGCAATTTTACAAAGTAGTATGTTTTTAATTTCTTTTCATATTCATACATTTCATTATGAAAGGATCAATCTAAGACACAGGTAAATGAATAATAAGATCATTCACAAAATATTTACCTCTTCGTTTTCTCTGACCCAGAGGAAAATCTTGCGCTGTTTGTACTGCTGAGACCAGCTCAGACAGATATTTATAATATATATCACTGGTAAGATAGTGCTGTAAATGTCTCTACAAGAACAAAAAATTCTTAAATTATATTGATATATGATTATATTCATATAATTCAAATCCCTAATCAAATACTGTCCTGTTTTTTTTTTCTATCAATAAAACATACATTGTAGTTGTCCAGTCCAAGACTGGAAAGTTGACATTGTTACTGTCATCCTGGCAGACATGTAATATTTATATACTGTACAATGATTTGTAAGAATTGAATTTCACTGTAACTCAAACACCAACATTTAATACTAATGATAAGCCTTAAAATTATACAGTAAATAAAAATAAATATACTTACAACTTCAATGGTACGGAGAACAATATGGCGTGGTTTAGAAAAACAATCAGGTAGTGGTCCTTCCTCCCGACAGATGTTACTTTCAACTTCAAACCTCAGATTGTCAGGAAATCCTAACGGTGAAGATGCTTGTAGAGAGAAGTATCTAAAATGTAACAAATTCACAAATCATAGATTACTTCAAGCTACATGAAAAAAGATGTTTAAATATGAAAGAAAAATAAAGTGCTCTTAGGAAGCCAGGAAAATCAGACGTTTTTGATATTAAAGAATAATGAGGTATTTTTAAGATGGCAGTAAAATAAGATGCCAGAATGATGATTTTGTTATTTAAGATGCCAGAGAAACAAAATGTTCTTTTAAAAGTGTTTTTATGATGTTTATCATTTACTTTTCTTTTCAAATTTTCTAAAACTTAACAAACATTTATTTATAATTGAAGGAATATTTTTGTACAAGCTTCTCATAATTTCATGAATAAGTATTATAAATTTCATGTAACAGCATTTATATTGGCATTATTTGCTTCTAAAATTTCTTATATAAATTTTAAGATTAGTGGTAATACATAACACAACAAACTGGTATGGGATTTTCTTTATTATACACAGTGCAAGCTCTCCAAAGTGACACCCTTTGGGAGTAGCAAAATTGTGTAGTTGTTGAGAGGTTGTTGTTCTGGAGAGGTTAAATAATTAATAGTTAAATCATGCAGTGGGAAAATACATGCTGTTAAGGGAGATGACTGCTTAAGAGAGGACCACTCTGGAGAGGTTGTACTGTAGTTGAAGTCTGTGAGGGTGCCTTCCCCTCTAAAATTTTCTTTGAAATCATACAATTTTCCTGTCCAATTTACTCCTTGAAATTTCATTCCCCAAATTGGTTTCAGGTGAGAATTTTTTTTCCAAAAGAGGCTTCAACCTATTTTATTCCTGTATTAAGGACTAGAGTGCCTTCCCAAAAACATGAAGAAAACCCCTGCTGGCAGTATAGATGTATAAAATCCAGTCTTACTTGTCATAAAGCACCATGGCGTCTTCTTGAGCTTGTAAGCCATCGTATGTTCCTTGCGATAGCAAAAGGTTCTCAAAATTATCAGCAGCAATTATAAAATGTAATAACTGACTTAAACCTTCCTGTTCTAAGTACTGAAATATAGCAATGTTAAAATAATCAAATTAACATTCATGACACTGGAAAAAGAAATACTTTTACAGTAACTTGAACAGAATAGATTGGCTAAGTAGGTCGCAAAACATTTCTTTACTAATTGTACCATTCATGCTTCTGAGGATATATTTTCTAGTAAGAAATGTTGGGGTTGTTGACAGTAAACAAACTTGTCTTTTCATCCATGTTGTATACAAATGTTTTAAACAGGGATGGGATTGGTTGCTGGTCAGAGAGGAGAAAACCTTTTTGTCATGTGGTGGAATACGACTAAAAAATATTTCAATAGAATAATAGAACAAATATGAATAACTTATTCTACAAGCAACCACGATGCATTAATATTTGGCCTATAAGCATTTGAGGAAAATGGGCTGACAATCCCTATATATATCTCAGAATTCACAACCAGATTATATATGTCACAACAAGAGTATCGCTCATCTGTTCACCGCCTCACAGAGATCTATCAATCTATGAAGTTTGGTGTCGCTACCTCTTATAAGGTCTGAGTTAAAAGCCATGTTAAAGTTTTTGTATGAAGCAGACGTGATCACAGTTATAACTAAACATTTTCTTCCAAAACAGACAAGTTAAAAATGACCCAATGATCATGCAATCTATAGAAATCTATACAAGTGCATGAGTAATTACAGTGGCACACAAGCGATGAAAGTTTATTTAGGGGATTTTAGGAAATGTATGGCACAAATGAAAATGACAGATGTGAACCTTGCAGTGAAACTTACCTCCATAAAGTAGAAGAGAGCAGTTTCGTTGTACATGATATCACATAGATGAAGTTTACCACCAGTCAGAACCTCTACTTGGTACTTACAGTGGTACACACTTGCTTTAAATCCTTCAAAATAGCTGTGGAAATTAAAAGGAAAATCATCAAAAAATAGTACATCAGTGCCGACAATGGCACATCTGTATCCGCACTTTGAACATGTTGACTTTTGTTACGCGGCATACGGTTGGTCAGTATTTATCACTAAGCAACAATGGTTTCTCCCAAGCTAAAGATGCATCAAAAACATTGAAACTTGAGGGTTTGGGAACAATTTGGGTTCCATGACGTTTCACATGTGAAAGCAACATGTAAAATGTGCTTTGCACTATCCAAATTCTGGCAGCATGACCAATCTAAAGCAGCATCAATATGAAACGCAAACACTTGGTCGATGTGAATTATCCGATATGTCAGAGAACAAGAGGGCCAAGATGGCCCTAGATCTCTCACCTAAGAACAAAGACACTATAAATAATAACCATGTAATATAGTTTTCATCTCGTATAACCCATTTTTAGATAGATTTTGATAAAAACCAACTCTTAATTTTCATGAATACTGGATGCAGGGAAATGTACATTCTGTGTAAATACGATTATTATTATATGTTCAGGATTGGTGAAGAATTGAAGGCGTTAGAGTGTAAACAAGCTGAAATATAGCAAATTTCCTATTCCAAATTTTCAAAGTCAAGGGCCAATTACTCTTGAAGTTCTGGTCCGATTCTGCCCATAATCGAACTTGTCCAAGATCTTTTGGTCATACACATTTTATGAAAATATTATTAGGATTGGTGAAGAAATGAAGGTGCTAGAGTGTAAACAAGCAAAATATAGCAAATTTTCTAAGTCAAGACACATAACTCTTGAAGTCCTTGTCCGATTTTGCCCATAATCAAACTTATCATAACAGCTCACCTGATTGAATCAGGTGAGCTAAAAAGTAGTGGCCCAATGGGTCAATAAAATTGAATCAACCATACAAATAAGCACCAGAATATTCTAACATGCTCACTTTTCTTCCAACTTTTTAAAACCAAAGAGCTGACACTCAACAAAACACTCTGGATCTACCTGCCCATCTTCTCTGCAGATTTTTCCTACAATCAGTAAATCACAGATAAATACAGCAGAACACAATAATAAAGAATATGTTAAAGTGGTGAGGGAATACATCTGACATTCCATATCAATCTTCAATTATAAGGAAAGTTAGAAACACTATTACTAAAAAGTATAATTGAGTTTAACTATACACACTTAAATAATACTAGTTCTTGAATAATCTTAATCAATAAAATACAACAATATGGTACATAATTGACTTGTTATTTACATGTAACATATATGAGTGAAACACAGTGTAACATACTTATACTCACTTTGTGAGATGTCTAGTACAAGGGTATCAGACAGACACAACATGTATATTTTCAATAGTATTGAAGATTTACATAAACAAGAGGGCCAAGATGGCCCTATACCACTCACATGACAATCATTGTGTACTCATTAAAACATTGTTTTCAACCTGTGACCTAGATTTAGACCCCAGATGACCTATTATCAAACTTGTCCAAGCTATCATTGAAATAAACATTCTGACCAAGTTTCATGAACATCCAATCAAGACAGTGACTTCTAGAGTGTTCACAAGGTTATCCAGCAATCTGCCCAGGTTACCTAGTTTTTTACTTCAAATGACCCATTATCGAACTCGTTTGAGATTTTGTCAATATTAACATTCTGACACAGTTTTGTAAAATTTTCTAAATTTGTCCCCTAGTGTGTTCACAAAGTAAAAGTTGATGTCGCATGACGCACAATGCCGGACACCAGACAAGGATTGATCACAAAAGAATTCAAAAAAAGATTTCATTGAATATACAAGATACTAACGTATGGTATCATTCCTGAGTTGTTCAGTTATATTGATTGGGTGTGTAGCTTCTAAGGCCAAATATTTGGTGAATATTCTGACAGCATCTTGCTCCACACCTGAAATAAATCTCATCATTTAAATATAACAACCATCCATTTAAACCCAACACAGGAAGATTAGAAGACTATTGTTGAATAAGTCAGCTATATCTTACAACAGAATATAAGTATACTATATAATAAAACATATGTTGAAAAGAATTCCAGGGTAACCAACTAATTACTTGGTTATAATTCTTATCAATATTTCTCAATTTTCACAGTAATGAAATAATGAGTTAAGAGACATGAATGTTTCAATACAGCGACTAAGCAACATTCACTATAATCATGTTTTACTGAATAACGCAAACAAAAATAATTTATCGACCAACATGAAGCAGCACTTTGATCATTTATCACAATCTAGAATGTATAAATATTCTCAAAGTGTTGTTACAAACAACGAGCAGATGTAACATTCTTGATAGATGTTTACAGCATTGCAAAGAGAAATGGTTAATATTAGGAGAAACTTAAGTCAAAACCTGAGGAAATAAATGAAAAATGCCAAAGCCCTTAATAAGTTAGTCCCATTAGCTTTTTGTTATAAAAAAAATAGGCCAAAAAACAAGCAATTGCTAATATAATTCCTAGATAATAATTACCGACGAAATGCGCTTTTTCTTCTAAAAACACTCTTTCTGCTGTGATTTTTGCTTTTGAAAACTAGAAAAATATATATAGAGCCTGGACGTCACTTAATGACATGTGCATAACATGACTCTGACACATTCTGATTGACTGTAAACAACATGGTTGATTCAGGAAGTAGTATGTCATCATCTGTGAGTATATTGTCTATCTTACGCATACATTATCATAGTATTTATCATGACACTTAACAAACTAGAACTATCGCTAAAGGTGAAGAATACCCCCAGATGCCGCCTTGACACAGTTATTGTTACATTTTACAAAGGGAAATGTAATGCATTTTCATTTTTCTAATACCTGCAAATTGTTACTTGGAAATATCATGACCAATTTCTAAATATACATTATATAAACAAGAGGGCCAAGATGGCCCTATATCGCTCACATGACAATCACTGTTCACTCATTAAAACATTGTTTTGAACCCGTGACCTAGTTTTTGACCCCAGACGACCTATGTTCGAATTTGTCTTACATATCATTAAGACAAACAGTCTGACTAGGTTTGGTGAAGATACGATCAAAATTTGACATCTACAGTGTTAATAAGGTTTTCCTAAGATTTTACCTTGTGACCTGGTTTTTGACCCTAGGTGACCCATATTTGAACTTGTCCTTAATATCATTAAGACAAACAGTCTGACAAGGTTTGGCCAAGATCCAATCAAAACCATGACATTTAGAGCTTTTACAAGATTTTTACCTAAGATTTGACCTTGTGACCCAGTTTTTGAACCCGGCTGACCCATGTTCATCCTTGACCCACATATCATTGAGGCAAACATTTTGACAAGGTTTGGTGAAGATCCAATTAAAACTGTGACATCTACAGTGTTAACATGGTTTTTCATAAGATTTGACCTAGCGACCTAGTTTTTGACCCAAGATGACCCATGTTCGAACTCGTCCAAGATATTATGAAGACAAACATTCTGACAAGGTTTCATGATCATCCAATCAAAACAGTGACTTCTAGAGTGTTCACAAGGTTTTCCAGCAATTTGCCCTAGTGACCTAATTTTACTACAGAAATTACCCATTTTCAAACTTGACCTACATATTATTAAAATAAACATTCTGACAAAGTTTCATGAAGATAAATTCAAAACAGTGATTTCTAAAGTGTTCACAAGGTTTTCCCTTATTTGGCCCTGGTGACCTAGTTTTTGACCCCAAATGGCCCAATATCGAACTCGTCCGAGATTTTGTTGATATTAACGTTCTGACCCAGTTTTGCTAAAATTGAGCCAAAAATGTGGCCCCTAGTGTGGTCACAACAAAAAGTTTGACGACGCACGACGCCGGACGCCGGACGGAGAGTGATCCTAATAGCTCACTTTGTCACTTTGTGACATGTGAGCTAAAAATAACAAAGGGCGATAACTCATTAAAATTTACTTGGACAAACCTATTGTGGACATGCACAACTTGACAAACTACTTATCACTAAGAAGTTTCACTGAATTCCTGCATGTAGTTGCTGAGAAATGGTACGGACAAAATTTACCTATTGTATAAAACAAAGGGCATAACTTAGTGAAAATTAATCCAAATAAAACCTGGTTACATGCACAACTCAGCTTACTTGTTATAACTTCTGTGAAGTTTCATTGAATTCCTATGAGTAGTTGCTGAGATATTGTATATATACACTATATAAAAACAACAAAGGGCCATAACTCAGTGAAAACTTAACCAAATAAGACAAGCTTAATGAATGCACAACTAGGCTAACTACTTATCACTTCTGTGAAGTTTCATTGAATTCCGGTATATACTTTATAAATCAAAGGCCTGAAGGCCTGAAATGAGATGAATTTTGTGATGCAGGGATCTCTCTGAGTCGATACAAAATTTAAAAGTATCAATAATTCTGTCCGAAACGAGGACCTAGTACTGTAGGCTACTGTTTATTCAATCAAATATTAATGTACAAGGGCAATGTTGCCTGTTTAAAAAGAATTATTTCACCATATGAATTATCAAGGCCTTGTAACATATCCTTAATATTAAAGAACTCCTGGGTCTAGAAATCATGAAAATATACACCAATCGTGTTCATCAAGGCCGTGATATACCAATTTAAAACCGATATTTTAAACGATGGTCTTGTAAGACGCAGAAATGCTTTTTCTTTATGCAACATTTAATGTTATATTTATGAATATATTGTTCTGAACTGGAGCAGCAAGCCCTTCAACTTACAAAAAGTATGTCTCGACATCACTCGGACCGCTGTTTGCTACAGTATATTTTTATATCGTTCGTGATTTTATACCTACATCGGCGTTTATCGAAAGAATAAAATATACTCGCTGTAACAAAGTAAGGGAGATCACTGGGTAGATTTGACAACCTATTTTCGGTTTGATTTACAAATGATGCATAAATCATGTGTCAATGTCGCATGTTTTCCCAAAAATGACCACTTAACGGAAATTAAATTTCCAAGTGGTAAGAATTATCATAGATCTAGATCAGATTCTTATTTATTTGCCGTGAACACCGACTGACCTACTTAAATTTTCCAAAAATCGACTTTCGCTTTCATGATGAAGTCGAAACATCACGAATTGCCCTGTAACCAAGATACCAAGCGACATTTTTGAATCACGTGTTTTCATTATGGATAGTAAATACATAATGATTGTGGAGAAGCAGTTTTGATTACAGATGGCTGTTATTAATTAATTCTTCGCAGTTTGCAAAACTTACCCTGACAGTTATTCAACTCGCGAACGGGTCGCCTCTCAAGTTTATGTTCGGTCAATTAGGGTCGGCAAAAAACGAAATCGGAACAAAAAGATGTCAGTTGCATCAATTAGACCGACTATATATTGATCGGACCGTTGTTTTGACATCACGCCGGGTATTTATTGTCATTTTTCAACAATTAGCAAAATCTTCGTCAAGCAGACATTCATGATATTCGGTTTACGAATGTAAACTGCACTCTGATTATTGATAACAATAAGCTGTTACAACGAACGCTGCGATTGGCTGTGATTGATTAATTCGACGGCCCACTGTAGCATTCGGAGGCAGAGTGTACTGCAGTGTAGTGTGAATTAAGATTGACTACGATAAGCGGTTATTGACTTTCACAACTGATTATTGAATGAATCAGGACTTAGGGTATTATGTTTAGGTAGATAATTAAAATGTGACCATTATGATTTTTAAAAGATATTTCGCCACTCGTTGTCATCTGATTTTCGACTTGTTAGCGAGTTTGTATGTATAACAACAATGACCAATGAAGTGTCCGATAGAGTGCGTATATGAAGTATCCGAGAGAGTTGGGTCCTAAACGCTAAAATAGAAAATCGATATAGTTACAGCACCGATGGTATTTGCTTACTGACTGTGTGTGAATGGGTGTTTGAACTGCGTGCATTACCGCTCTGTTAGCGAGTCTGTGTAACGAAAAAGACCGAAAAAATGTAGTACGAAGTCAATCCTAAAGCTATATAGAGAACAGTGCAGTGTTGAAATTCATAGTCTGCGTGATCGCTATATGAGAAGAATTTACAAGTAAATTCATCTCATAAAAACAAGAGGGCCAAGATGGCCCTTTATCGCTCACCTGAGAACAAAGGCACAATAATTAATGACCAGGTAATATAGTTTCCATCTTGTAAAACTCATTTTTACGTAGATTTTGAGATCAAAACCAACAATGAAAGTATGATACTGTTAAACAAGCTAAAACGTAGCAAATTTTCTAATCCAAGGGCCCATAACTTTAGAAGTTGAGGTCCGATTCCACCCATAACAAAACTTGTCCAAGACCTTAAGGTCATACACATTCTTTGTATATTTGATTAGAATCAGTGAATAAATGAAGGCGCTAGAATGTAAATAAGCTAAAATATAGCAAATTTTCTAATTCAAGGGGCCAAAACTCTTGAAGTCCTTTTCCAATTTTGCCCATAATCGAACTTAGCCAAGACATTGCGGCCATATACATTGTGACCAAGTTTGAGTGTTAACAAACTAATTGTGGCCGGAAGCCGGACATTCATTGATCCTCAAAGCTCACCTGATCAATCAGGTGAGCTAAAAAATTCATCAGAGAGTCACATTTCTGTGTATAAAAAATGCCATTATAAATAAGCTTGATAAAAATCTTACTTTTCTTCAGTTTTTGAGCGAGGTTACTGGAATGGCTTGACACAGAAGTAGCTTCAGATTTAGCACTGGACTGACTGTTGTTTCTACCACGACCAGAGGAGGTTGTAGGACTGGAAGCCAGCTCTCGATATGATACAGCACCATCTGAATTGTCTAGATTATTAATACCCTCCTCCCCAACATCTGAACTATCACAATTTTCTAATGGAAGCATCATATTTGTTTTCTCATTAATAACCTTGCACTTTTCTTGAACACGTGTATCACAATCACTTTTATTTGAGAACTCTTCTTTCACTAAAATATCTGCTTTTTTATTAGTGTCTTCAATCTGAATTTTTTTATTTGTCAGTTGCTGTACTGTGCATGTATTTAATGAGTTCTGATTGGGATCTGTTATATCTTTAGATATTGTTTCAGAACTTGGTATGGTTACTACAACACCTGGCACTGTATCACATATAGAATCAACACTTGCACTTGAATCTGGACTGGTTATATCTTTGTTAATAGATTTTGACATAGAAGTCAAAGACTGGTCAGCTGGCTCTGTGACTATAGAACTTCTACTAACTGAGTGTAATGAATGAGTCCTGATCCGAGTCCAGGTAGAAGCTTGAAAACTTTCAGCATCTAGATAAAACCTGATTAAAGAAGATGCCTTGCAGGCCTCCAAATATTGTATAAAGAATGCAACAGCTTCGTGATCCTTCAACACTTCTGACATGCTTCTGGATAATTTTGACTTCTTATCAAACTCACCAGATGGCTGTAGACCAACACCTACAATAAGTTGACAAGCCTTATAAAATGTATACATTACATAAAGTGTAATAATACTCAATTTTCATTATATCATAAAGTAAAGCTGTCAGTAGGACAGCACCCTTGACTATTCTCAGTGCTTGACAATGAAAGAGTTATGGGCCTTAGATAGTGACTGCCAATTATGATCCCAATGACTTGTATTAAGTTTAAAATGAATACATTCAGTGGTTTTAAAGATTGATGTTGCACACAAAACATTAACTAGAAATTTTCTAAGTCCACAAGGGCCATAATTCAGTCAAGAATGAGAATTATGGGCTTTGAACAGTGACCTCCAATTATGACGGATCGTCCGACCAACAATTGATATTCAAGTGTGACCTTGACCTTGGAGATATTGACATAATTCTTTCGCATGACACATCGTCCCATGATGGTGAACAAATGCAACAAGTAATTAAACAAGAGGGCCAAGATGGCCCTTTATCGCTCACCTGAGAACAAAGTCAAAATAATTAATGAACAGATAACAGGGCCCTAGCTGCACTTTAGGGGAAGGGGCCCGGGGCCCTCAGGTAGGGGAATTTTGCGTCATTTTGAGGAAAAAGGGGAATTTCAGGGGATCTTTTTCAACTGCCGTGTAACCCTGCAATAAGCCTTTTAAGCTTAAAATGGCTGTATTTAAATATACAACATACATTAATATACTATTAAACAAAGGTTAATAACCTAACATGAATCATTTAAGCAAAAAAAAAAAAAAAGGGGAATTTTTTTCAAAAATAGGGGAAAAAAGTATATGATTTTAGGAGGGGAATGGGGCCGAATTTCGGCCCCAAAAAACGTCAAATGAGGGCCCTGGATAATATAGTTTCCAACTCGTATAAGCCATTTTTATGTAGATTTTGAGATCAAAACCAACAATGAAGGTAAAATACTGTTAAACAAGCTAAAACATAGCAAATTTTCTAATCCAAGGGCCCATAACTCTTGAAGTTCTGGTCCGATTCCACCCATAACTGAACTTGTCCAATACCGTAAGGTCATAAACCTTCATTGTAAATATGATTAGGATCGGTGAATAAATGAAGGCGCTAGAGTGTAAACAAGCTAAAATATAGCAAATTTTCTAAGTCAAGGGCCCATAACTCTTGAAGATGTGGTCAAATTCCGCCCATAATCAAACTTGTCTAAGATCTTTTAGTGATACTCATTTACTGAAAATATTATTAGGATCGGTGAATAAATGAAGGCGCTAGAGTGTAAACAAACTCAAATATAGCAAATTTTCTAAGTCAAGGGCCCATAACTCTTGAAGTTATTGTCCGATTTTGCCCATAATCGAACTTAGCCGAGACATTGTAGCCATATACATTGTGAGCAAGTTTAATCATGATTCGTTAAGAGCTGCAGATGCTAGAGTGTAAACAAACTAATTGTGGACGGACGCCAGACGATGTACGACGGACGCCGGACATTCAACAATCCTAAAAGCTCACCTGATGAATCAGGTGAGCTAAAAATCCTTCAATCCATAGAGAAGATACATCATGGTCAAACTTTGGGACCAACCGACCGACCGACCAACAGAGTGATTCCTATAAAGCCCCCCTCCCCCTACCAGGGGGGGGGGGGGTATAAAAATATAAAATACTATAAAAGTATCAGTAGAAAGAGAACAGGAGAGTGCATTTTATACATAACTCACATCTAAAAATATTGCCATACAAAATGCTACCTACATTAACATACAACATTTATAATTTAGGCTAATTTTTGGACAAACGGCTTACCCAAATCACCAGGACAGAAGTCATCTTGCTCTAGAAACAGACCTTCACTATGTCGTCCAGCTCCACCGTAACCTAGAATAATAATATTTAAAGTAACAATCTTTCATGTATGAAACATCTAGTGTCAAACTGATCAGTAAGACTTTTTAATTAAAGTTTAAACCCTTAAAACCATGTTATTCTCAAGTGTGGAAAATATGTAGCTAAGGCCAAAATAAACAAAGAGGGCGATGATGGCCCTATATTGCTCACAAGAAAAAAAGACCTTTAGAGAAGTACATTTTCACCTCTTTCCCAGTCTTCACTGAACAATTTGACAAGGTTTGGTGAAGATCCAATTAAACCGTGACATCTAGAGCATTAACAAGGTTTTTACCTAAGATTTGACCTGGCAACCTAGTTTTTGCCCCCAGATGACCCATGTTCGAACTCGTCCAAGATATTATAAAGACAATCATTCTGACAAGATTTCATGATGATCCAATCAAAACAGTGACTTCTAGTGTTCACAAGGTTTTCCAGCAATTTGCCCTAGTGACCTAGTTTTTGACTGCAGATGACCCATTATCAAACTTGATCTACATATCATTAAAATAAACGTTCTGACAAAGTTTCATGAAGATCAAATCAAAACAGTGTTTTCTAAAGTGTTCACAAGGTTTTCCCTTATTTGGCCCTGGTGACCTTGTTTTTGACCCCAAATGGCCCATTATCGAACTCATCCGACATTTTGTTAATATTGACATTCTGACCCAGTTTTGCGAAAATTGAGCAAAAATGTGGCCCCTAGTGTGTTCACAAGGTAAAAGTTTGACGCCACACAACGCCGCACAAAGAACGATCACAAAAGTGCTCATGTGAGCTAAAAATAACTTATCAATATGCGAGTTGTATTCCGTCAAAATATTTACAAAGATATATTCATGCAGTACCTGGTTTTCCATTTGCAGTTGCTGATATGGTTTCCGCAACAGCAGGAGTTATAGGGGCTGATGTTTGACCTTTTTGTGCAGAGCCTTGTCTTTCCTTCTTTTTCTTCTCTGGAATAACACAAAAGAACCTCTTCAAACCTTTGTATTAAAATTCATTAACTTATTTCTCAACAAGAACTGCAATCCTTTGACTGTGAGTTAAATCTTAATAAGAATGATATTATATAAATGTACTTTTGACCAGACAAAAAGCTAATTATCAACATTTTTAATGAATATATATCCTATATTACAGCATGCTAGAAAGCTGTTATTTCTGGTTTATTGTTTAATCTACATGTTAGATCTTGGCCACATCATTAGTTGAGATAATTTACAAGGATGAAAATAGGCCTAGCAGGTTTAAGCCTTACAAAATAATCTATTTGTTTGGTCATAACCGAATCATACAAGGAGGAAGAGGTCTAACCTATTTCAGAAAAAACGAATTTGAAGGGGCCGTCCCCTCAGCCTTATAAACAGGGCCCTCAACCCAATTTGGGGGGAGCAGCTCTCAGGGAATTTCAGCCTATGGGCGACTATGTACCACACGCAAAATGTGGACCTTTATCTGCTATTTCATGCAGGACAGAAGATGGGTAAGAACAATGTTCAAGTTTCATGATTGAAAATATTCTATCTACCACAGCTGTTGAAGTTGGTACCAAAACAAATCAGACAATAAAACTAAATAGTGTATGGCTGGATAGTCATAGCTGAGAGCAGCATTATCCACAATATAGTGCAACAGAAACTGTGGGTTATCCATCCAACTCTTCTGCTGTAGAATTTCGCCTCAAAATAAAATATTATTTCCAAGTAATCATTTAATGCCATGAGAAGAAAAACATGTGACATTGAACTAATGTAAAAATGTTACTGCAGTCCTGTGAGTGTGAACACACAGCTAGGTGCTGAGCATGTGGCCTACCAGTCCCCTAAGCCATCATTACAACTGTGGGACACCTAAAGCAGGATAACAAGAGGGCCAAGATGGCCCTATATCGCTCACATGACAATTATTGTTTACTCATTAAAACATTGTTTTGAACCTGTGACCCCGTGACCTAGTTTTTTTACCCCAGATGACCCATGTTAGTACTTGTCCTACATATAATTAAGACAAACTATCTGACAAAATTTGGTGAAGATCCAATCAAAACCATTACATCTACAGCATAGAAAAGGTTTTCTTAAGATTTGACCTCGTGACCTAGTTTTTTATCCCAGACGACCCATGTTCGAATTTGATATTCATATCATTAAGACAAACATTCTGACAAGGTTTGGTGAAGATATAATCAAAATTTGACATCTACACTACAGTGTTAATAAAGTTTTCCTAAGATTTGACCTCGTGATCTAGTTGTTTACCCTAGGTGACTAATATTTAAACATGTCATCAAAATCATTATGATGAACAACCTGACAAGGTTTGGCGAAGATCCAATTAAAATCTTGACATCTAGAGCCTTTATAAGGTTTTTACCTAAGACTTGACCTGGTGACCTAGTTTTTTACCCCGGCTGACCCATGTTCAACCTTGACTCACATATCATTGAGGAAAACATTCTGACAAGGTTTGGTGAAGATCTAATCAAAACTGTGACATGTACAGTGTTAACAAAGTTTTTCTAAGATTTGACCAGGTGACCTAGTTATTGACCCCAGATGACCCATATTTGTACTTGACTGTTATATCATTAAAACAAACAAACTGACAAAGTTCGGTTGAAGATCCAATTATAACTGTGAAATCTACAGTGTTAACATGGTTTTTCATAAGATTTGACCCATCAACTTAGTTTTTGACCCCAGATCACCCATGTTTGAACTCATCCAAGATATTATAAAGACAAACATTCTGATAAGGTTTCATGACGCAGTGTTGCATCTAGGATTCCAAAATCATGGTCGATTTTCCCCCACTCACCTGAAAAATGTGGGGGATTTGAAAAAAATGTGGGGGACTTGGAGTTACTTAACAATACAATCATTTAAAAGTGCAATTTGCTCTAAAACAAAACAAAAAATCAAAGGCCTGAAGGCCTGAAATGAGATGAATTTTGTGATGCAGGGATATATCACTGAGTCGATTCAAAGTTTAAAACTGTATTAATAACAAGGACCTAGTACTGTTTATTTAATCAAATATTAAAGTTCAAGGATCATATTGCCAGTTTAATCCTTTACTTCATAGCCCCTTAGTCAATATACATAGTATACTGTAACTTGGTACACTGTCTTCATACAGGTTGTTGGGAAATGGTACTGTTTTGACACATGTCTACTTCATCACTGGTTTATTATACTAAATATTAATCCCATCAAATTATAGTAAATATAAAAGTTCATACTTTAGTAACCTTTTGTATGGTGTAATTTTTGTATATTAAAAAAAATCAAGGGTAACAAAAATTGCAAAAAAATCTGTAACCTTATTTTTGCCTTTTCTGATTTTTTTCTATTGACACCTGGTCATTTTATCACTTCATTGTAATGCTAAACTGGAACTGTCACAGAGGTGACTAATAACCCCGCCGCCGCTTTGACACTAAGAATGTGATAGTACACTATACGGCTAAGTTCAAGGGGACATAACTCTGCAATGAATGGATCACTGGGTATGAAAATTATGTCTTGAACATCTACATTTAATATTGATAATATATTTCAAGTTTCAATTCAATCTCTTGAAAAATGTGGAAGTAGTTTGCTCCAGAAAGTAAGAGTGTCATTGTACACTATATGGCTAAGTTAAAGGGCACATAACTCTGTAATGAGTGAATCGCTGGGAATGAATATTGTGTTTTGCACGAGTACACTTCATGGTGATAATATATTTCAAGTTTCAGTTCAATCCCTTTAAAAATGTGGAAGTAGTTTGCTCCACAAAGTAATAGTGCAATTTTACAGTACATGGTTATGTTCAAGGGCACATAACTCTGGAATGAGTGAATCGCTGGGCATGAAAATTGTGTCTTGCACAAGTACACTTCATGGTGATAAAATATTTCAAGTTTCAATTTCATCCCTTGAAAAATGTGGAAGTAGTTCGCTCCACAAACTAAGAGTGCCATTCTACACTATATGGCTAAGTTCAAGGGGACATAACTCTGGAATGAGTGAATCGCTGGGAATGAAAATTGTGTCTTGCACATCTACACTTCATGGTGTTAACATATTTTAAGTTTCATAGCAACTGCTTAAAGAATTTGAAAGTAGTTCGCTCCATAAACTTTGGATATTTTAAGCTGACGGACCGACCGACCAACCGACCGACAGAGTGACTCCAATATACCCCCTCCCAAACTTCGTTTGTGGGGGTATAATAATGGTTTATGAATTAAGCCAAATTGATTATATTTAATTGATCTCACTTGCTATGCAAAAATATCTGATGTTAGGCAACTATTTAGGGCAATATGATGTGTACAAACTGACACAAAGTCCGTGTTTTTTCCTCATCCTTTTTCCATTTGCTATTTACTATGAGACATACAATAAAAAATCTTAAAGCAAGAATTGTTATTGCAAACTGCTTGGGCTGTAAAAATCAATACTTTACACTCAAGATTAAATAAATGTGCAAAGGTGAAACTTGGCTCGGTGCCAGTGATTGAAGGTGCACGTTCAGGAATTTATGTCCAGCAATCAAGGTCATCGTGACCCAGACGGAGTGTCTGATAAATGTGGCAAGTTTAAAGGACGTTTTTTAAATAATCAGAGGGTGTGAAAGTGTACCAAAGTACAAAAAACTTAGTTGATCATAATTTGGCATGTTAAATGTGGTGGACTATGTTTTTGACTGATCTTCAATTGCAAGACCACCCACGTAGATTAAATCTATGTTCAAATAATTAGCACGTGCTAATTGGAAGGGGGTCATAAAACACCAAGGTGACGCATTATTTTGATAATTATATACTGTAAGTGTTCTGCTGACTTAATTCCATTGATGTCTACATCAATTAACACCGAATTCGTTATATATGTTTTTAATTGTTTTTCACACGCACTCGCAGCGAGTCTTTGTGATTTGAATATTATTTTACATCAACGACGTGTAAAGCGGTCGTATGCATCACATTTGTTTACGGATAAAGGATAATATTTACGTATGTTTCGACAAATCTCCTATCATAATTGATGTCAAAATGAACCGTGTGCTTGCAGACTTCTGTGTTCATGATACGTCGAGTGATCGGCGCATGACTCGTTTTGTGTTTACATGGTATTTACAACATTTACAGAATAATAGACGAAATAGTTTTGTTCATGGAATATTTGAAATTACAATTTTTGGAATAAAATATCGGCAATATTTCGAAGGGAAAGGTTTGTGTTGAACAACGAATTGATTTGATAGGTAGAGTCATATATTGTTCTTCAATAAATAAGTCCCACCCACGAGAAGATTAAATCCAATATGGAAATTTGTCACATGTGTCAGCTGTAAAAACAATGCGGCACCATAAAACTCCGGGTGACATTAAAATTTTATAATAATTAGGGACCCATACTGTTAGCCAACTTAATCCCATTGATGACCGCATCAATTAGCACACATTTTTGTTAATTGAATGAACTTGTCATATATTTCTTTGCCATTGTTCGTTGAAATATATGCATTGATTATCAATTTCCTTGCTTTTACTTTCAGCAGCTGAAAAACACACTTTTTATTAAACCTCGTGTCAAAATGATACCCGGTACTTTTGACTTGACCTATAGTAGATTATACTAAGCTAAAAATAGAAAATCAATAATTGCGCAGTACTTACACTCTGTTAGCGAGTTAGTATGTAAAACAACAATGACTAATGAAGTGTCCGATAGAGTGCGTATCCTAAACGCTAAAAATAGAAAATCGATATAGTAACAGCTTCTATGGTATTTGCTTGGTGACTGTGTGTGGATGAGTGTTTGAACTGCGTGCAGTATCGCTCTGTCAGCATAGCGAGTAACGAAAAAGACCGAAAAAATGTAGTACGAAGCGCTCCCTAAGATTACTATTGAGAGCAGTGCAGTGTTGAAATTCATAGTCTGCGTGATCGCTATATGAGAAGAATTTACAAGTAAATTCATCTCATAAAAACCACACAAATTAACAACAGACTTAGTACTGAGGCATTGATTGTACAGTCTTACCCTTAATTTTCAAAATTACAGGGCTCATTTATGGTACACTGTTGATTTGCTCTGTTTAGCACGTAAATAACGGATTTATATATAAATATAAATGTATGTTGTTGATTTGGATCGACTAGATGAACACACATTTCCCGAAAATGTCTACTTTCACTATACTTATCGATGTGTGAGGATAAAGTCGAAACATCGCTGAAAAAAACTAATTAACATAATTATGAATAAACGCCAGCTGTACGGTCCGATTCCAGTATTAGACAAAAACAAACATGGCGGACACGTTTAATATGATCGCCAGCAGAATCGGCAGTCAGATGTGCGACCTGGCATGCATTGCCTCAATGAAAATGCGCGATCTGCCAAAAATATGTGTGAATCGCACAATCGGGCGGCCTAGATGCAACACTGTGATGATCCAATCAAAACAGTGACTTCTAGAGTGTTCACAAGGTTTTTCAGCAATTTGCCCTAGTGACCTAGTTTTTTACCGGAAATAACCTTTTAACAAACTTGACCTAAATATTATTGAAATAAATATTCTGACAAAGTTTCATGAAGATCCAATCAAAACAGTGATTTCTAAAGTGTTCACAAGGTTTTCCCTTATTTGGCCCTGGTGACCTAGTTTTTGACCCCAAATGGCCCAATATTGATCTCGTCCGAGATTTTGTTGATATTGACATTCTGACCCAGTTTTGCAAAAATTGAGCTAAAAATGTGGCCCCTAGTATGTCCACATGTCCACATGTAGGGCTTACGTCACGTGAAATAATAAACAAACATTTTCATTGGTTGTAGTTAAAACACATGTGACTTCTTTTTATTTTTGACCAATGATGTGATAGTTTACATGAATAATTAAATAATGCAGACTACTTCGGTCAAAATGGCCGTTGTGTCAACGAAAGGACTGATTATTTGTAGAAATTAACGATTATTGCGATTAGCAAAACCAGGTAGGATTGTCTTTATACCTGCAATCAGTGTCGAAACATCGAAGAAATACGTACATGCCAAAACACATATGCATTCCGTATAAATCTCCGGAAAAAACGCCAAAATGATGAGTTAAAGCGTGAAATCGAGGGGACAGGTTTAACTCGATTTTCCAAAAAACGGCAATATTTCGTAGAAACTGAGCATAAAACGTTGCCTTTAAGTTCGTTTTGAAAAAAAAAAATGTGTTTTATAGGAAGAATGATTATTTAAGCACCGACTGAATAAGTTTATTTGATCATAGGACTTCATTTGTCTTCTCAGTTGATCATTATTTCGGGACAGTATGAAGTCGAAAAAACAACTCGTTGCATACCTTGTATTTATTATGTGTATATTTCAATTTGGGGCATGTCAGACCAGATTCGTCAGGCACCTGTGCCGTGGTTTACCAGAAACAACTACATATCCCGGTACAACCAGTTTCCGGCAATCTTACGGTAAATAGATTGCAAAACTCGAAAATACATGTAAGAAAATACTACTGCCATTAAATATTACCGGGAAGATTTCCAGCTTCTTTATTAAATAAATACAATTTAGTTATCTCGTCTTTTGTTTTAAATATGCGCTTCAAATATGGCCGACCTAATTTGCATACAAGGGAAGTTATCCAACCTATTCCCGGCAACTGTAGTAAAAGTGCACTGGTCAAAAAAATGTGCGGTGCATTTATACTGGAGCAGTCTAAAATAATGTTAACTAAATTTTCAACTGTTTCTAACACTTTTAACTACCAATAATGTATATAAATTATTTCTATAGCGGTCAAACGTTTAAGGGGTGTCTTTACTACAGTAAAAGGAAACAAAAGTGTCATCTGTTATGATAACCCTAACATTAGTATGGAAAGCCAAGTTGACCCAGCTTTGACACGTATCGCAACATGCACAGTTTACTATAATGATCTGCATGAACCTCTTTCATGTAAATGTCTCTGATAAATATACACAAAACCTATGTAACTGTAACATCAACAAGTCAATTATGATCCAATTAGTTACGATGTTTTCAAAAACATTGACAAGGCACCAGTCTTTATTCATCTCGTTATATTTTCTGATAAGTATACAAGAGAAATTATTCAAGTAGGCGGGATTTGCATATTGACCTACTTTACCAGACGAACATGCGTGGAATCGTGTGCTTTCAGTTTTTATGTAAAAATATTGAACTTTATAAGAGCAAAATTTGGGAATAGTGAAAGCAGAGAAAAATAACATATTGTTCGTATATTTTTAATAATAGTAACGTTTCAAATCTCAATTTCGGCAAATGGAGGTTTTGTGATTTACAGTACATTTTGTAAACAAAACGCGCGCACTTGGCCCGGATGTGACGTAAGGATTGTGAAAAACTAAAACATTTCCAGGGCTGCCGGAAACAGGTTAGTGCCGAAAACTGGTTGTGTCGCGATACATGTAGGTCTAGTGGTGCCTACGAAAAAGTTGGGAGTAAAACATGATGAAGCACAATGACATGCATACGGATTAGCAACTAAAGATGAACAATGAACATACAATTTAAGTTCAACTAATTCTAACAAAGAACCGATTGAAAAAGGAAACCCAGAAACGCCATCCCCCACCCATTTTGCTGCAGACTGAGAGTGACACGCCTACCAGAGTGAATGAACACACAATGTTCTCACCTGAATGTCGACGAAAGAACGACATATCCGCAGATCAAGTCAAACTGTTCCCATATTTCAACATATGCTAATTGATCGGTGCACTTGCTGATAATTATTTTTAAGATAACAGTTCCTTAATGCTTCAATCATAACCGGTGTCTCGTATGAATTTTGTTATGCATGATAAACGGCAATCTCTACCCAGAGTTGTCGTTCCCGCTACGTAAACTGGTTCCCGTTCCACGTTGCAGTGCACCAAAGGCTTTGTACACACAAGTCAACGGGAACCAGTTTACCCAAGTTAGTAACCTTCATGGCTGGCTAAAATATGCTGGATAAAAACGTATATCTGATTGGCGGTTTATCTACTGGACTCGCTGCCATTGTATACATTTTGTGGGGGCCGTCGAAAAAGCCTAAAAAGAAAGGTATGAAATACTCCTTTCCGCAGGTTCATTATTTCCGAATGAATGTCCGAATTGACTGTCCGAAATATGGCACACTGCGACTTATATTTCGTCATTGTGACACTATTTTGATCTTTACCTAATCTTGTACTTTCCACTTCTGACATAAGTTATTATTTTATTGGATTACAATTATGAACATTACCCTCACCTACCCGTGTAAATACAATGTATATCCTCGAGTGCCCAAACTGCGCCAATCTAAGCTTTAGCTGTGAAATGCTACATTAATACACTACATATACGTAATAGAAACTATTTACTAACCACTTAATTAAAACCAATTTACTTCAATACCAAGAAAAATCCCTCATCATAAATATGTTTCTACTACAAAGCAACATAAAACACATTGTGAATCAAATATAATGCCACCATTTTTTTTGGTCCTATATTATAACTGCGCCATGCGTGAGTGACGTCTTGACATTTACAATAATTTAGGCAAGGTTATTCATGTTAATAGGTTTTTGAACGAATTTACTTAAAACAATGCATTTTTCAACTTATAAAACTATTTTATCGGTTATGAGTAGCTTTAAACATAGTTTATTCCTCCTGTTTACACTAAATTACAGTGAGGACTGAAAAAAATGTGTCACCTCTCCAGCACTGTAATTTAATTAACCCATATTTTTAAGTTGTATTTCTCTACTTTCATATTTTTATCTATGTTCACGTCTTCCTCCTATAACAATGCTTGAATGAGTGCGTCATTGAAATATTTTCTTGATCTTTGTATGTTCCGGGAGACAATTGAGAATAAAAATACGGATTCAAATCACTTACCAAGCTTAACATCTACAAGGGATAAAAAAAGTAATAATAAGAATAGGCACAGCCTTAAAATACGACTATGGTCACGTGACTTTTATTGATGCAACAGGAAACATTACAAACGGTGCGTTCCAGACATTTTTACTCCAATAATTTGTGCATAAAAGGGACATTCTTCGTGGAAACCATTTTGCATTAAGAAAAAACACATAAAAACAGTTGAATGAAATGAAATGGAATTATTTATATATTTGAATCGTATTTTCACACAAATATTCATCCTCGTTTATCTATTACGTCATAGAAAAAAATTCACACAGTCACTGGCACATGCAGTAAAATCTCACGAGACTACGATAAAAACAAGAAAGATGGCGCAGTTAGGACATTGGCGCAGTTAGGACCTCTGACGATATTTAGAATAAGTTCCATCCAGTCGTTGTAAATTTTTTGTATATATATCTTTTGTTACCAATCAATTAGCCAAGGTAGGCCCAAGGAAAATTAGTATATCTTACTGTATATATTGAGTTACAGCCTGGTTATAGGGTTGGTGTTTATTGTATTAAGTGTATTGCGCTCGGTACACATTACATTATATCTCTTGTATGCTTATTACTAAACTCCAACCACTGTGCGGATCATCTAGCATTTGCGGAAATATCTAAACTGTGTTTTGATAGATCTAATGCATAAAAATGCGACTAATTTATATAGCAGTGTTAATTTGAATTGAATGCAAATTTATGGCAGTATGAACGATAAATTGACTTGACTGTAGAATACTAGAAATGATATAAATCGTCGATGAAAAATGTTTTAAAGTCGCGACAGGCAATGTAAACAATAGTCAGGTTTCCTGCCGACAAATGCCAGACAGAAACAGAAGTGGAGGCGACATGCATGTGCGAGTTATTGTTATTATTCGGGCATTATTATATTATTATTATTATAGGCATACAAGGGTTATATATAATTTTCCTCCAGCCTACTTTGGCTTTGATTATGTATTATTGGTAGTCCTAACTGTGCCATCTTTCTTGTTTTCATCATAGTCTCGCGAGATTTTACCCCACGCACAAGTGACTGTGAGAATTTTTTTCTATGACGTAATGAATAAACGAGGACAAATTTTTGTGTGAAAATACAATTTAAACATATTTATATAAACACTGCTAATTTCATCTCACTCAACTGTTTTTATGTGTTGTTTTTTAAAGCAAAAAGATTTCCATGAAGAATGTCCCTTTTATGCACAAATTATTATTAAAGTAAAAATGTCTGGGATGCACTGTCTGCAATGTTTCCTGTTGCATCACTGAAATCATGTGACCATAGTCTACCTTCTTCACAGCGAGCGATACGGGGAAAAAGGAATAACACTGAGTATGATAGTGAAACCTATATAGATTTAGGACCCATTTCTAAAGGCTATCATTTCGCTTATAAATGCTTAATGTTTTTAGTATCATCTCCATCCTGGATTAAATGAATAATCCCCTAAATATTCAGATGAGTACCAACATGGTTTTCCCAATTCAGTCTATAGGCCTAAATAATAATGAGTAAATAACGCTTCAACTTGACCGTTCGCAAAGGACTAGAAAGAAATTTAGACGAAATTTAATACTAGTTATGTAATTGCCTTCGTGAAGGAAATAAATTTCGTCTGAAGGATTTCAATTTGTAAAATGTACCGGTATACCGAAAATCAGACTACAACGAATGGTGAAATGTCTTTTAAAAATCGTAAATGGTCACATTTTCGATTTTTAAAAGCCTAAACATAATACCCTAACTACTCCTGATTCATTCATTAATCAGTTGTGGAAGTCAATAATCGCTTATCGTATTCAATCTTAATTCACACTACACTGCTGTATGTCCCGCCTCCTAATGCTACAGTGAGCCGTCAAATAGATCTGCAATCACAGCCAATCGCAGCGTTCTTTGTAACAGCTTATTGTTATCAACCAATCAGAGTGCAGTTTACTTTCGTAAACTGAATATCATGAATGTCTGCTTGACAAAGATTTTGAATATCGAAGATGCAAATAAAGCGCATTGTCAACTGGTTTGAAAAAAGCAGTATCGGTAAAAGATAGCCGCCATTTTAATCCAGAGAGACCCAAAACTGTGAATAGCGCAGAAAATATTGCTGCTGTTCATTGTTTATCGTGCTATAACAGAAACTCCACAAAGGTCGGAACGGAAGGTACTTGGTTACATAACTAACACTGTTACGTGTAAGTCGTACTAGTGCACACAGAATTCTACGCTTGGACTTGAAATTAACTCTGTACACGATATCTGTCATGCAACATCTGAAGGATCATGATATACAGAGCTTACAGTTTTTCTGAAAACAAATTATGCGTGTCCACCTCATTCACCAGATTTGAGTCCACTAGACTTTTACTTATGGGGTTACTTGGTGGACAGAGTCTACAAACCCTCTCCTTAAACTGAAGTTGAACATCAAACGGGAAATCAGACAGATAAACGTTGAAACCTGTCAGGATATGATCAATAATTTAAAAAAAACGTTGCGACGTCGTTATGACGCAAAATGGACGTCAAGTGGAACATGTACTATAAACAATTCTGCCTCCTAATTTGGGTATGAGTAATATATTTCTTACAAGTGGCTAGTGATGTAACGATAATCGGTTATAATCGAATAATCGTTGCTGACAGTTGAGGTCGGCAACTATCAATGTTAGTTGTGTTAAATCGATGTCTTCACAAGTAGGGAGACCGCCGTCATTATTTGAGCAACTGTCTTCTTTCCACTACTTTCAGACATTGTGTGTATTTAAACAAGGGTGGTCACTGTTATTTGAGAAAATTTGAGTGAAATTTTCCCTTGTCCAGAGAAGTTTTGCTGTCGATTATTTTCCGATTGTGAATCGAAACACCCTTTCCGATTCGATCTGATTATCGATTCTCTTTCAAGTCCGATTTTACAACACTACAAGTGGCATATCAAATAAAACTTCATGATGTAGTTAATGTTGTCTGAACATTATTTTCAATACAAGTGATTCAAACGGTAACAGATATTATGGGACACCCTGTACCCAACGTGATGTCAAAACAACAATCCGATCAATAGATAGCTGGTCTAATTGATGCAACTGACATCTTTTTGTTCCGATTTCATTATTTGCCGACCCTAATTAACCGAACATAAACTTGAGAGGTGACCCATTTGCGAGTTGAATAAGTGACAGGGTAAGTTTTGCAAACTGTGAAGAATTAATTAATAACAGCCATCTATAATTGAAACTGCTTCTCCACAATCATTCTGTATTTGCTATCCATAATGAAAACATGTGATTCAAAAATGTTGCTTGGTATCTTGGTTACAGGGCAATTCGTGATGTTTCGACTTCATCATGAAAGCGATAGTTGATTTTCGGGAAATTTAAGTAGGTCAGTTTGTGTTCACGGCAAATAAATAAAAATTTAATCTGATGTATGATAATTCTTACCACTTGGAAATTTAATTACCGTTAAGTGGTCATTTTTGGGAAAACATGCGACATTGACACATAGGGTCTATTTTTTGTGTCTGCTTCATAACTTTGTCATTTCTTGATGGATTTTGGAATTACTTGGTAGAAATATTAAACATCATGAACCATGTGTCATGCACAAGACCCAGGTCTGTAGGCTAAAGTTCAAGGTCACACTTAGATGTCAAACGTCAAAAAAGTATTATAGACCTGGGCTGTATCTCCCTTATGCATTGAATTTTTTGAAAATGACTTGGCATAACACAATGAGGCCATGTGTCCTGGGCAACAACCAGGTCCATAGGTCAAAGGTCAAGATTACACATTCAGTCAAATTCCCGTCTATTTACCTTGTCTGGACTGTGACTCTGTTTGCATTCAAGGATTTTGAAATAAATTGGTATAAAAGTTTACTTCAATGAAATGATGTGTCATGAACATCAACCATACTTGTAGTTCAAAGGTCAAGGTCACAAGCTGGCTAAACAGGAGGCTCGGGCAACTAGTATTTGTTACATAAGAAAACCCCCCCCACAGGCTGAAATTCCCCATGCTGAGGGTAGAGTCTTGTTTCCCCCAATCTGGACTAAGGACCCTGAGTTGAATGAGATGAAATTTGCATTATTTGTATGTTTGAATTGTAGGGTTTTTTCTCGGTATTTTGGGAATATGACCCATACCCTTGGGATTGGGAATTTTCGCTGTGTTTTAATCAAAATTGGGAAAAATGCATAACTACAATTTTTGCAATGTTCAACTTATTCTACTTATTCTCCCATAAAACAGTAGCAGAATGAAGTATTTACTACCAATAGTGATGTTAATGAACTTATAAAATTTTTGGGGGTGGGGGATTGGGAATTTTTGTCTGTGAATTGTGAAAAAAAGATACTATTTTCTATTGGGAATATGACCGAATTTCGGCTATAAAATCGCCCCCAAAAAATCCCTGAATTGTATTTTCACATTAGAAAATTTGTTCTCGTTTATTTGTTACGTCATAGAAAAAAATTCCCATGGTCACTGGTGCGTGCAGTAAAATTTCGCGAGACTACGATAAAAACAAGAAAGATGCACAGTTAGGGCGTTGGTGACGGCGAGACACTTTTGATTTGGCCCCGTCCCATACATTCAAACAAACATCTGCATTTTTGTATTTGTATGTGGAAAAAATCCCAATTAAAACCCGTTGGGCACAATTACTGAGAGCATAAATTATTCCAATATACCTTTTCTGAAAGGTGCATTTTATGTTATGTTTCTCCCCACTATTTCCCAACTTAACACGAAACCAGACGGATAAATGCCGGTGTCATGGTAAAATCGCCTATTCTCAAAAAGTCGCTGTGCTAATACATTATGATTTAAATACAAGTTTAAAGTAGCTGGCATGTGATTGAAATGTAGGCTAGTTAAAGTTAAATCAACTTCCCCTAACCTATAAAGATCGATTTAGAATTTAACTGTCTGACGGTAGTTGTATACAGAGTGGAATTAGATGTGACTAAAGTATGTTGACACCGGTTATTATACACAACACAAAATTTTAAGTTTAATATTTAAAATTTGACATATAAAACAGAAATTTTAAAGCTTATTCATGCAGATTATTTTTTTTTCTATAGATTTAAGTAAATTAAGTTGACGTAATTTGAATTTCCTCATATAAATATGCAGTTCTTTGAAGGCTGAGAGGATGGCCCTTCCAAAATTGTTCAAGAAATCAGCCAACCGAAAAGCTGAATAAGTAAGGCTAGCCTCTATTGTGACTATGGTCAATATGTGCTGACTATTATAAATGTTTGGTTGGATGTAATTCATTATAATTTATATCCTTTTCCAATCTTACTTACTGATTCAGTCACTGAGTAAGTATATTTCTGATTTCTTTCAGGCACGCTGTCTGGCATTTTGCCCTTTCACCAGAGGCCAAATAAATAAATAAAAAACAGCTAAGTTTTTCCAATTAAAAAAAAAAAACATAAAAAAACTAACAGCTGCAAAAAGGAATACAATGACAGTCCTATATGATATATATCCATATACTTTCTTGAATGGCCCCACTAGTGCAATGCCCTAGATATATGCATTTCGGTACACTCAGGGGCCTTTTCCCAAATTACCTGTGTAAGGCCCTGGGTCTATAAGATCACCAGCCCAGTCCAAAACTTACAATATTTATTATAAATAAAGCATTTCATTCTTATCATTTCAGTATTATGTCGTGGGTTAGAGAATCTCGGCAACACTTGTTTTATGAATGTAGTTTTACAAGCTTGGTCGTCTACACCTTCAGTTGTATCGTGGCTGACAGATTTTCTTGCTAAGGATGAGGATCAGCCATCTAGCAAGCAATGCTTAGCTAAACCCTTACTGAGGACTTTAAATGGTATATTATATTTAAATTTCAATATGATCAGTGATATTGTTTAAATACATATATAGAAAGTAAGCCCATACATGAATAACTTTATTTTATTATGCCCGCTTTCAAAGCAAATGGGGTATATTGCTTTGCACATGTTGGTTGGTTGGTCTGTTGGTCTGTCCGTCCGTAACCAGACATTGTTCGATCAATAACTGGAGAACGACTTGGCCTAAGCTGCTCAGATTTGGTTTGGAGGTTCGTCATCACATGTAGATGATCCCAATTGATTTTGAGATCAGTATGTCAAAGGTCACAGGCACAGTGACCTTCAGCACAAAAACTAAAAACTTTGTCCAACCATAAATGACTAGAGAATGATTTGCCTAAAGTCCTCAAATTAGGTTTTGAGGTTGATCATCGCATGTAGATGACCCCTATTCATTTCAATGTCAAGGTCTTACTATTCAGTTCGACTTTAGGGGGCATCCATGTTTCACAAACACTTTTTGTTGTAAATGTATTTGTCTGATCCATCTTTCCTGCTTGATCTTAACCTAGCAATAATAATGACTATTTACCAACAAGGTGTCCGCTCTGTTATTCAAACATTAACTTCTTCGGATCCTCACCAAACTTGATGGAAATGTTAATGGCCATGAGATCTCAGTCAAGTTCGATAACCAGCCCAATCGGCCCAGGAACTTCTGAGTTATGCCCCTTGACGGGGGTATTTTGTGACTTGGCACTCGTTTCTTTTGCCATCACAGTTGAAAAAATAACATTTGTTTTAAATATATTTCCATTTTTCATCAGTTCATGAATTATTGATTGGAGTTTGACTGTATTAGAATTAAATCATGATAACATCACAACTTGGTTACGTGAAGTTGGCGATTTTGGAGATTGATATGGCTTTCCATGTTCAATGTTGTTGATCTTTCTCTAAGTAGTTCTGACAAGTTTATGTCATTTTTTGGAAACTGAACAATAGTTCAGCTTTTTAGTTTCCATAGCCACTCTCTTGGAGCACATGAATTTTGATGCGGACCAAAGTACAACATTTTTCTATATCCTCCATGCAATTGTTAAACAAGTTCCCGTTCTGTATTGCAGTGAATGTCTATGTAAGTTCAGTTTCCATGAGTACTTCGCTTATTGTGCTTGATTATTCTATCTCACCTAAGCAAAAATATTTTATGTTTTCAGTATTAAACAATAAAGAAGAAGATTGTGGAGATGTACACAGTCCTGCCGACATCATCGGAGCTCTGCGTTCCAGAAGATGGGTCATTTCTCATGATCAACAGGTCAGTGTTTTTGGCTCATCAGGGTATGAAGTAGGGCTGTCCCGATACAGATCTCAGCCGATACGATACGTATTGCGATACGGTACTAGCGATATGCGATATCAACGATACGATATAAAATATTTCAAAGTAATGAAAAACGTTGTAATATAAGTGTTTTTTGGGGAGGGGGGTCTGTGCACACTTGTTTGGTTCTAGAAAGTCCTAATTAACCGTTAAAAGGGTGTAAAACTAAATTTGTCTTGTACTTTGATTCCCATATATTATGTTAGTTGATTATTGGAAATATTAGCAAGTTTTAATCTCTGTCCCATAAATGACCTTCACGATGTCAAGCATATAAAATTGTTTAAAGAATCAGGGTACTAAATTAATAATGAACTTCTGAAACCTTCAACTTGGATGTTATGATGACAATACATGTCTTCTAATGTTGCTAGTCCCACCACTGTACTTGACATCGTGTTGACACTTCTTTCAGACAACTACATGCTTCTTTGTTTCATCAACCAGCAAACCAAAATGCTGCCATATTTTTATGTAAAATTACATGGTGGCGTAATACAATTTATAAGTCAATATCTACTTGACAAAATCTGAATATTCGAATCGAATTCGTTTTCTAGTTTTACCTGACACTGCTAATGTCTATAAATCCCGGATATTAGTTGCGTAAGCATTGTCGACGATGGTATGAGAGTAAATTGGTAAATCTAGTTCAGTTGTTCAACGTTCTAAGAGTTTTTTTAAATATAAAATAAAAACCGCGATACGGCCGATACGGGACCTTCCGATACGATACGCATATCGTTCAGCACTGTACCGGTACGTACCGGTACACAGCCATATCGGGACAGCCCTAGTATGAAGTGCTCAAGGTGAGCTATTGTGATCGTGTGTTGTTCGTCATCCATCTGTGAGTCCGTCAGTGCATCAACAATAGCTTTAAACAACATCTCCTTCTTAAGCAGTTGGCCAATTTCAACGAAACTTTACAGGGATGTTCTTTGCATGAAGCTCTACCAAAGTTGTTCAAAAAATTTAATTTCATTAAAAACTCTGGTTTCCATGGCCACTAAAAAGAAAAACTTTTAAAAATCTTCTTGTCCGAAGCCACAGGGCCCAGAGCTGTGATATTTGGTATGTAGGATTGTCTAGTGGACCTCTACCAATTTTGTTCAAATTATGGCCCTGGGGTCAAAATTGGCTCCGCTCTGGGGGTAACTTGATTTTACATAGACTTATATAGGGAAATTTAATCTTCTTGCCTAGAGTTCAGAAATTTGGTGTGTAGCATTGTCTAGTGGACCTCTATCAAGTGTGTTCAAATTTGTACTATAGGGTCAAAATTGGCCCCGCCCCAGGTGTCACTTGATTTATATAATTTTATATAGGAAAATTTTAAAAATCTTCTCCAAAACCACAAGGCCTAGAGCTAAGCTATTTTGTATGTAATATTGTATTATGGCCTTAGGGTTACTTGATTTTACTTGGACTTGTGTAGAAAAAAATTAACAATGTTCGTCTCCAAATAACCTTTTTTCCGGGTGAGCATTTACAGGGCCATCATGGCCCTCTTGTTGTGTTTATCATTACTTCACTGTTTTGCAATACATTATTGCAATATGGGTTGACTGTATCACAATATATCGCAATACGGGTTGTGCCATATCGTTGCACCCCTAGGCTTAAATTAAAATTAACTTTGTTTGCCCTTTACCGACCGACCCAAAAAAAGCATGCCGACTCAAAAGATTTTATTGCAAAATCTGGGAGAATTTTATTTTTATACTTGGGAAAATATGCATGTACTCACTGCTTTTGATAAACATTGAAAGTAGGTATCATTTGAAGTAATGAAGGAAAACAATAATGTGTCTTAAGGCACTGAGTACATGTTTATGGTTGATTAAAAGCACACAATAAATGGTTGTATGGTAGCAGAATACATAAAATGAATAGATAGAAGTGTAAAGGTCAAATTCAGAAATAAAACAAAATATTTTTCCTACCTACCGACCCTCTTCTGAAATTCAGGGTCTGTAAAGGGCAAACAAACATATTTTTAATTTAGGCCCTAGTTATCCAATTAAAGTGTCATAATTTCTTTAATCTGAGTAATGGAACCATTCTTGGTTACTGCCAATACAGCTCTATGATGTATGTAATATTGAATTAAGAAAACAAAGTTTGTTGTAATATATCTGTTTTTCAGGATGCTCATGAGCTTTTCAATGTATTCACATCATCTTTAGACGAAGAAAATTCAAAATTTCCTAGAATTTTACCTTTGTTTGATCTACCTGTATTAGAGGTAAGCATTAGTTTTGCTGTACTTTTACTTCTTACCCTTACTTTGAATTATCCATAAGAAAGATTTGATACATTTTTAGCTCACCTTGCCAAGATGAGCTTTTAGTTGTTTTAAGTTTAACTTGCCAACATTTCGTTGACATGCCAGCTAATTTAAACTTGTACATAATTATACTCAAATTATTTGCAAAGCGATTTTCGAGAATAAGTGAATTTTACCATGACACCGGCAGTTATCCACCATTCCACTAGTTTCCTTTTCCAAGCAGGGGTGATTTTCCACACAAAATTAAATAATATTATGCAGTTTCTGATGGACTGTGCAGGATGGGGCCAAATCGAAAAAGTGTATTGCCGTCACAGTCTACTGATTAGTTGGACTAGGCCACGAGCACTACCATCTTGGAAACTAACATCACCCGTATTCCTATTCCTTGCCACATAATATTTTCTATGGTCTTATCTATGATAATCGACATGTTTCTGATTCTTCTTAGGTTTAAACATACAGAATTACTGAATAAATTCCATTTAAAAATCAGCTACGGTATCATAATATCTCGGTATAGTAAAAAGAATCTTATGAAATTTATGGAAGATTTATAGCCCATTTATAGACCGATTTTTTAACCCTTTTCTGCTACTCTGATCGGTCCTAGGCATTGAAATCCGGTCTGGACCGGCAAATTATCGTTTTTGTGCACCCTGCCTTAGATTCGAAGTTGACCTCATCCGAGGGGGCACTTAGTTGTACATAGGAATATCAGCTTATGATTGAATTGGTTTGAAATTCCATTTATGTCATCAATTGGACTCATAGAGTCAGGATACGCACACTGTAAAATGCTAATCATATTTGTACAGAATATGTATAATCCTAAGATCTTGGTCAAGATCCTTGAATTTCAAATATTGGTATATTTTACAATGTTTACCCTCTAGTATCCTGATAGTCAGATAACCTCCCTTTGTCTTTTAATAAAATTGTCTGTATTTTAACAACTACTTGTGAAACTGATTCAAAAGTTCAGTTGTATCAACAGTTGGACTCTTGACAGTTGGGGTAGATAACTCTTTACAACGACAAATATGTTTCCTCGATTAAATGATCCCAAAATGTAACGATACACAGGTGAGCGATATAGGGTCATCATGGCCCACTTGCTTTATCATGGAATTTGTTTCTATTTCATAACACATACATTTACACATCATTTTCTTTTTCAGAAATCTAATATAAAATATCAGCCCCCAAACACTGCTTTGTCTAAATCAGGTAGCTTGCTTCCTATACTACCATGTCGAGAGTCAGATAATCCTTTCCGTATGTTGTTTGCTAGTCAGCTGGAGTGTGTGGATTGTAAATATAGACATCCTGTGAAATATGATCTAAGTGACAGTTTGTCTCTTACATTTCCACGTACAGCTTGGGTAAATATTTCTTGTTTGTTCACATTTATATCTGAGCTGTCCAGTATGGTCAATTTACTCTACCATAAGTGGGACACACTTCTTGTGCCTTTTCTCCATATTTACTGGCTTTGATGAAGTTTTGTTATGAGGAGATGCTAAAAATGAAAATAAATATATTAGGTATTTCATTTGAAGAAGATGAGGAAAAGTCATATATATCTCATCAAAGGGATATTTTTAAGCACCCGTCATTTGAAATGGTGGAAGGGCGTAAAATGTTACCCTGTCCATCCGTCCGTCCGTTCAAATTTTGGTTTGCGATCAATGACTCTAGAAATATTTCATGATTTGGTTTCATATTTTATATGAAGGTGTATAATGATAAAATACAGGTCAAGTTTGATTTCTGTTAAAATCCAAACATTTTCAACAGGGCATTTGTGTCCTCCGGACACATTTCTATTCTTAACCTAGAAATAATCTTATAGTATACTTGTACATATTGCATTAAACTAGATATTCATTGAATAATACAAATTTAGAATAATAGTTTATGGTGGAAGCCATAGTTTCATATAAAATGATTGATTATAACAGTCTTTTACTGTAGTTATACCCCCAGATATGAAATATATGGTGGCTATATTGGATTCACGCTTGATGGTCAGTCGTCCATCTGTGCGTCTGTAGACACAATTGTCCAGACAATATCTCAGTAACTACTCATAGGAATTCAATGAAACTTCACAGAAGTTATAAAAAGTAAGCCAAGTTGTGCATGCAATAACCAGGTTTTGTTTGGATTAATTTTCACTGAGTTATGGCCCTATGTTTTATACAATAGGCAAATTTTGTCAAATTATTTCTCAGCTACTGCATGCAGGAATCCATTGAAACTTCAAGTCAGTGCTCCAGATAATTTTTGAGGGCCATGAGTATTTTACTCATTGAAATTAAATTTAGATGCGTAAAACAGCAGCATACTTTAATTAAGTACACATCAAAACAGTTTTGGTTTCGTCGCTACTGGCTTATTGTTAAACTGGTTCCCGTTCCATGATGCAGTGCACCAAAGGAACAGGTACGGTCTAAATTTTCCATCGTTCTGATTGGTCAACCCGTTTTAGCTATTTCATTGGTTGCTGTTCATTCGAGAAACATCGGGGATTTCCGTACATCTGAAAATGTACGCGGAGATGTTAGTGCTAATGTTTGAATATCTCATGGATACCCTTTATTCAAAATAAAAAAAATATAGATACTAGAAGTTACTATGTGAATTGTAGTCATATAACATATCAAAGATACATATCTTGAAAATATCAATTAATGCCTTGATTTATTTTTTTTATTGTTTAAATGATTTTTTTTTTTTTTTTAAATCATATGTATTAATATATGCATAGTTCGGTCTAATATGTATTAATTCCTTTAAAACATGCTTTTGTTTATTTACAATTAAAATATATATCTTATATACAAAATGTATATCAGTATATGTCAAGTGACGTTTTAAGTAATTCTTTTGTTACTTAATTTCTTTTCGTTAACATCTGACTTCACAGGACTGAATTAAATTAGGAGTAATTAAGATTATGACCTTTGCTGTATATTGTAAATTTAATATGGTATCACGCACAAGTGCTAAAGAATATATTGACCCCCTTCGGTGAAATGATCCATAAAATATTTCTCCCTTATAAGGGTCCAGGAAGTGAGACGGTCGTGTTACGTAATATTGCATAACAACTTCTTAATTGGCTACTTATCTTGATTTTATCAATGCATGTATTAAAATTGAGACAATGATATATACTGGTCAATTGGTGATCAACTATACTGTTTGCATTAATTAATTTTAAAACACGTAGTCCAGAATCAGATTGGGCACGACTTTTAAATTTATTATTAGCATCGCATATTTATATGAATTTTATAAGAATATAAAATCAGGTTGTAACATGCAAAAAGTTGGAATTGTGTACGGTGATTAATGTTATTTGACGAATAATAATAAAAAATATAAAAATCTACATAAGTGAAAAAAAATACTCCCACCCCGACCGTGATCGAGTACTCGATTTTAAATATATATTTTTAAGGGTCGGTATTCTATTTCAAAATACATTTAAGTGTATTTAAATGCTACTTAATTAAGTGTTCAACGACCAAGATCAGAAAATAACTATCCAGTTCCCTAATCTTTATCTATTATTTAAATTACGCGCGAAATGTGCATCGATAATACAAAGTCTCGCGAGATCACCCGGGCAGAATTCTGCCTGGATTCCGATCAAAATTGACCAATCAGCGTCCTGGAAATTTTAAGCCGTACCTGTTGGCTTTGTACACACAAGTCAACGGGAACCAGTTTAGCTTATTGTTAGCCACCATACAATTTATATGTACCGTAATTCGCATATAAGTGTATAAGATGCAGGTAAAAAAATCAGAAGAATTCTTGGGGGAAAATATATTCATGTGTGAAACGCAAATAACTTTTCAGGAAAAAAAATGGCCATAGAATTTAAATGATGAAAATATTGAAAAATTCTGCGCCATTTTGTTTGTTTGTTTTGTGCTACGTAATTATTACAAAAACGTGATAATAACCTTGATAGAGTATAACACCTTTTAATTTTGGTTAATCTTCAATTTTTCAACCTGTCAACACATTCTCAAACTTATCAACACCTCAATCATCTCATAATTAGCGACACGAACGGCAAACATAATGTTGTTGAATTACAAAACTTGACTGCAAAATCCGGGAAAAGTACGGAACCATATTTGTTTTTAGATAAATGTAATTATGAAAGATTTATTTCCCTTAGTCGATGTATTATATACTGCATTTGCATAATCGTCTCCGGTAAACAATGCGACCGCCCAATACAACTAAGTTTGGTCAGATTTTTTAACTTTTTTTTAGCCATGAAAATTTTTTATCGATTTCTACCTCCGATTTTTGCACGATTGATGGACAATGTATGTACAAACTTGTATTAAAATGGAAACATATTTGTTATGCAATATGCGTATTTTAACGCACAGTTTTGTATGCGTATCTGACCATTTCTGATGCGTATTTTATGCAGAAATGCATGCTACCTGGGCTACTGCAAGTAGAAGTGATAAGTAGTTTGCCAAATTGTGCATGTCCACATAGGTTTTATCAAAGTAAATTTTAATGAGTTATGGCCCGTTGTTATTTTAATATGCCCGTCAAAGATGGGGTGTATTATATGAAACCCCATGGCGGGCAGGCAGTGGGCAGGCAGCGGCGGCCAGCACATTGTCCGGACTCTAATTCAATTAGTGTACATCAGATCTTCACCAAACTTGGTCAGAAGTTGCATCTAAGTAAGAATATGGGTCATGCCGGGTCAAAAACTAGGTCAAAGGGTCACTAAGTGCATTTTAAACATTCAACATGTTGTCGGGACTCTAATTCAAATAGTATTCATCCGATCTTCACCAAACTCAGCCAGTGGTTGCATCTAGATGATATCTAGGTCAAGTTCGAATATGGGTTATGTCGGTTGAAAAATTAGGTCAAAGAGTCACTTAGTGCATTTTAAACATTCAACATTTTGTCCGGAATCTAATTCAAATAGTATTCATCCGATCTTCACCCAACTTGGTCAGTAGTTGCATCTACATGATATCTAGGTCAACTTCCAATATGGATTATTTAGGGTCAAAAACTGGTTCACAGGGTCACTAAGTGCATTTTAAACATTCAGCATAATTACCAATCGATCTTCACCAAACTGTGTAAATATATTTCAGGGCACAAGATATTGGTCAAGTTGGATAACCAGTATAATGTGAATGGTGCTACATGTCATATTCATAAAATGTTGCTTATTTAAAAAAGATATTTAATTTGCCACTCATGGTGTCCCAAACCTTCAGACGGGCGTATTTTGTGAAATTTTGCACTCTTGTTTATATAATGTGTATTTAGATATTGGTCAGGATATTTCTAAGCAACAATTTGCAGGTTTTAAAAAATGAAAATTTGGTATATTTCCCTTTTGAAAATGTAACAATAACTGTGTCAAGGCGGCATATGGGGGTATTCATCACCTTTAGTGATAGTTCTAGTTATTAAGATGCATTTTCTATCTTAGTTGGTGGTAAATTCTCCTTATTTGGACCATTTTCCATCTTAGTAAATTGTAAATTTTCAATATTTTAATAAGGATTACAAACTTACTTTTACAACCCTGATGTTATTGAAAATATTGAATGTTTAATGTTTCAGAGTACAATAAAGCTGGAAGCATTGTTACAAAGATTTATTGCATCCGAAATGGTGACTGATGTTGAATGTCCTGGCTGTAAAAAAATACAAGCACAGACATTGAAATCTTTGAGTGAAAATATGAATGGTAACTCACCGCCTGTAGTAATTGATGGAAACCCTAAAACTTCATGTCTGAAGAGACTTACAATTGGAAAGGTGATTAATTATGTCTGTCTAACCTGAGTTTATGCCCCCTCCTCTGTAACTGACTATTTGTTAGTACAGAACTATAGTTCTAATAATCGGAGCTGTTTTGTTGTACTTGTACATTGCAAGGTTTTGGAATATTTTACATTTTATTTCTTCTTATGTACTAATATTTGCTGTTGTATGATAGACTCAGAAATTATATTAATCAAGTGTTCAGTTTTTCAACACTTCAATATACATCGTATAACTGGAGTGTTCATCTACTGCCAGTGATATATCCCTAAGTGATGCTCTACTGTTTATGATAAAATATTGTAAGAATGAAAAGTAGGAAATTAAATCTAGGGCTAATGTGGTCCAGTGGTAATGTTCTCTGACCACTAATCACTAGCCCCTCACCCATGTGTGTTCTAATTCCATCTAGAATCAGATTTCAAGCTGTCCAGCCTGCTAGCTTATAGTGAAGGCTGGTGATTCTACCAAGGTGTACGGCTCAGGGTCTTCCTTCACCTTTTAAGCAGGAAAAGTCACAAAAAGTGCAATATTGACCACCAGCAGAAACATAAATTTGAACAATACCTATTGAATTTTACAGTTACCACAGTGTCTGTGTTTACACATGCAGAGAACACAATGGTTGGAGAGTGGGCTGCCTCTGAAGAAATACGAAATTGTCATTTTTCCTGAAATTCTTCACATGGATGATTATGTATACACAAAATGTGAAAAATCTGGTCGTAATGGTTTACTTGGAGGGAAAGCATTATTTGGGTGAGTTTAAATTGTGAATTTTTGACTGATTTTATTGTGATTTATTTGTATAAATATATTGGTGGTGATATTATCCAGTTGGTGGAGCATCTGACTTGCAAGCAGGAGGTCGAGGGTTTGAGGCCTGGATCAGGTACATTATTTTCCTCCTGCCAGTCAAAAAAGAGAGTCTGCCTTTACTTGAACTAAGATAATTTGTATTCTCTTTTTTAACCATGTTTTCACAAAGTCAAACAGGTGGTGTCTGGTCAATAACTTAAGTTCAGATTGACCAATCTTGACTAAACTTGGTATGTAGAATCCTTGAATGCAAACCTAGCTTTGTATTGTATTTGGGATCTGTGGGGTCAAGGTAACTGTTACTAGAAAAAGAAAATCAGTGTGCGGTTTATAACTTGAGTTTGGAATAACCAATCCTGACTGCACGGGGTATTTAGCATCCTTGAATCAAAACCTAGCTTGGGATTGTATTTGGGATCTGTTGGGTCAAGGTCACTGTTGCTAAAAATGGGAAATCAGTGTCCAGTCAATAACTAAACTGGGTATTTAGAATCCTTGCATGAAAGCTTTGCTTTCGATTGTATATGGGGTCAGTTGGGTCAAGGTCACTATTACTAAAAATGGAAAATCAGTTTTCAGTCAATAACTTAAGTAAGGATTGAGATATTGCGATGAAATTTTGTGTGTAGGTAGTTTACATCCAGTCCATGCTTTAGTATTGAATCAAGGACCAGTAGGGTCAAGGTCACTGTTACTAAATATAGAAATCAGTTTCCGTTCAATTATTTAATTTTGGAATAACTAATCTTGACTAAACTGGGTATTTAACAACCTTGCATGAAAACTTAGCTTGGTATTGAATCAAGGGCCAGTTTGGTCATGGTCACTGTAACTAAAAATAGAAAATCAGTTTCTGGTGAATAACTTAATTAAAGATTAAGACATTGCGATGAAATTTTGTGTGTAGGTAGCTTACATAGAAACCAAGCTTGGGATTGCATTCTATGCCAATAGGGTAAAGGTCACTGTTAACTTATTAGTCACACTGGAATCTGAACCACTGATGAAGCCTCAGCGAACAATTCTAGAGCACTGTGGTATTAAAGCCTTGGAAAACCTGGTTTTGTGGAATTGCCACGTTTCTTGTTTTTCTATATAGCAATAGTAAAAAGAAAATGGCCCCTAAATGCGCTTATTTGCTAGGATTTTCGTGAGGAGGTAGGAGCACTCCAAAGAAACTTATTAACTCATAAAGACTGTGGTATCATTCATTGTTTTATCTCATCAATATCTCTATAATTTCAAATAAAGAATGTAAAATCCACATTTGTCATTGGAGAATTTCCGAATGATATCAATTTTCCAAATTTGCATGTTTTCACTTCTGTTTAAGTGGGTAATTAATATTTTCTGCTTGAGGAATGGGTTGGTACATGATCTGTTGGGAATTTGTTGCCAAAATATAATTAAAACAACTCGTTAATTCTTCTATTTTCAATTTAATCTGTCTTGTAACAGGTTGTTAATTTAAATAGGCAGGTAATAAAACTATTATCACGAGACAGTGAGACAAAAAATGCAGGTTTTTAGGGGATGAGAAGCTAGAGTTGAATATTTGTTCAAGTTTTATTTGACCATTTTCACAATAAGTCTTAAAGTATCATTATTAAAATGTAATGATATAATCATCCACCTAGATGTGTCAAAATACCTCTCGATATCACCTAATTCCCGATGGCAAAAGAAAACCCAGACAATGTTTTGAAATGTAGCTAGAGGTGGTATATCTTTTTAGCTCACATGAGCTCAGGGTGAGCTTTTGTGATCAGTCTTTGTCCGGCGTCGTGTGTAATCAAACTTTTACCTCGTGAACACACTAGGGGCCACATTTTTAGCTCAATTTTCTCAAAACTGGGTCAGAATGTTAATATATACAAGATCTCGGACGAGTTCGATATTGGGCCATTTGGGGTCAAAAACTTTGGAATCATCAGGGCCAAATAAGGGAAAACTTTGTGAACACTTTAGAAATCACTGTTATGATTGGATCTTCATGACACTTTGTCAGAATGTTTATTTTAATGATATGTTGGTCAAGTTTGATAATGGGTCATTTCTGGTAAAAAACTAGGTCACTAGGGCAAATTGCTGGAAAACCTTGTGAACACTCGAGAAGTCACTGTTTCGATTGGATCATCATGAAACCTTGTCAGAATTAGGGGTGGGCGGATGCATCGATTATTGTGATCCCGAGTGTCCCAATAGTATGGATCGATAGTAAAAGTCTCGATCCAATAATTATCACCGATAGTTAGCTCAACTATCGATAGTTACGATAGTTTCCTTCTTATAAAGTTTATTGTGAATCTAAAACAACTTGCGTTGTGTCGCATTACAAAAATAATTGTAAATAAGCACAGGCATCAAACAAAAGCACACAATGCAGTATTTGAACTAAATTTTTTAAATCTATTTCTGTCCAATTCATTTAAATCATTTCCACGAACATTTTAGCATATATTTACAGCAAAATTATATCTTACACTGTGCAAGTTTGCATTTACAAGTTAATCTCTGTGGTTGTCAAATCTTGGCAATAACTATTGCAATAGTATTGCAATAGTTACCAGCAATAGCAATAGTATCACAGTAGTACTTTCAGCAATATCAATAGTATTGCAATAGCCAAGACTGGACCCAATAGTCACCCCTAGTCAGAATGTTTGTCTTTATAATATCTTGGACGAGTTCGAAAATGGGTCATCTGGGGTCAAAAACTAGGTTGCTAGGTCAAATCTTATGAAAAACCATGTTAACACGTAGATTTCACGGTTATGATTGGATCTTCACCAAACTCTGTCAAATTGTTTGTTTTAATAATATTACGGTCAAGTACAAATATGGATCATCTGGGGTCAATAACTAGGTCGCTAGGTCAAATCTTAGGAAAACTTTGTTAACACTGTAGATGTCACAGTTTTGATTGGCAGAATGTTTGCAACAATGATATATGGGTCAAGGCCGAACATGGGTCAGCTGCAGTCAAAAACTAGGTCAACAGGTCAAATCTTAGGTGAAAACCTTGCTAAAGCTCTAGATGTCATGGTTTTAATTGGATCTTCACCAAACCTTGTCAGAATGTATGTCTTAATGCTATGTAAGACAACTTCGAACATGGGTCATCAGGGGTCTAAAACTAAGGTCACTAGGTCAAATCTTAAGAAAACCTTGTCTATGCTGTAGTTGTCATGGTTTTGATTGGATCTTCACCAAACCTTTTCAGAATGTTTGTCTTACAGGTTCAAAGGAATGTTTTAATGAGTAAACAATGATTGTCATGTGAGCGATATAGGGCCATCTTGGCCCTCTTGTTTCTTTTATGATAGTTTAAATTATTATGTTGTTTTTAGCGTGTTGTCCGTCATCCGTCTGTCTGTCCGCCCACACGTAAGGTACCTTAGGTGTTTCGGGGTCGGGCCTAACACAAAAGAAATGTATTGATTTCAGTCAGTAACCACTTAAATCTTTTGTTTCCTAAGTGGTCATTCTATTTATATACATGTAGGCTCATATAGGGAAAAAAATAAAAAAATGTTTGTCTCTAAGTATCTTTTTTCTGGTGAGTGATATAGGGCATCATGACCCTCTTGTTTCTTCTATGATAGTTTATTATGTTGTTTTTTCAGTAACACCTACATACCATTACCATCACAGCCACCAGTTTTGTCCCCGACATCTGGACATATAACTCTTCTACGAGCATTGAACTACGATTCACGAATCTCTTCACACGGTTTATTTCTGCGCCCTTCCTCACCAGCTACCAGTCAACCAGCCAGTGTTCAGGCAGATATCAATCACAATAGTCCAAAGTCTCAGGACTATACATACAAACTCACCGCTGTTGTCACCCATCTTGGTGACGTTTTTTCTGGACACTTTGTTACATACAGACGATTTCCTAGCACCAAACCTGGTGAAAAATACAGTTCTAGATGGTTATGTGCTTCAGACCATGCTGTGAAAGAAGTATCATTTGATGAGGTCATGTCAACGGAAGCTTATATGTTATTTTATGAAAGATTGTAAATAGAATGTAGTTAAGTAATGGCTAAATCTGGAAGAGTTTTTACAAAGTTCTGTCTTAAATATTTGGTTCAAAATTGAATGTTGATAGGATTTTGTAAGCTGCTGAGTTTGTTAGCATAGGATAAGTTTATCACACTTTGTGTGAATACAGTACGGTTCAGGTGATTTGTCCGATTTTCGCGTTTCGCGGCATCGATCTTGAAAAAAAAAACGCGAATCACCGCAATGTCGCTATTCACCGCGTTTTATGACTTATTATCAGTCGGTAATCTTTGATAGCGATGGATCACGGTGATTCACGAACGACTAAAGCCGGCTCTCAAGTAGCTAAAATGATATTTATTGTGAATGTTTCTTCTACTTTCGCTTTCTGTTGACCCTTCATTTTCCGAAAACAGTCACATGGTAAGATAATTCAGGATTTAACACTTACTAAATCAGTCGGCCAAGACCGACTGAAATCCAAGCATCTGATTAAATTTTGTCAAGTAGGAAATCCCATTCTTGAAGTAAATATGTAGAAAAACCGGCGAATTGCTAAGCGAATTTGTATACTGTGTAGTCATGTTTTACATATGCAGCGTACAGGGCGAAAATCATATATATCTATTTTTTAGTGTTTTATATATGTCGAGTACAGGGCGAGAATCATTATTTAGACCGAGTCGCAGTCTCTCATTTTACCTATGTAGCTCAGTGCTCTAATCAATAACAACCGCGAATTTTTGCCCTTCAGTGGTGACGGTCACCGGCCAAAATTCAAATCGCTGCGTTGAATCGATCTACCTGTGGCTTAGCGCGATTTTAATTCCCCGGCGATTCACGAAAATCGAACAAATCACCCGAACCGTACTGTAGTATTTAAAGGGGCATGCCCAGGAACTGCCATATCTTGGTTTTCATACACCAACAATGCGTTTATCACATGTAAAACCAACTATTACCGAAAAGTCAAAGAAGAATGTGCGTTCAAAAATAACTGTAATGCGTTTGTCGATATTTGTATGTCAATTTGAATAAAAGGCTGTCAGCCTTTTATTGATGACAACGATATTTCCAATTCATCTGAGAAATTAACTGAGAGCGCGCTGCCTTTCAAACCAGCTTAACATTGATATTTACCTATAATTGATTGATACGATAAACTTGCTGCCACCGAAATGAATATAGCATGAGCAATACTTACCTTTTCACTGTTAGTGGACATTTTTTTCTGAGGCCGAAATCGGCAGGTTTGGCAAATATTGAAATGTGTATTTTGAGTAAACTAGCGGGATATTTTGTAACTATTTTACAGGACATTCATTAATTGATTTAGGCATTAAAATGATACCAGTTTGATTGCTATTTGAGACGCTTCAGTTCCAGGGCATGCATCTTTAAGTTTGTCAATGAGTTTAACAACACTGTTTCTAGTCAGTGATATTTGTATGTATGTAATGATATATTTATTTTGCCATGTTTTAAGCCTGAGTGAAAATAATCCTTTTCATCTCATTGAAGCTTTTTGAAGGCAGGAAAAATGTTCAGCTTACAGTAGAACATTAGTATTGTCTCATTTTGGAATGTGTATGAAGCATTACTAAGTTTTTCTATGTGTGTCAATACTTACACATAATGCTTAAACTGTTCACTTACTAATGATAATAGTTATTTTGAACATCATTGTTTGATAGGGTACATTTGTTTTAGACTAGTCATGTAATTGTCTTATTACGCTCCATGGACATGAAGAGGTTTTTCAATATAATCCTAGTATAAACGCACAGGATTTTTTCTGTTCTTAAATGGAATTCCAATTTTTTAGGGGTCATTTTCCAGGTTATTAGTAACAATTGTCCATTACTATTCTTATTGTCCAATGGGACTTGCTTGGAGTATAAGTGATAAGTTGCTTCCAGTGAGATAAGATTTTATGCCACTTACACCATTGGTTGACCTTGCAGATCCCTGGCTGTTAATTCACCTCTCAAATTCAATGTTATTGTCAGTTTTATTTCATTCATGCAAAATCGTGTCAGTTTAAAAGAAATGTAAATTTTATGTGTCCCACAAATCTGATGGTCACCCAATATTGATATGTAATAGGGCTGTCCCGATATGGCTGCGTACTGGTACAGTGCTGAACGATATGTGTATCGTATCGGAAGGTCTCGTATCGGCCGTATCGCGGTTTTTTATTTTATATTAAAAAAACTCTTAGAATGTTAAACAACTGAACTTAATTTGCGAATTTACTCTCGTATCATCGTCGACAATGCTTACTCAACTAATATCCGGGATTCCATACTCTATTTATAGACATTAGCAGCATGAGATAAAGCTAGACCATGAATTCAATTCGAATACTAGTACTAGTATTCAGATTTTGTCAAGTAGAAATTGACTTATAATTTGTATTACGCCACCATGTAATTTTACATAAAAATATGGCAGCATTTTGGTTTGCCGATTATTGAAACAAGCACGTAGTTGTCAGTAAGAAGTGTCAACGCGATGTCAAGTATAGTGGTGGAACTAGCAACCTTAGAACAAATATGTCTCACCATCATATGAATAATTATTCATTATGAATTTAGTATTGTTAATCAATTTGGCAATCATAACCCTTATTCTTTAAACAATTTTATGTGGCTAGGTTTTATTATTGATATAAGGTCATTTATGGGACAGAGATTAAAACTTGCTTCTGTTATAATATTTCTCATAATTATTTAATTTCCACAAAATCAACTAACATATATGTGAATCAAATTGATGACTTTAAGTACAAGACAATTTTAGTTTTACATCTTTTTAACAGTTAAGTAGGACTTTCTACCACCAAACAAGTATGCAGAGTTCCAAAAAAACATTAATATTACAACGTCTTTCATTACTTTGAAATATTTTTATATCGTATCGTTGATATCGCATATCGCTAGTACCGTATCGCAATAAGTATCGTATCGGCTGAGATTTGTATCGGGACAGCCCTAATATGTAAGTTATTTTATTCTATGTGTATGTAAGACCAACATGTATTTACTTATCTCATTCTTTTTCTACAAAATTTTAGATGGATTGATTAAATAATTATTTTAGATTCATTTTATTGCATAAAAAGAACAAATGAAAGCTTATGGATGAGTGAAATTTGAAGAATTTGAATTGGCTTCCATCTTGTTAATGGCAGTCTTGATTAATTACTTATAATACATGCCTTGCTAATTGGAATGGAACAGTTAATCCCATTCAAATTTTTACAAATGAGTTGTTTAGTTATGGTAACAATCACAGTATTAACTTTCTAGCTCACCAGAGCACGAAGTGCTTATGGTGAGCTATTATGATCGCGTGTTGTCCGCCGTTCGTGCATGTGTGTGTGTGCGTGCGTCAGTGCGTCAACAATTTCTTCTTACAACATCTCCTTCTTAAGCAGTTGGCCAATTTCAATGAAACTTTACAGGAATGTTCTTGCATGAAGCTCTACCAAAGTTGTTCAAAAAATTAAATTTCATTAAAAACTCTGGTTGCCATGGCAACCAATAGAGAAACTTTTTAAAAATTTTTGTACGAAACCACAAGGCTTAGAGCTTAGATATTTGGTATGTAGTATTGTCTAGTGGACCTCTACTAAGTTTGTTCAAATTATGGCCCGGGGGTCCAAATTGACCCAGCCCTGGGGTTTACTCAATTTTATATAGGATTATATAGGAAAATGAAAAAAATCTTCTTGTCCAAAACCGCAAGCCCTAGAGCTTAGATATTTTGGATGTGGCATTGTCTAGTGGTCAAAGTTGGCCCTGTCCTGGGGTCACTTGAATTTACACGGGCTCTTATAGGAAAAAAGAAAAGAAGAATGTTTGTCTATATGTGTCTTTTTTTCTGGTGCGCGATATAGGGCCATCTTCATTGGTTTCATTGATCAAACAGAAGATCAATTTTACAATTAACCCATCATTGATGACACGCTTTGTGTATGAATTGATGTTGCACATTGTTTGTCACACATCAGTTGATTCTCAATCATCCATTGTTATGAATTGACGATGGGAATAATAGGTGTGAAAATACGCAAATTAATGACTATAAGGGCCAAATAATGTCTTCGGATTACACCAGGTATTCGTAAAATCCAATTCCTATAACCGGGGTTCATTGTAGTTGAAATATATTGAGACATAATTGGGACTGTAGAGTTTATTCGGATAACACCAGGTATTCGAATAATCGGTCGTCAAATAATCAAGGTTTTACTGTACTTGGTAGAGACTTTTTCCAACATGCGACAGTATGTCATGTGTAAGACCTAGGGTAAAACTGCCCCTCGAAAGAACTCAAGTTTGTATCTTTAAGTAATAGCCAGTAACATTTCTGAAAAACCTTCATAACTTTTAAACATTCAGTGTCAAAGCGGCATGCGGGGTATTCGTCACTCCTGTGTCAAAACTCTAATTTGATGTATTTTAAGGGTCCCATGGACTTTGTTTTGAGCAAGTTTTAATGTACTTTATCAAAATAAATATTTAAATTGACATTGTTACTGGAAGTAAAAGATTAATTGATTATTTTCTTTCAGTGTCTCTTGGGAAATTCAAACTTATCTAGAATTCCTTTTTAGGCAAGATATATTTTATTGAAAATGTGTCCAAGAATTTTGGTTCGGTCTTAAATATTAATTAAGCAATTAGACAGAAAACATTAATTACATGAGATGGATTTTTCTGGGCTAGAGCTGGCAATATGGAGTTTCAGATTCTAATTTAGGTTGTTATTCAGTACATGTAGTTGAGAACTTGTAGGCTAATTGATGATTTTGTGTGTCATTATCTTTTACAGACAAAATACATCATATTAATACAATTCCTGTCAATTTTATCATTGTTTATCAAAATCATTTGTCTGAACTTTTCTTCCCTAGTAATGAATGTTTTTGTGTGATTTATTAAAAATTCACTTACGTCACAGTTACGAGTGATCAATTTCAGTTATGTAATGTTGTGTCAGTCATTCCATGTGTGAATGTTTGCATTAACTTTTAGCTCACCTGAGAACGAAGTGCTCAAGGTGAGCTTTTGTGATTGTGTGGTGTCCGTCGTCTGTGCGGACGGACGTGAGTCACTCTGTCTGTCTGTCTGTCTGTCTGTGAGTCACATCTCCTTCCTAAGCAGTTTGTCAATTTCAATGAAATTTAATAGGGACATTCCTTACATGAAGCTCGTTTCATTAAAAAATCTATTTTTCTATTAAAAATATGAAAAAAAAAATTAAAATCATCTTGTCCAAAACCACAGGGCCTAGAGCTTAGATATTTGGTGTGTAGCATTGTCTATTGGAACTCTACCAAGTTTGTTCAAATTATTCCCTGGGGTCGAAATTGGCCCCGCCCTGGGGGTCAATTGATTTATATAGGACTATAAAGGAAAACATTAAATCTTTTTTGGCCAAAACCACAGGGCCTAGAGCTTACATAATTGGTGTGTAGCATTGTCTAGTGGACCTCTATCAAGTTTGTTAAGATTATGGCCCTGGGGTAAAAATTTGCCATGCCCCGGGGGTCACTTGATCTTTATAGGCTTATTATAGGAGAATTTAAAAAATCTCCTTGTCAGAAACTACATTGCCTAGACTTTAGATATATGTTGTATTGCTTCATCTGGTGGACCTCTACTAAAATTGTTCAAGTTGTGGCCCTGGGGTCAAAATTTTTTAAAATCATCCTGTCGGCTTTTTGCACATATTGTCACTTGGTCTGTCTATCCTAGCAATCTTTGTCCAACCAATAACAATGTACTAGAGAAAGATTTGGCCTACTGTCCTCAGATTTGGATGTAGATGACCCATTTAACTTTTGAGGTCAGTAGGTCAATAGTCAAGGCTACAGTGACCAACTAAGAAGCCTTGTCAAAAACTAGAGATCAATTTGGCTAATGGTCCTTAGGTTATGTAGGGAGATGATCATCACAAGATGAACAAAATTAATTTTTAGGTCAGAAGGTCAATTCCTTGTTTGATCAATAATCAGCATTTACTATCCAGCTGGTGTTTAGGGGCATCCGTGTTTGACAAGCTCCTTGTTTTCTTTTTTGTGTTCATTTTTTTCCAGGATTGAGCATTTTTATAACCACATGCATTATATTTTGCATAACATGTTAAGTCTTTTTGCCAATAAAATTGCACCATTTATAATAAGTGTACTGTTGTATATAAAAGTTCAAACTTTGTGTAAAAAAGGGAAGACTGATATGCTATAAATTATAATGTATAGAATGTAATTTAACTGTTCATACAAGGGTAACAATAATCATGGTAAATGTCAACATCTTAAAATACAAGATTGTCATTACATATGATTACAAAATGGTGTTACATATGACGGTACAATAGACGTCACATTATGCATAATAATATTGGACATCAAGTATAATAACATAATAATGACATTACATATAATACCATGGTGGACATTACATATAATAACATGGTGGACATTACATATAATACCATGGTGGACATTACATATAATAACATGGTGGACATTACATATAATACCATGGTGGACATAACATATAATACCATGGTGGACATTACATATAATACCATGGTGGACATTACATATAATACCATGGTGGACATTACATATAATACCATGGTGGACATTACATATAATACCATGGTGGACATTACATATAATACCATGGTGGACATTACATATAATACCATGGTGGACATTACATATAATAACATGGTGTGCATAACATATAATACCATGGTGGACATTACATATAATACCATGGTGGACATTACATATAATACCATGGAGTGCATAACATATAATACCATGGTGGACATTACATATAATACCATGGTGGACATTACATATAATACCATGGTGGACATTACATATAATAACATGGTGGACATTACATATAATAACATGGTGGACATTACATACAATACCATGGTGGACATTACATATAATACCATGGTGGACATTACATATAATACCATGGTGGACATTACATATAATAACATGGTGGACATTACATATAATACCATGGTGGACATTACATATAATACCATGGTGGACATTACATATAATAACATGGTGGACATTACATATAATACCATGGTGGACATTACATATAATACCATGGAGTGCATAACATATAATACCATGGTGGACATTACATATAATACCATGGTGGACATTACATATAATACCATGGTGGACATTACATATAATAACATGGTGGACATTACATATAATAACATGGTGGACATTACATACAATACCATGGTGGACATTACATATAATACCATGGTGGACATTACATATAATACCATGGTGGACATTACATATAATAACATGGTGGACATTACATATAATACCATGGTGGACATTACATATAATAACATGGTGGACATTACATATAATACCATGGCGGACATTACATATAATACCATGGAGTGCATAACATATAATACCATGGTGGACATTACATATAATACCATGGTGGACATTACATATAATACCATGGTGGACATTACATATAATAACATGGTGGACATTACATATAATAACATGGTGGACATTACATACAATACCATGGTGGACATTACATATAATACCATGGTGGACATTACATATAATACCATGGTGGACATTACATATAATAACATGGTGGACATTACATATAATACCATGGTGGACATTACATATAATACCATGGTGGACATTACATATAATACCATGGTGGACATAACATATAATACCATGGTGGACATTACATATAATACCATGGTGGACATTACATATAATACCATGGTGGACATTACATATAATACCATGGTGGACATTACATATAATACCATGGTGGACATTACATATAATACCATGGTGGACATAACATATAATACCATGGTGGACATTACATATAATACCATGGTGGACATTACATATAATAACATGGTGTGCATAACATATAATACCATGGTGGACATTACATATAATACCATGGTGGACATTACATATAATACCATGGAGTGCATAACATATAATACCATGGTGGACATTACATATAATACCATGGTGGACATTACATATAATACCATGGTGGACATTACATATAATAACATGGTGGACATTACATATAATAACATGGTGGACATTACATACAATAACATGGTGGACATTACATATAATACCATGGTGGACATTACATATAATACCATGGTGGACATTACATATAATACCATGGTGGACATTACATATAATACCATGGTGGACATTACATATAATACCATGGTGGACATTACATATAGTAACATGGTGTGCATTACGTATAATAACATAGTGGACAAAACATACAATAACGGGGTGCACATTACATACGATAACATGGTGGACATTACATACAATAACATGGTGGACATTACATATAATAACAGGGTGGACATTACCTATAATACCATGGTGTGCATTACATAAAATACCATGGTGGACATTACATACAATAACATGGTGGACATTACATATAATAACATGGTGGACATTACATACAATAACATGGTGGACATTATATATAATACTGTAGTGTGCATTACATATAATACCATGGTGTGCATTACATATAATACCATGGTGTGCATTACATATAAAAACAGGATGCACATTACATACAGTAGCATGGTGTGCATTACATAAGATAACATGGTGGACATTACATACAATAACAGGGTGGACATTACATACAATAACAGGGTGGACATTACATACAATAACATGGTGGACATTACATACAATAACATGGTGGACATTACATATAATAACATGGTGGACATTACATACAATAACATGGTGGACATTATATACAATAATATGTTGGACATAACATACAATACCATAGTGTGCATTGCATACAATAACATGGTGGATATTACATACAATAACAGGGTACATGTTACATAGAGCTTGTAGGTTTTATCGGTTTATCAGTACATTGCCATATTGGCTAGACAATATCAATATCACAATATTTTTTCAGCATACCGATATATCAGATTTAGTTTAAATAACTGAACTTTATGTTTATTATTGTAAAAATCAAAGCTCTGAAGGTCTGCTGTTGTTCGCAAATTACAAAGCAGTCAAAAGTTGAATTTCTTTGTAGGGTGAGTTTTTGAATCTGAATGATAGTTTGCGCATGAATTTTGATGCAGACTTAAGTACTACTAATGCTTTTCTACACCCGTTATGCAGTTGTTAAATATGTTCCCGTTCCAATGTACTTTCAGTACTTTGATTTATGATTCCCATCTGGTTGGTCGGTCGTTTGACGGTTGGTCGGTCGGTCCGTCCGTCCGCATAACGTTTTTGGAGCGAACTACTTCCACCTTTTTAAGCTATTGCAATGAAACTTGAAATATGCTATCACCATCAAGTGTAGATGTGCAAGACACAATTTTCATGCACAGCGATTTACTCATTGCAGAGTTAAACATAGCCGTAAAGTGTACTATTGCAGTATTAGTGTCAAAGTGGCGGCAGGGGTATTAGTCACCTCTAGCTCTAGTTCATTATACTTTAATGACAATTTGCAATATATACCGCGATACGTATCGTGATACAGCATGCACTATTGTGATATATCACAATATGCTTTTAAGGTGCGATACCCAGCTCTAATGTTACATATAATAACAGGGTGCACATTACATACAATACCATTGTGCACATTACACACAATAACGTGCTGTGCATTACATATAATAACATGGTAAACATTACATACAGAAACATTGTGCACATTACACACAATAAAGTGCTGTGCATTACATATGATAACATGGTAGACATTACATACAGAAACAGTGTGCACATTACACACAATAACGTGCTGTGCATTACATATGATAACATGGTAGACATTACATACAGAAACATTGTGCACATTACACACAATAACGTGCTGTGCATTACATATGATAACATGGTAGACATTACATACAGAAACATGTTGGACATCGAATATAATAGCATGGTGGACATTGAATATAATAAAAAGGTGGACATTACATATAACGACATGGTGCACATTACATACAATGACATCATGGACATCATATATAATAACATGGTGGACATCAAATATAATAACATGGTGGACATTATATACACTAACATGTTGGACATTACATACACTATCATGGTGGACATTACATATAATAACATGTTGGACATTGAATATAATAACATGGTGGACATCGCATATAATAATATGGTGGACATTCGATATACAATAACATTGTGGACATTACATATAATAACATGGTGTACATTACATATAATGACATGGTGAACATCACATATAATAACATGGTGGACATTAAATACAATAAAGTGGTGGCCATTACATATAATTACACGGTGGACATTACATATAATAACATGGTAGCCACTAAATATGATAACATGATGGACATTACATATAATACCATGTTGAACATTGCATATAATAATATGGTGGACATTAAATATAATAATATGGTAGACATTAATTGTAATGACATGGCCACTAACGGCAAATAAGACAAAAAACGTCATGAATATTAATTAAGCTGACATATGTTATACTTAAAAAGACGCACGTACATTTATTTATCCAGATATTTACATTAATACATGGACGTGAATTACTTCAGGAAAACTGTCCGGTGTTGAAGACGCATTTATGAATTAAAACTTAGGTGACTTTTCCATCAAAGTTTAAGTAAACATCTTGACATATCAACTGTACCAATAGTGAGGGGAGGCTAACAAGCTAATCTTATATGATAACAATAAGATAACAGCTGGTAGTAGGCGTTACTTCACAACTTTAGTCGTGAGAACTAGCACTATAACCGACTTTGGTTACATCATTAATCTGGTTTGTTTCCGGACACAACTGTCTTGACCAACACCAAGACTGTTTGGTAATTAACTCAATTACTGTGGAAATATTATTTCTGAACCCTAGTAGAGCGAATACCAATGTTGTTGATGTTCAAATATGAAACAAACAAGTACGTTATATTTACCAAATTGGTGACTCACGGTATCAAAGAGATAATAAAGGTTTATCCATATTTTATCAGGAGTTTGACTGCGCAAGAATTAAATGACGATCGAGTTGCTGAACGACTTCGATACTGAATTATGCACCCGTCACATCGGACTCGCGTCCTTACTGCGTTCTACTGCGACCCGGAACGCCGTGGGGTCCTGGTGAGAACGCAAGAGAACGTCGCTGGGACCCCAAGGACGCAGAAGGACGCAGAGCGACGGCTTTTACTTTTGATATGTTCAAAGTAATACCCCCGTCACACTAGGGCCACGTTCGCACTACGTCCTCCACGTCCTGACAGGACGTGGCAAGAACCAGATGAACGTGATGAGGACGCAGTAGGAACCGGTTCAAGCGTGGTATGGTCTTCGTGGACGTGAAGGACGTGATGGGACTTTTGACATGTAAAAAAATAACGTTATGCCCCCATCACAACAGAGCACGTCCGCACCACGCTCGCAAAGTTCCCATCATGTCCTGAAAATTTTGATGGACGTTGCTGGGACGGGGTCAAACTCGAAAAAAAAATGATGCACCCAGGTCCTCACTACGTCCTTACTGCGCCTTTTCCAGGTTCTCACTGCGTCTATCACGTTCCCAGTAAGTTCATTACACGTGCAGCTTCCCATTGTTACCAGGTCTATTGCGTTTATACTACATGTACGTCCCAATTACGTGCTCACTACGTCCATGCAGACTGAACTGCGCTCTCCCTATGTCCCAATAACGTCCTCATTGAATTCACTAGCTCCGTATGTATACTGTACCATGTGTCCATTTATTTCAACTGGTTATGATGGCCGAACAGAAGTCTTCTTCCTGCTGATAGCCATGCACTAACACAACATAATCTAGGTTGCTTCATGTTACTATTTCTTCAGTTTCGTATTTAGAAAATGGCAATTTCAGCATCCAAAATGGCTTGTTGCCCTGGTACAATAACAAAATGCATTCATTTGTTAACATACATTTGACTGGAAATGAAAGAATGCTGTATAAATCCAGTATTTATACAAATTGCTCAGAACCTGACAGGAACGTACTGGTCACCTGTTGCAAACGTACTAAAGACGTGACGGGGCAAAATTACAACCTAGTGCAGTCTTCTGTAACGTGATATGGACTACTATGGTCTTAGCATACACCTGGTTGAGACTTAGTGAGAACTTCACTGACGTAACAAAAGCGTAGTAACAACCCAGTGACAACGCGGTGAAAATCGCTTGCTGTCTTTTCAAGTCCGCACAACGCTTCTTCTGCGTCAATGAAGTTCCAACTAGGTTTTAGTCACGTCCCTGTTACGTTCTTACTACGTAAATAGTGCGTTCTAATTTGACCACGTCCCCGCCACGTTATTTTTTGACATGCCAAAAGTTCCACCACGTCCATCACGTCCACGAAGACTATACCACGCTTGAACCGGTTCCTACTGCGTCCTCATCACGTTAATCAGGTTCTTGCCACGTCCTGCCAGGACGTAGTGCAAACGTGGCCCTGGTGTGATAGGGGTATTACAGAAGACTGCACCAGGTTGTAATTTTGCTCCGTCACGTCTTTAGTATGTTTGGAACAGGTGCCTTGTACGTTCCTGCCAGTTTCTGAACATTTGGTATAAATACTGGATTCATGTCCAATTCTTTCATTTTCAGTCAGCAAATATGTTAACAAATGAAGCAACCTAAACCTTGTTGGGTTCGTGCATAGCTTTCAGCAGAAAGAAAACTGCTGTTCGGTCATCATGACCAGTTAAAACAAATGGACACATGGTGCAGTATACATACGGAGCCAGTGAACGCAGTGAGGACGTTATTAGCGCCTAGAGAGCGCAGTGTAGGCTGCATGGACGTAGTAAGCACGTAATTGGAACGTACATATGTAGTATAAACGCAATAGACCTGGTGACAACGGGAAGCTGCACGTATATTATAATGAACTTACCTTACCTGTTCTTTTAAAGCTTCGTTTGTTTATTTATTTAAGTTGAATGTGCCAGAGTTCACATTTAAACCAAGATTATTGTATTATTTTAAAGACCATTAAACTAACGATTACGAAATCTGCACTAAAATTTCATAACAACAACACTTTAACCAATGACAAATTTCCTTCTTCAACTGAAATTTTGTATCTAACAATTTCATTGGTTACAAATGTATGTCAAAATCAATTTTGATACAGCTGTGCCGAAAATAATGGCATAAGCATTGATGACTAAACACAGAAGAGTTTAACTCGCTTGTATTTGTGTAAACTTTATGCAGGCTCAAGTTAAATGTAGCTAAAAATCGAAAACTGACATGATCACTTAGTCTGATACAGAATATAAATGCCATTGAATTCAACCGGTCGTACAGTATACGTTATCTCATTTCTGTACTTATACACATATTAAGACAAAGTATGTAATGAGAGATTCTTGCGTTTACAAGCCTTGTGTATTATGATATTGAAGTCAATTTGAAATTGATAAGGTTACTGTGAGTATCTTTCATTGATATAATTCGCAACTGAATTATCTTTTATCTAAAATCTGTCATGAGGGTTGTCCGAAAAGTAGTATACTCGTCACTATGAAGACGTGTTATATATAATAATATTTCATCTTCTGACACACATACATGTGTACAAACACTATCAAAATCAGAATGAAACCCTTACTAAGTAGCTGTACAACCACTGCTAGTACATTCTGTATAATACAATAAAATACATTTCTAGTTTTTTTTCTACCGAGTAAGGTGTAAAAATAAATTATTTGTTTCATCAAAATTACGTTTGGCAGGTCGGGCCTTTATCTGGCTCTTGAAAACATAAGGAAAGATAAAAAAGTGAGAAAGTGTATGTACAGTTCCTCGGACCTATTATAATGTCTAGGGTCGCTGGGAAAAGTAGGGTCGGTCGGGGAAACCGGAAACATTTTTCAGCCTGATGGCTCATGATGAGATAAACTTTATCTTTAAAGTCAAACAATCTTTGGGTTTAAACATTGGCGTACCAATGATAAAATTTTATATATGTCAATGTCATATGTTGAGTACCGTGTCGAAGAATGGAATGGGTACACCCTAAAGATCTCTCGAAATCGTTCACAACATGTTGGGCAACATTGTCATCCGTGATCAGAATTAATGCAGAGTAAACATGCATGGGTTGATATACAATAAAACGAGTTTGAAGGTAGGATGACTATTATGTAATACTCAAGTACACGTAAACTCTGCTGTACAACAAATAAAACATACAAGCTTTTGATACGGAAATGAATAATGTAGTACAAAAAATCCCGCGAATAATATTGGCTAGAATTCATGTTTACAAAATATGTTTAATAGATGAATATACGTTCAATAAAAGCATATAATATGCGCCCGATAGCAGGTTGACTTAACCTCGTACAGACGGACAGACGGAAAGAATGATAAGGTAATCATTATATGTCACCGTATCATAGTATTACTTTTATCATTCACATAATGCCTTAATTGTGTTAAAGATTTTTAAACATTTTAATATGAAAAAGAACTCATAATTAAAATAATTAAAATTACCTGCGGGATCTTAATAAAAATGTCTTTTGTAGTGGACTATGGAAATGATGTGTCGGCAAAAAACTCGTGCGATAATCTATGTGACGTGTACATGAAATTTATTTGAATTCAGTTGTATAGTTTAGCAGGGACACTTTATGTTATTTAGTGTCCCTGAGTTAACCTACAATTTGCTGGATTCTGTATCAGTACTAACCTTGTTCTCTACTCGTTACTGTCAGCTTCTCCACAGGAATAATCAGCCCTGGGGACACATGGCTATAGATACAATATATTGAGCCACCATGATTGTCACTGGGAATATATACAACACACAGGGTTCGAACTTATCGCTTAACTTTAAATGTAGAAGAGCGTGATAATTCACAATATCCATGTAGCAAAAACAACACTAGTATGATATCTATGCATACATAAAAAATGTATGATAACACATTTATACACCACACAAATATAAGTCGCTCTCATTCCTCAAAATAATACTAATTATAATAAGTGAAACAATAACGAAGATTAACGATCAGTGCGTTAATTAACAAATGTAGGTGTTTTATATCTTGTACAAACGACATATGAGGGATGTTCGATAAGTAATGTGCATTGTGTAATATTTTAAAAAGAACCAACTTTAATGGTCGAAATAACTTTCCATTCTCTAAAAGTATTTCCCGTGGTTAGAAATACAAAACTTCAGTCTGTGAATACATTTCTGAAATGCGTCACGGATGGCTGATTTGTATATACCTCAAATACACTGACAAACAGATGAGCCAATGGCTTGTCTGGAGTGATATCGACGACCAGATAAGAACTTTTTCAGTTTTGCATAATCTGGTGAGTACGGTGTGTGCGACAAGACGGTTTTCTTCTCCGACTTAATAAACTGGTTTACAATGCCAGACGAATGTGCTGGAGCATTATCATGGAGTAGCAAACATGTTGAAAGCCGTCAACTGCACGTCATTTTTGATAATATATCTTGAGCTTTCTAAGTACAACATCACGGTAATACCGACCTGTGCCACGTTTGCCATTAGGCATAACAAATGTTTGTCTATTCTGTCACATCAGAAGAATATGGCATGGATGGCCTTCTTTGCTCATTGCCCTTTTGACAACTACAGGCCGTTTACTGCGTTTGATAAGCCACATATTGTTTCCAGTATAATGAACCCAAGTCTCATTACCAGTATTAATGTTTGCAAATTGTCTATAGTAGAAATTTGAAAACTTTTTGAGCAACTGTTTCCCGTTTGTACGCGTAGCCTTTTTGATCGTCTGTCAATAGAGAGGGTATCCATATGACATTAATACTTCATACTTCATAAATACTCTTCAGAGTGAAACTTTCTCTCGATAGTGAAATGCCAACAACCTTGGCAACATCGCGAATCGTATATCTGCCATCCCTTTCAATAATTTCCCTAACTTTGGTTACATTATTTAATCATGTTGCAGTCACCGGTCGTCCTGATTTTGCAGACTCTTTAACAATTTCCGTGCAAGTAACAACTCTCTTTTTCCAACTACCACCTGCCACATAAGATACCCTAAGGGACCCATAAACTTATCCCAATTAGTTAAAAAAATAGATTCAATGACTGACCGAGTTTTGTACGATGTTTCTTTAAAATTCTCAACACGCTTTCCAACCGCTTTTCAACAGTGGTCAACGAGTGGTTCTCTTCAAACAAAGATTTTTGACAATTTTGTGTTGAACTTTATATTAATTTATATACCATTGTAAATGTATTGAATAGAGCTATCCAGACGTACCAACATTAGTGAAATCGTGCGTACTGTTTTGGTGTAATAGTACAATACACATTACATATCGAACATCCCTCGTAGTTAGTGTAACAAGGAATAGCTACATAGTTACATTTTGATTTTATACACCCCTCAATATATGTACATGTAGTAGTCAAGTTTATTCGAGAAAATGCAAAATTTTCCAGTATTTTACGAAATCACATTTTTCACAAATACATAATCAAAAGCAAAATGATATAAATTGATAACGTATTAAATAATATACTTAAGGAACATACAAAACATTGATACAAATTTGCAAATACATGTATTATTAATTTTTACAAATATAGTTATATATAAATTTGACATTAGAATAGAACATTCTCTTGTGTGATAAACTTTATACGAGAACGTATCATAATTACTAGTATATGCGCTTTTTATTATGAGGTTAAGTCCGTGCGTATAAAGGCCACTACTTTTTAACCGATCCTCGAATATAAACGTTTACTGTCATAAGCCGAGACTCAGAATTAATATAGTTGTATTGATTCACTATCGTTCGTTAACTTGAAACATTCAGACCACTGACAACCAAGTGAATATTTTACAGCTGATAAATCTTGAAGTTTATCTGCAAACAAAAATGCAGAAAAGAAACAAGTAACATTTGAAATAGACGTAAAAATAAGCGGATTAAAGTGATAAAACATGCTTTAAGAAGAAACTCGGTACAAATTTGGATATAATTGTCTAATAATTGAACGTGATTACGTCGCCGGAACTGAATGAAGAAAATTACGCAAACGGATTGTAAATGTTTTGTTTGAAATTTATACGTTTTCTACTAGACTGCTCGAGTTAATTCTAAGCTAAGATTTAAACAGTGACAAAAACTTTTTGTGCTATATCTGATTTGAATCGAAACACAATTTAAGTACACTATATGAATGTATCAATACCGGAGGACTTTAGCTTTCATTTCAAGACTTTGAAAACTATTTCTTAGGCCTATTTATAAAATAAGTGTCACCATGACATCTTATACGTTGATACTATTGTTACTATTTGCTCTTACTCAGACAGCCGACGGTGTGTTCAAAATTGGATTGCTTCTTTCCCGACAGTCAGAGAGTCCAGGATTCCCAACGATATATTCCTCTGGCGGAGCGGCACAAATAGCCGTCGAAGAGGTAGAACAGAGATATAACCATACAATAGAGATACTGTGGGATAATTTGCTGGACTGTGAAGAAGGTCCTACCTTAATAAGCGGGTATGACTTCGGGACGAAGAAAAACGCGAGCGTGATAATTGGGCCAGCATGCAGCAAAGGTGAGTTGGAGTTTTTAGTCTGAGTGGATCTCGATGTGATAATTAATGTAATAGAGGCACAATGATTCCATGAGACCTTTAAAGGCCAATTAGCTTTTTGAATTTAGTAATACTGAACAATAGGTAAATGATAGTAGAATGTAAGAAATGTATATTTTCGCTCTAAAACAATATTTACATGATGCTTTTCTATAGCTACATCTCTTTAAAATGTTGTCATATGCTTTTTCTTATTTTTTTGCAATATCATTGAAAATAATACCGTGCTATATTTCTATATGTACTCTGTGATTAAAAACAACATTTTTGAATGTTTTTATTGCAAATAAAAGTCAGTTTCACTGATAAGACATCTTTCTGGGTAAAATAAGACCTACTTTAATTTTAACATCCAAAAAGCTAATAGGACTTTAAACACAAGCGGTACATTTCTGCTGTTACGCAATGCAAACACTTTTAGATAGGTTATATCACCATCCACGCCAGGTACGCGCGATATTTCTCATTCCTTTCCTCTTCCATATATATATCTTCTTCCTTCTACTCCCCAATCTCTCTACCGATTTAACAACAGCCCAATAATCCACACTCCTTCTTTCTGTCCCTTAGCTCGATATGTAGAGCGTTAGGTCTGCGGACTTCGGGCTTATAAGTTCGAGCCCCGGGCGTTGTATTAAGCCCGGAATACTGTCGAAAACAGGCGTAAAACATTAAACTTATTTTTTCCCGTTCCAGGCAAAAACAGACAGACTTATGACTTCGTACGAATGCTTTTGTTTATAACGTTTTATCTATATAATGTCTAACTACATGTACACATTAAATGATGAACATAGAATGCATGTTTCGGTGAAATGATTATGAATTATACGAGCTTTAAAAACATGACTGATATCATAAATTGACTAATTTGACATTTCAACTTTTCTTCTAATACATTTAATGAGGTGTTATATTATTTAGACACCAATAATCACGTAAACTTAAGGGCCTTTCACACTACAGCGTATTAGGCCAACGAGTGACGAACGTATTTAGTTTTTGTCTAATGACGTGACACGCTATGTTCGTACATTTTTAAAAAAAATAGGGTATTGTAATGTTTATAGCAAATTATTTTTGCGAATTTGGCCGTTTTCTTTCACTGTTGACGCGACTAGCGAAAAATGTCTCATTTTTTGGCACTGTAATTGCCACCCCTACAGAGTTAGCTCGACGTCTTTTAATATTTAATGACAACAAAATATAACATCATTGACTTTTTCGGATTTGTAAATGATCCAGCATTGCAGTTATGTGAATTGCATAATTTAATATACAAAATTATCGGAGCAATACAGTGTGGGGAATCCACGTGACCTAGTGACGTCACAATGTTATCGTTACAAGCGCGTTTTCTGTCAATTAAACTAAGAAAACATCACGTAAGTGCATTATTTTTCGTTTTCTTCTAAAGCCACATAACTGTTGCAACTCCTTACATAAAGGGCTACCTTCGGTTCAGATTTTTGTCACTGTAGGCCCTCTACTTTTTTGCTTTTCTTGTCCAAACCGTTTGACAGTGTTATGAAAATGAACGTTATTTTTACAAGAAATTTTTAGAAAACGGTTTGGACAAGAAAAGTAAAAAAGTACAGGGCCTTCAGGGACAAAATTCTGAACCGGAGGTAGCCCTTTATGTAAGGAGTTGCAACAGTTATGTGGCTTTAGAAGAAAACGAAAAATAATGCACTTACGTGATGTTTTCCTAGTTTAATTGACAGAAAACGCGCATGTAACGATAACATTTTGACGTCACTAGGTCACGTGGATTCCTCACACTGAATACAGGAAATAACGCGAAAATCAACGAAAAATATATCACTCAGCTAGATGGCGCTTTTTGACCGGTTCCATGGAAATATCATTTGAATATATCATTTCTGTGTAAAAGTTGTTCATGCAAAATTTCTTTATTGTACGTAGACTTCTAAAAAAATGACCATTTTTCTGGAGGAAACCCGCGATGGACCTTAATTTGAATTATATAATATTGTAGATTGCATGCATACATATTTATAATTATATGTATTTTCATTACACAACAAAATCAATGTTTTGAACTAATATATTTAAAGTGGTTGGTTAATTCATTTAGCTATATTCTCTGTAAAATACCAGTCATTCTTCTTTTAACTCTGTAGAAATCTTATCTAATAATTATATATACATGTATATATATACGCTAATAATTTTATGACATTAAGAATTAGGTGTTAAGAGTATGTGTTGTTATTTGTGTATACGAGTATAGTTTATAATTAGTCTCTGAGTACATCACTGATACTCGTTTTATAAAGAGTCTTCTATTACACATATGTTGTTGAACTTTTTCTTTTCTTTTTCATCCATAGATTTTTCATTTCTTATAGAGATAAATCATAAAACCGGTTTTATTCTATACATTTCGTTTCGGTAGAATGTCATATCATTTATAATACAAAGTACTTATCTTTTGTGTATTAAATGTCTATAAATTGTTTAATTTTCAATGATTGCTATATTACTATTTTTTTCAAGAGGGTCACATTGTAAAAAAGTATTGTTATATTTTCATCATTGTTAATGTTTCATTGTCTTTATGTGTAACCTTCGATAAATAAAGTTATTATTATTATTTTACGCTCCAAGAACGCCATACACACGTTATGAATAAGTTTAACAAACGTTACGCATACGTTTAAAATACGTTACCGGCGTGTTACCAACTACGTATGACAAACGTTCGAATAACGGTGAATACCGATCGTCTAACGTATACATAACCAATGAATATACGTTCGGCACTCGTTGAAAATTTTGTGCATGCAAAAAATTGTTTAGGCCCTCGACGCTCGACAACGTATACCAACGTGTGTGGGCGTGCTTTAACTGACATAAAACGAACCTCTAACGAGTAAGACGACCACCAGCGTATTCTAACACGTCGGCATACGTTGGGCCAATGCGTTGTAGTGTGACAGCACATTAAGGACATTACTCTAATTTTAGCTTGATATATCGCAAAATTCCGAGCAAAATGTTTAAGAAGTAAACGGGTTTTCTCTATATAAGCTTTCTTGTATAAAGTTTGTTCCCGTTATCTGTCATAACTGTCGATCTGTTATTTAATTTTGTATACAATATGAAAGTATAAACTTTTGTTTAAAATAAGATACTCCGTGGGAGCTTCAATATGTCATTCTGGATAGCACCGGACCGTTGTTCGAGAAGATGATTGCCTTTTCTATCAATTTACAAATAATGAAGACAGTTGTAAGCTGCTACTTTCGCAATCAGCTGGAACGAACGGACTGACGAGCGAGCAAGCGTACGAGCGGACGGGTTGATGGGCGGACGGACGGATGTTGGTTGTACCATGAATTTTACTTAACAGACAATAAAAATATATTGCAAAGGTCAAATACACGCAAAAACGCCGGTCACTGAAATTTCGGTAAAATTAAACGTATCTAACAACTACATGCACACAATTTTAAAGTATCCCATTGGTTGCGTTTGAGACTTACTGTCAAATCGGACCAGACTCTTTTATAAGGTAGAACTTAGAGACAAACGTAATACGGTTAAAGCTATAACGTTTAGTCCTATTTAGTTTAAACTGTGATCAAAGTGATGGGGAAGATTGACTGTGCGTACGTCTGTTTGTTTTTCATATCTAGTTTTGTATTGTATCAATACAGAGAGATTATCAAGAACCCTTCAAAGTAAATTAACGAGCTATGATTTATCTAGGCGGTGATAAGATGTACAAGGTAGTATGTTGATAGACGTAATGTTATCAGAAATACTGAGGTTAACTTTTACGAACACACCGACAAACATTTTCATTCATAAGTGACAGAACTATATACAAACTGTCATGAACATTTGTACGTATATTAACAAACCCTTGATTGTGTGTTTATATTTCTCCCATTAGCCACCGTTTGTACTTATAGAAACTGTTACTTTAAGTATCATTTTTCGCGACGTCGAAGAAAGTTTTGATTTTTGACCTTTTTGATAAACTTGTATTCTAAATCAAGGACTTATATACATATATGTATGTATACAAGTGTTTGTCTAAATGTATATATGACTTAAGCGTGTTGGGTATTTTCTAATTCAAATGTTATAAAAAGAATCTTACTGCACTTAATGCAATATCTTAATACGGCATGCTATGTAAAGGCAAGTACGTGCTTTTTCCGCCATAGTTATTGTTTCTTTGAATTGAGATGCATTACAATTTCGGAAATTTCCGGAATAGAAAGTTCGTACAGCAAACACGTACTTTAAAATAAACAAACTTTAATTCTTGGATGGAATAGATAACTGAAGCTGCCAGCGGATTTTCTTTGGAGACAAATGAACAAAACACTGATTACTTTCTATCGCCATGCGATCAATGAAGTCTGAACAGTAATTGAGGAAACTTTAATCCGGAGGTTTGAAGAAATTGATTAGCATGCTGTCTTTATGAATTTTATGCAGACTCATCACTTCTTCAGATTATCGGCCAAACTATTTTTGGAAAAGAAATGCTCAAAATAATTTAGGTGTATAAAATGCTCGCACAGCAGTCTTGTGCCAAGATTTTACGCCGTTATCATTGGCCAAAAATGATACTAACAACAAAATGTTTGATTGAAATATTGTTCTCTTGTCACTGATAATATATGTAAATAAAAAGGAAGACAATAATGAAGATCTTAAGATTGTCTTCATTATGTTTCAACTTTATGAGGATGTTGTCCATTTCGTTAAACGGTTATAGCCAGATGTACGAGGGTCTTCATCAAACACGTCCAATTTTAAATGTCACTAAATGACCCTGGCTGTAAAAATAGAACTTTTTATCCATCCAAGTATATTTTATGATGCTTTAAAGAATCCTTAGAATAACTGCATGTTTCAATTGTTATGTAAACTCATGTTGGTTAATGCATTATTTGTTTGAATAACTTCTGATGGTATTACGGTGTTTAAATGAGGCTGTAACATTATTCTGTTAGAGAACAATGATATTGATTTTAACACTAGACCGCGTGACCAGTTTCTGCAATGACAATTACAATGAAGATCGTGGAATATGATATTGTATCATGACATTTATCTCTGAGTGATATTGCGGACCACAAACATGGACTGTGTCGTGAAAGGTTTCGTGTTTTGTAGGATTAAACGTTTAGACAACCGCATAATAATAATAGTCAGTTAGATATTTTTCATGCTGTGATAATATTGGCACGAGCGCTCGCGCATAAGTGTGTTCATTTTACCTTCCCACAGCTATAACCCCAGTACTTACCTTGGTTCTATCCCGGTACTAACCTTGGTTCTACCCCAGTACTAACCTTGGTTGTACCCCAGTACTAACCTTGGTTCTATCCCACTACTAACCTTGGTTCTACCCGAGTACTAACCTTGGTTCTACCCCAGTACTAACCTTGGTTCTACCCCAGTACTAACCTTGGTTCTACCCGAGTACTAACCTTGGTTCTATCCCACTACTAACCTTGGTTCTACCCGAGTACTAACCTTGGTTCTACCCCAGTACTAACCTTGGTTCTACCCCAGTACTAACCTTGATTCCACCCCGGTACTAGCCTTGATTCTACCCCAGTACTAACCTTGGTTCTATGCCAGTACTAACCTTGTTCTCCGTACGTTACTGTCATCTTATTTATAAGAGGAACTAATGTCTTCGTGTGCTGTACCCAGGACTCACGAACCCAAGACCTATAAACCTCACTCTACGGATTGAGCTACTCGGATGGTCACTGGAACCATCTCCCGAACACTAGAGTCAATATTTTATCAACTGTATGAGCCTGATAACAAGGGTATGGTCCGAATAATTAATAAATGATTTTTATTCTTGATCTACTCAGTAACAAATTCAAAATAATTATTTGAAATAATCACTCAGTCTATTATACGATATTTCTCAAATGTAGGAATTCACAGGCATTAAAAACGATATAAATGATTTGTAAAAAGATTGCATTCGTCCATAAACGTAGAAATGCGAAAGTCATAAATAGTTTATGAGATTTATATTTAAGATTTATTCTGAAAATTCAAAACATATGTATTCTCACCAATGTCACGATATCTATGTAGTTGATGTTTTTATCTTAGCAACATTTTGATTGAGAGGAAACTTTACTATAGTTCCAACATAACCTGTTAGCCAGCAGAGACAGTTTGTCTGGACTATATATGGATTATATAACAATCGGAATAAATGTCTTTTCTGAAAAGCGAAATATAAACCGACTGATTTGGACAAGCAATGAATCACTAAAAACATTTATCGGATCGAACCGTTGAAGTCTTGTTTAAGATACAAAAATCGTCGTTTAACAAACATTTTGTCCTCATTCATCGTAAAAACCATAAGTTTTCGCCAAACATTTGAACAGATTTAAAATCAGTATCAGTTGAGAACCCGAATTGTACCCGATCGTTCCCTACTTTGCCAAATACACGATAAAACGGGATTTTCAAGTACGTTCATTCTGTCAAGGTTTCGTGGGAGATATATTTTAACGAATCAAATGATGTCAATACGCAGCGTTCAGAATTCGGCGATCTTTGGACTTGTTTGTCGAGGTTTCCATGTTTACGTCAGTCCAGTTTTGATATCTACTATCACTAAGCGAAAATTGGTTCGACGTGATGCTAAATCCAAAATTAGGGTTCTTTTCTGATAAAGGCTGATAAAAGAACGTGACTCACGGTTCGTATTTCGCCATCGTAGCTTTCCTATCAGTTAGTGCCCACAAGCCCCTTTTTGAAAAAAATTCAACTTCAAAGCTTCAGTGTATCTTTTGATTTCTTTCAAAACGTGTTGATTTTATCCTACATATGTTTAAGGAGCATCAACAAGTACCTATATCATATGTAATCTTAAAGAAGTTGTTGAATTCTCAGATAATCTATTGATGATAAATAGTTTAAGATCACCTCACTGCAACCTCCACATCTGTTCGACGAGTGGTTAGGTCTTTGTTGGGACATGTAGTACTTAAATGATGTTTTTTACACTCGTCCATGTCGGGTCAGGAAATCAGTCCAACAAGTCGACTTGGAGCGTGAGTCCAATCATTCGTTTGTCCGTGCGTCTGACCGTAGATAGCTGATACACCCTTTCTTTAATTACACCAACTTTGAATTTGTTCTCCTGTCAAATATCTCATTTGATTGGGATTTTTTATTTGATTGGGAATTATTGAAGGATTTTATTCTTATGCTTTATTTCTCTGTCAGCTTTTATTTCTATTTTCTATTTTGGTTACTATTGATTTTGGCAATGAGATGATAGGTGAGTGATTTCATTTTGGTATAAACATGTCATCTTCTTTAATTTAACCCAACCACATGCCTATCCTGACGTCCAACCTTTTTATCTTCAAATGATTCACCAAACCTTACATAACTTTACACGTGTTAAATGTCACTGTTCTCATTGATTTAACTGTTGTAAAGTTTTCGACAACCCCACGCCAAGATATACCTTTATTGAAATGAACCAACCAACATATTTTAATATTGTGTATACATACAAATCTAAATGATTTATTCGTAATTAATAGACCATTAATAAAATGTATTACTATATAAATATCACATTTCTGAGAGATGCGTTTACACAATATCAATATAATTTGATAAAGAAAAATATAGGTCACCGTACAATATCTAAAGAAATTAATATTTTTCTATTTTTCAACAAGAATAACAACTCTTACAGTTTTTTTTAAAAAGTTTGTCGTAAAAGAAATACATGTATAGTATCCGAGGTAACTATCACAGAAATAATGACAATCGGGCAATAGTATTTTTAAAATATTAACATTTTAGTAGCATTGAGCGGGTAGGAAAGAAAGTGCAGTCTTATAGATATACACATAACACAAATTGACATACGCACGCACCCCCGCACGCACGCACGCACAATTTTTGTAATATTAATATTTTCATGTTGCATGGAGCAAATATATCACAAAAATTGAAATTCAGAGTTAGGATCCCAATACTTTAAGACCATCTTATTATGATGACCAGGTTTGAGGGACAGCAGATTGTGTGTAACCATTGTGTGCTTGGATTAATTTTCATTGAGTTATAGCCCTTTGTCCCTACTGTTTCTTATTAACTACCGACAAGAATTCAATGAAACTTCACAGAAGTGATCAGTAGTTAGCCTTATTGTGCATACATTAAGCTTGTCTGGTTTGGTTAAATTAAACGGAGTTATGACCCTTTGTTGTTTTTTGTACAGAGCATATATACAATATCTCAGCAACTACTCATAGGAATTCAATGAAACTTTACAGAAGTTATAAAATGTAAGCCAAGTTGTCCATGCAATAACCAGGTTTAGTTTGGATTAATTTTCACTAAGTTATGGCCCTTTGTTTTATACAATAGGTAAATTTTGTCCAAACTATTTCTCAGCTACTACATGCAGGAATTCTGTGATACTTCTTAGAAGTGATAAGTAGTTTGCCAAGTTGTGCATGTCCACAATAGGTTTTGTCAAAGTCAGTTTTAATGAGTTATGGCCCTTTGTTATTTTTTATATGATGTGTATTTAGAAATTGGTCAGCATATTTCTGAGCAACAATTTGCAGGTATTAAAAAATGAAAATGCGTCATATTTCCCTTTGTAAAATGTAATAGTAACTGTGTCAAGGCGGCATCTGGGGGTATTCATCACCTTTAGTGAGAGTTCTAGTTTAAGAATTATTTATCTTATCAAATACGATTTCAGGCCCCACATAAAAGATGAGGTTTTCACAATGTTCATTGTTCAAACGCCGCGGAGTTAGATCGAGACTTTGCCAAATCTATTGCGTAACAATTACAGACATTAGGAATACCTCTGACATAACTGCTTGTTAATGTTAATCAGTGTTAAAGTGCACGAAAACGGAATGGGATATCAGGGCATTTATTGATGGACTTGATCACTTCCGGAGAAAACCATATCACATGATGATTGAAATTTAAATGATTACAGACTTATAGGGGGTATTAAGGATTTTAAAAACTTCTTTTGCATTTCCTTTCTTCGTGTTAAGATTTGACTACATTTACTTGAGCAAATATGTCACAATAATTTCACGAATTACATGAAAGGAAAATACAAGTAAAACAGGGTGGTTAACCGACTCAGACGTTTTCGGATCAAATTAGCGTCCCCGGATTATTTTTGACTTTTACAGATTAATTTCTGAAAATTAATGGACAAACATCCTGATTCAGGCTCAAAAACACGTAAGAATTTTAAAATTTCTGTAATATGAAACTTTAACATGTCTGTTCTTTCCATACATTCAAAATCACTAACTATTTCTTGTAAATTTATTCTTTACATCAAGAAAAAATCTGAAGTTTCTGAAGTGAAAGTAAAAGTGCATCACATTTAACCTGAAATTACTAAGAAAGTACACCAATTTAAATGGATCCTGCACAACCTAGTAGAGGGAATTTCAACTATCGATACAATAGCTTGACAAACCATCTTCTATTCCGTAGATGTGAAATGAAAATGATACCCACTGCCATTATCTTGGACTAATTATTATTGACTGCCGTCATTTCGATGTTTCTAGGAAATATTTCACTGTTAAACACTCAGTAAATCCGGCCCTTATAGTTTGTTATAGATCGTTATAAGTACCCGCATAATTATTTACAGAGGAAACAAATGAAATAATTGTAATTTCGTGTTTTCATAACTGAATCAATAATATAAAACTATAGCTATAACTATGGATCCCAAACTTAACATTTTTTAAAACTGGTATTATACAAACACGAAAAAGAAAGTGGAATTATTCTATTCTTACAAAATGGTGCCGGCTTGCAATCACGCACCAGTTAAGTTGCCAAATCGGAAAGCATAATAGCAACCCCCCCCCCCCCAAACGACAAGTGCATTTTAAATAGAACATTTTGATCCATAAAATGCGGCTTTGCATTGGACATATTCCTCAATAGGAAAGTGCCTAATCGAGATTCTTAATCATGTTGCAAATTTTTGTACAATACGATACCAGTTCATTTTTCAGTTTATTTACAAACTTTGGAAAATACACGCCTAAGGTGAAATTAACAAATATGTATATAAATATATACATAATATACACAGAAGTTTGTACGTAACTTAAAATGCATATAGCACATAATAGGAAAAATAGTCAAATCCAACACAAGGATGTCAACCGGAATCCGGACATTCGAACGTTCGGATCCTGTTCCGAAGTCCCGATCCAATTTTCGGATCCGGATGTTCGTATTAATATTATTATACTGTGGTTCCATTTATGTTCGAAGATATGATGTTATTGAATTTAGAGATAGACGGCCACGATGTGTTTTTAAAGGAACAATTTCTCAGACTATCTCAGACTATCATATTTTGTGAATGACATCAGAAAGTGATATTCAGATTCAATTTGGTTAAGATAGCACATTTTACAGGCTCCATTTTCTTTTGGAACATTTCTATTTCTACTGGTTTCAGTTTCAAGATTGTTAGAACTGAGTCTAAAGTTTGCTAATATACGGGTAAGGCTTTCATTATCTAAAGCATTATTGTAGCTAGAACAAACAAATTCAGTTTTATAATTACAGAAGTATGTTAATAATGACATGCTAGTTACAGTTGTATGCCATTCTTAAAAGAATGATCACGCATTCACGAAAGAAATACGTAAAAGCACATGGTCGAGTAGGCCTATAAGTCACTATAACGGTCAATATTTATCCTCAAGAATAATTCTTATTTTATTGCAATTGACATTTCCTCCAGTAGTTTCTATTTTTACAAAAGTTCAAAGTTTTCATGCCCCTGATATCAAATGAGGCTGGGGCATATAGTGATTGACTTGTCCGTCCGTCCGAACGAGGTTTAGTTAAACTGCCACCACGGCATTTCAATGTCTCATTTTCCTTCTATATAATGTGTGGGGTTCAGTTGAAGGCTGATTACATACAAGTTGGTTATGTCCAGAATTGCTTCAACTTCAAATCTTGGAAAATTAATGATGAAGAAAATCTAAACCAGAAAATTGATTCGAATTATGATAATTTTTACTATGATACGCGTCCATTGACCGTGGTTATAAAACTTGAGTCTGACCTCAAATCTTACATATGCAATATTTGTGTTCAATATTCTAAAGTATTTATGATAAGATTGCCCGGTTTTTAAACATAATTCTAAATATAAGTCTAATTACCTAGATATTTCCTTACATATTGGTCTAAAACAGAATGAGAACGAAAGTGAGATTTGAGGTCGAGCTCAAGTTAGTCACTTACCGTTTACTTTGTCTGTACAGAGATAGTCGGCGTGGATTGGACCGGTGGTCTTGTGGTAGCACTAGGTTCGAATCGCGGCTCCTACTTCCGGTATTTTAAGGAGTTTTTCAGTGTCCCTCGTCCCAGCAAACGACCCAAGTGCTGCGTTTAGAAAATCACAGGAAAGTCTTTGCTTTAATTCGGGCACGATAAAGAACCATGAAAAACTGTTGGAAATAAGAGTAGGGGTACAAATGCCTGGATCTCCTGTATATCTTCCCTACCCTCTCACTGGGATGACTCTGAAATGACCATAGCTGTCGAATGGGAATCAATAAATACATTTGGTGCACTGCAACATTACCAGGGTTTTACCCAGGATGACAGCGTAACTTGTTAAATCTTCAAATCGTACACAACATTACATACCACTAAAAAAAATTAACACGTGTTGTTGTTGATTAAACAGTATTGTAATACCATTGTTAGGAAATAGCTCAAAGGTCAACTGTTTAAAAATGAATAAATGGCTAGTCAAAATTACATAACTACACTTAACATATATAAACTATTAATTGATAGAATTAATTAATACTGTGACTCGCTCTTTGTAGAGTTTGCACACATATTATTTGTCTGTGAAGTTTGGATGAAGCATTGTAATGTCATTCTATTTAATGAATAAATGATGAGGTCTCGGTGACGTGTAGATTATTGTGTCACGTGACCGGTGCTGTTTGTCAGACAAGTCATACATATATCTAAATTATGTAGATACATGTACATACAAAAAATGTATGTACAAAGTATATTTATCATCGTATTGGCTCGTCTGCTACATTTGGCGAGGTCGAAATTGATATACATATTTAACATAAGAAAATAATTAAAGGAAGTGATACATGTATAAAGTATTCGAAAATATTAATGATTTACACCTTTTCGTACTATCATTTCGCTAATTATTTCCTTCTCGCTAAAATCTCCCCGATTTTAAATGCAGTCAACTTATTTGTGTTGTGATTATATTCCGGTAAATCCAGTCTTTAAAGTTTAATACAAGTACATAAATACGTGCCTTGTAATGTCTGATTCATTGTCTTGTGTTGTACAAACGAAGACATTAAAAAAACTTTTAATTTAAGCCTCCTTTATTCTGTACATACGATGACATTTTCAAACAATCGTTAATCACTGCCACATATCACGATGTCGGCTCGTGTCAAGAAATGTGACAAAAATCAATTGCAGAAATTACAAATCGTAAAAACGTTCATAAATAATTAAACATGCTTTACTTAATTATGATATTTCTTAATCAATATTCCTGTAATTATACATCTCGTCTCTGTGGAAACATTGGAACAGTATATTGGTGTTTTCTAGAAAAATATTCACACAGACGTTTCTACTTGAAACAATCATCTGTCAAAAAGTGTTTTGTTTACAGTGTATGGATAGCCAATGATTGAAGAGCTTTTATACATACTTCCCCTTCCCCCTACCCACCCTAAAATCAAATCGAACAAACATACCAGTTCTTTCTTGAAGACGGACAACATGTTGGATAAAAAATACATTGAAATTTAAGTTGACCGAATTAGAATTATAATGTAATCTTCACATTCCTGGATTTGTTTGGTGTACACAATGCTTTTATGTGGTTCAGAGATTCCGTTTGGCTTAATAAAGTTTTCATGTTGACCTCGTAGATTGCCGACAGACCTCGTAGATTGCCGACAGTAATGTGTATCTGTTACAATATGTTTGATGATTCGCTGTCATTTTATATTGCTCTTTCAAGGCAGACGACCACTCTAGGAAGATTGAATCAATGTACTTTATGGCAGGATCTATCAATACTCTGCTGTGATTCACTCCAGTGAATCATCTTATTTTTGTATATGTTGAAAATGATAAATGAAATTCGAGATCAGTCAACATGTCTGAGACACAATGAATTCATCTCACATGAACTTCTAGAACGTCTGTTTATATTTTCTGAAATGAGCCGCGAAATATTGAGTACGGATGCGTGTTGGAGCCACGTTTTATTCTTAAAATTTGAAACGACTAGGTTTTAAGTAAGAATGTTTAAAGTTGTTAATTCCAACTATCAAAGTATAGAAAAGAATAAAATTTGGCCCTTATACACTTACGTAGTTGAGAAATCGTCCATGTCTGTTCACATATAACAACAGCGCAATGAACAAGTCGGAAACAAAGGGGTTTGTCACGAAAAAAATTTCAAAAAATATTTTTTCCATGTAACCCATATATATATAGAAGGGAAACAACTTCGACAATTAGAATTGTCCAACGCGTGTTATAAACTTCCATGTAATTGCAATGCAGTACAAAATATTTAATTCATATATAGTGCAACGTATGGGCAACTCAACACGCTAACAGAAAATGTATACTTTTACTACCTTTAAAGATATTTTAAACTCGCAATTGAAGATTTTTCACTCGAAAAATGGTCAAATTTTACAAAACGACACACTGTCGTAAAACCGCAGCGTGTATACCGGTATACATGTATAGAGTGGAAATGTTAAATTACTGACACAACTTCTTAGAATGGGCCTTAATTCATAATAAAACACTATAATATACTAACTGCCAATTATTTCGCATCTCGGAAAGCTCTTTTAGCGAAGAATTTGCGTATTTTTTTGTTCAATTAGCTGGCTTCTCGAAGTTTATTTCCATGACGGGTCACATGACAATCGCCTAACTCGTGATGAAAGCTTAAATCTGATTGCATGAGCGATACTCTGTGGTATTTGTTTACAATTTACTTGTAACCTGTGCACTCTATCATTTTCACTACGCTATCGGGAACCATACCTAAAAATACCACACAGTATCGCTCATCCTATCAGAATTAAGCTTTCATCACGAGTAAGGCGATTGTCATGTGACCTATCAAGGAAGCAAAATAAAGAAAACGACAAAGTGAACAAAAACTTGAATTCTTCATTAAAAGTGCATCCGGAGATGTGAAATCATTAGCAGTTAGTAAATTATACCATATATGATATAAGCATAATGTTTGGTCATGAATAATGACTCATTCCATGAAGTTTTACCTGTAATTTATCAGTTTCGCTATAGATTTGTACACGCTGCGATTTTACGACAGTGTGTTGTTTTGTAAAATTTGACCATTTTTCGAGTGAAAAATCTTCAATTGCGAGTTTAAAATATCTTTAAAGGTAGTAAAAGTATACATTTTCTGTTAGCGTGTTGAGTTGCCCATACGTTGCACTATATATGAATTAAATATTTTGTACTGCATTGCAATAACATGGAAGTTTATAACACGTGTTGGACAATTCTAATTGTCGAAGTTGTTTCCCTTCTATATATATATGGGTTACATGGAAAAAATATTTTTTTGAGTTTTTTTTCGTGACAAACCCCTTTGGTCGGAAATGCCGCATTCAGCAAAAAAGAACCAAAACGTTCCGTATGATAAAAAGGCGAGCTCGGTGATAAGCTAATATAAAACAATGGAACGAAGTCAAAATACAAAAAGGGAATTTAAAGATGTGATCTTAAATATCACGTAAAGTCATTTTAGATCCATTTCAACTATAGCAAATAACAACAACAACAAAAAGCCCACAAAGAACCATTCTGTAGCTTCAACTAATTTCTGATCATGTCAGTGAAGTTGGCAGTCTAGTAGCCTGACAGCGTGAAGTTGGCACCTTAGCAGCCTAGTAGTCTGGAAGCGTGAAGTTGGCAGCCCAGTAGCCCACCAGCCTTATACATTTCTACATTTGTACGCGTTTTTTTCTTCTTTTTGTTCATTTGGCAGTGTATAATATCTGATTTCATTGAATGATATTTTATGCACCATCAGCAGAAATGTATTAGGCTGCTAGGCTGCCAACTTCACGAAATCGAAAAAGAAACAAACTTGTAAGTTTTCTTCTAATGAATGTTATTTAAAGCAACATAATCGTATTATTTTATGTATTCTTAAGTGTTTAGCCGCGTTTCTTGTGCATTTTATTAGTAGAAATATATTAGACCGCTAGGCTGCTAGACTGCCAATTTCACGTTGCTAGGCTGCCAACTCCACGCTGCTAGGCTGCTAGACTGCCAACTTCACGCTGCTAGACTGCCAACTTCACGCTGCTAGGCTGCTCGACTGCCAACTTCACTGACATTTTCCGATCTGCACATTCAGTATTTCCGAATGAGTAATCTCTCAATACAAAGATCACCATTTTATATCAAAGTGGTTTCAATGTCAGGTTGTAGTATGAAGATAATAACTGGATGAAAGAAAAGCGGTCGTTATAACCAGGTGCTTGTAATATTACGTGAGGGTTTACAGTATTTATTTTATATTAAAGATAATGACAAGCCTTTGATATATTTTTATTTTGTTTCAGCATTGGATCTTGTCACCAAACTTATGGCAGTACTTACGGAAGGTCCGGTGCATACTTTGACGTGGTTACCTAGGAAACTAAGCGCTTCATTTCCAAACGACACCGCTATTAGTACATACTCATCATTTGAAACCATCTCAAGCTCACTTGTTGTTGTCTTGAAACATTTTCGTTGGCAGAAAATAGGTAAGACTTTAAATAATGGAATTCATACAAAACAAAACAGCAACAACAATTACAATAACAACAATAGCAACATATAGCAGAGGATAGGTGTTACTTTGTTTATACGAACTTGTACAAATATAAGAAAACAACATAAACTATAGCGACACTTGCAACGATATCAGCAGCAACATCACTTAGAGAATATGTTATGTAATTGTAATGACTATTCGTGTGGGAACCAGTCCAATACTAGATCATGTAATTAAAACATTCAAGACCGTTATTTGAAAACCAAAATTACTAATTTCAAGTTTGGAAACGCTCGCAAATCATTGGACGAATAATTTGCTTCTCTGATGACTGTTAAATTAGATATACGCCATACTTGGTGGGAATTGCTGCTTTCTCTCGACTTCCAGTCTCGTTTCTCAACAAAAATTACCCAAATTTGGATCCAGAATGGTAGCATCATTGATTAAATGGCGTTTTCTGTCAAAATAATCGTAACTTTACAGACTTCGTATGAAGGATTCTATTACTTTCGTAAGCCAAATATAACAAACAATTAAGTATTTTTATAATATACAGAAATACTTGGTAGGCTTGCAATTATCAATATGTTCCTCGGCCACCAGTCCGTTCGCTCGTCTGAAGAAATCAATTACTTTCTTAGAATATATCTAGCAATACGAAAACAAATAAATCGGTTAACTCTCGTCTGATGGAACTTGATAGAGTAGAATCTGAATGATTGCAATAAACTGATTAATGAACTGGACCGTTTACATGAACTCTCTTATTTCATGGTTTGTCAACCTGTGTACCGACATTAGCTTACACGTGCCTTATCTGCCTAAGATACGCTGATATAGCAAACTGGATGATTCCACTGATCATCAATTTATTAATTGGAATCAACCATACAACTTTTAGTGCAATACTTTATTGACTCTGATAAACATAGGCACTTAGATATGCTGAATTCAGGTCGTTCTACCAAAATACATGATATGGAAATAGATTTAAGCATGGATTCTGTTCTCAAGCTTATAGTCTCAGGAATAATCATCTCTAGGGCGATTGGGTAAAAAAGCGTCTTAGATCATTAGTCCTCAACTGCTGATCGTTCATTTTGAGAAACTGGCAGTTATCTGCACATAACAAGATAACACAGACACAGAAACCAGGAAAACTGTCCTAGCTAGTTCACTGTCCACCGGTATAGTATTCAGAAAACTGTCCTAGCTAGTTCACTGTCCACCGGTATAGTATTCAGAAAACTGTCCTAGCTAGTTCACTGTCCACCGGTATAGTATTCAGAAAACTGGCATAAAACTCGATCAAACATTTCTTTCTTATACACTGATGCACATATATGAGGTCATTCTCAACGCGATTCCTATCGCTGACAGTCAGTATGATGTAAAAACAAAATTACGTAAATAATGGCTTACTCTGATGCGGATCAGTCAACCTTTTATTAGTATGACAATCATGTATACATACAGATGTACAAATGTTGCTGCGGAGACAGCAATTGGGAAGCTCTGCGCATAACAATGTGTATTAGCCTTTGAAATTGTAGTGTTGTCCCTGTTCATGAGTAAACACTGGCCATTTACTATTTGGGTCACTGTTTGACCTTAAACCAAATGTTTTAGGAAAAAGTTGTACTATATAATTATTTGGTATGCATTTTCCATAAATATGTTTATCTTTGAAATATGTTGAATAAAAAGATTAACATATTTAGGAATAATCGTGAGAATAGCACGCAGTCGTATTTACAAATGGTGTCGTGAGGATAGCACGTCGTTTTATTTGCAAACGGTGCTGTGGGAATAGCACGTCGTTTTATTTACAAGCGGTGTCGTGATAATAGCACGTAGTCGTATTTACAAACGGTATCGTGAGAATAGCACGTCGTTATTTGCAAACGTTATCGTGAGAATAGCACGTCGTTTTATTTACAAACGGTGTCATAAGAAAAACATGTCGTTTTGTTCACAAGCGGTGACGTGAGAATAGCACCTCGTTTTATTTGCAAAGGGTGTCATAAGAATAACACGTCGTTTTATTTGCAAACGGTGTCGTAAGAATAACGCATCGTTTTATTTGCAAACGGTGTCGTGAGAATAGCAAGTCGTTTTATTTGCAAACGGTGTCATAAGAATTTCTCTAAGAACTTCCTATCAAAAACTTTATTTTATGTGAATAATCTCTGGACATAAGATAATAATTATGTGTCTAAAAGTTTCATGTTGCACAATTTATCTGTTTAAGTCACAATTGTTTTTTTGAATCTTTAAAATAATTATTACTTTAAACAATATGTATTCAATTATTGAAGCACTTGCTATCAAGAGAATGTCGATATTTACTTACAAGTGAACAAATCAGTCTGGTTTATTCTATATATTCATTGTATACATAAACAAATACGTATTCAATGTACAGATACAGACACATTACAAGTTAAAAGAATTTAAAGGATATTCAAGACATTAAAATATTCTGCAATGTGGATGGAAGGATACTAACATTCATGCAGTCAGTATCATACAACATAATCATTTGAAGTAACAATCAATGAAATAATATCTTCAATGTTGAGTTAAATTTCTTAAACATCAGAAAAATGGAAAGTGTTATTTTTTAGGGTGAAGTATAATTCAACAAAGACTTATATCACAATAACTTATACATACATGTACTCAGATCCTATATCAACACAACTACAAGCAATGTCAAAACATTGTTAATCTTATAACAGACAGAGCAGATAGATATTTGAGACAATGATAACATCTACGCAGCAATGAAACCTATACGATATTTATCCGGATTAAGTATTATACAACAGTCAAAGACAACATAATGAAATCTGTATTGTAAGATGATGCATAAACGAACACTACGCAATATGCATAAACATGTATTATCAATGTATTGTCTTCTGTAAAATAACATTCATAAACATACCTTTCTTGGTAGAGAATTTACTGTACTACCATAGGTATTTGGCATTGATATAAATCCACATTATGTATCAAGTCCCATCTTCAAGGTGAATATTATCGTGCTCTCGTTCCGTCTAGCCCCACCCTCCAACCGCACTCCAAACACACCTTTCTTGAAAGCATTCCTGTCGCGACTTTCAAATTTATTGAAGCAACAACAAATGTATCTTTAAGTATTCGTCTCATTGCTAGCAGGTACATTTCTTCGTCTTTTACTTGTATTGCCATTCAAACCAGAAATGTTTATACTTGCTGCAATAACATTTCCAAATCGCCTTGTAACGATAACAAGATGAACGCTGTTTGTAGCAATAACATTATTTTAGAATAATTCTAAATGAAGTAAACCCAAACACTAAGCATATTTACTCGAATCAAAACATGCTGACAACCGAAGCGTATGCCGAATTGCTTTTAAGCGTGGTTTGAATGGGCTAAATAAGTAGTCAAGTCAATTCCTAAAATGTTCTTGTAAAAATAACGCTCATTTTAACAGCACGGTCAAACGGTTTGGACAAGAAAAGTGAAAAAGTAGAGGGCCTACAGTGACAAAACACCGAAGGTTGCTCTTTATGCAAGGAGTTGTAACAGTTATGTAGTTTTAACAGAAAACGGAAAGTAAACACGTGATGTGTTCCTAGTTCGAATGACAGAAAACGCGCTTGTTACGATAACTTTGTGACGTCACTAGGTAACGTTGATTACCCACGCTGGTATCACAAGCACCCGTCTTATCTTTTAAAGAACTGTCAATCGACAAACACATACATCGACTTTAAAACGCCTGGTTTATGTCGAGTATTTGGTCTGTCCGATTAGTCTTCGAGATAGTGAAGTTTGGAATTTCTTAACCGTGAACAAACTAACTATTCGTTGTATTGTTTTTATTTTTGCAGGTATCATTGCTAGCCACGATGAGATTTGTGACTCTCTCATCAGGACCACGAACGATCTGTTTCCTAATGAAGATCTGAATACAGTCAGGCTACTGTTTATCAGCGACTTCTCCAAACAAATAATTACGGACAAACTAACTGAAGTTAAAGACCACGCGCGAGGTGAGAAATATCATTGTATACCTAGGAACCTGATTTCTTGTGTAATTGTCGGCGGTTTCTATTTTCCTAAATCAGATTTTTAGTTCAAATTGGGATGATAATTAACGGCAAACAAGTAAGAGAAACTTATTCATAATGAACATATGTCTGTAAGGTGTACCAGCCGATTTCATACAAAACAATCTTTTTAATTGATTTGTTTATGGAAAATACCTTGTTCAGACTTACAAAAGTATAAACTGAGGCGGGTACAGCATTTGAGGCTTGGGTATTGGGGGCGAAAACAGTGTGGGGTGCGAAAATGATCTATTTGAAGAATTGAAATGGTGCATTCTGATAAATTTTGGGTCCGTTTTCTACCTCGTTAAATTGGTTGCGGTTGTGCTAGAAAACCCGACAATAGGAAAAGATAAGAGCGCTTCCGAATTGAATAATTGAATGCTATTTCATTGAATGATATTTCATTTCTATCTATGGTCGGCGACTTTTAAGGGGTCCCTTTAATCCGCCGCTGATAGGATCGGTAAGTCGGCACTTTTTAAAAAATATTTTTTCTAGACGAATTATACTTATGAGTATTAGTTTATTATAGCTGTTTGCGAGTATATAGTGTAGTGTCTATTACTAGTTTGGCTAATCCTGGCCATTTGATTGGCTAATGGTGATGACTGAATGTATTATTAGTTGACAGGGTAAGTAAATCATGAAGGCATTGCCTAGATAAGTTGTTGTGTGGCTATTTGAAGTTCAATGTGGTTGTATGATAGTGCTCAGATTTATGGTGAATTCGTTAACATTTAGGGTTGATTCTATTTGATTGATGTAGGGTATGATATAACCACGTGCTTGCGAACTATACATGTATACATGAATTTATTCATTTGTCAAATACTCATGATTGTCAATATATGTGTGTTACTCATGTCATGTAAATATGTTATACTCTCCATAATGGAGGACTGAATAAAATATAAAGTCAGAATCCTTTATGAAAAAGCAATGTCACACAAAAAACATAAACCAATATGCTTCTCGTAATTCGTCTACCTATAACGTTTTGTTATAGTTTTTCTTGTTATAGTTCGAAGAAGTAATTCACTATGAAATAAATCGGTAAGAAAATAAATGACTGAGACTTATATAAGTCTAAGACTGGCAGTAATAGATTAAAGCTCTGGAGGTTCTGCTGTTGTTCGGAACTACAAAGTAGTTAAAAGTTGAATTTCTTTGTAGGGTGAGGTATTAGCCTGAGTTTTGGAAACCGAACGATATTTCGCGCATGAAGTTTGATGTAGACCAAATTACTACATTTTTCTACACCCGCCATGCAATTGTTAAAGTTGTGTCCGTTCCATGAGTTTTCAGTACTTTGAATAATGTTTCCCCATCTGATCACCAAAAGTAGTTCTTCAATTAGCATATAATTATAGTCTGCATTACCTGCCCCTTTCTGTACTCAACTTATGCAGAATGTAATATCTCATACATGAGGACATGCTCTGAGAAAAGGTTACACGTTATAAACATTTAATTAATCGATAAAAATTTCCCGATGAACCACTTTTTTAAATATCTGGTTGACTCACAGTAAATCATCGCATCGTCCATGAATTCAATGATGACTTCTATATGTTTACAATAGAAGCTAGGAACCAGACTAAATTAGCATAAACAGCACGTGAATAATGACGTCATCCTTCCTTGAAATGTGTGTACTGATTATTTTAGTAAATATTGTAGTAATCCGAGGTAGGGGATTGTTTAGATTTTTTTACGACTTTTTTGTATTGCTCGTTTACTATTTTGCATAGCCATCTGATTTTGACATGAATGTACGTAATATTTGAATTTGTATTTATGCCATTGAATTGAAAAATTGGAACTATGTTCGTAGGCGGAAGGTTAATGGAAGCTCATCGGTGTGCAGGGAAATTAAAACCGATCGACTGTTGAGAAATGGTCTTAACTTTGTGTTCGTACCGAACAACAATAACAGTCTGTCGGATAAGTTAAAATCGGGAACTTTTTATTTTACCTCTAATATAAAAATGCACACTTTTAGCATTGGTTTAAACAAGTTTTATTTTTAAATAGTAAAATCTATAACTTTTCTTGTAGTAACACCAATTTCAAAACAATAATAAGACAACTAAATGAGTCATAGCTTTGTTAACTAACAACTTATAATTAATAATTCGTAGAAACCATATACTATGGAATATTTCTAAACCGGATTTGTCCGGACCTGGAGTAAGTCTGAATTCGAACATTTCCGGTTAAGAAAGTTTTCATTATATTTTCAGCCCAAAACATCATGATCAAGAGCCAGGGTACTTTATTTACTTTTTGAGCAGCACGGGTAAAATCATTTTACCACGATTGCGAGCAAAGACGCCCAGTTCTGAAAGTCCATGTTTTGCTCGTACTAGTGGTATAAATATTTTATCCGTGCTCAAAAAAGTTGATTACCCTGGCTGGCTCTTGGACTAATGAAGTGTATTGCCATGATAATTTCCGATAAGAGTAGTCCAGACAAAAGAGTTTCTTTCCACTATACACATTCTTTACTTCATTTCAGTGATCATATTATGTATGCAACCAGACATTTTACGACAATTCCTGATACAAGCTCACAAGATCGGGATGACGTCAAAGGAGTTTGTATTTATATACTGTAGATTTGAACCTTCAACAGAAACTACGTTGTTAACATCAGGTAATGTGAGACTCGTTCATTACATATAGCCTTCATGCCTTTTGATAAATATAAATATTCATTACATATAGCCTTCATGATATAGCCTGCTTGCCTTTTGATAAATATAAATATTCATTACATATAGCCTTCATGCCTTTTGATAAATATAAATATTCATTACATATAGCCTTCATGCCTTTTAATAAATATAAATGTTCATTACATATAGCCTTCATGCCTTTTAATAGATATAGATATTCATTACATAATTATAGTCTTCGTGCCTTTTAATAAATATAAATGATCATTACATATAATCTTCATGCCTTTGAATAGATATAAATATTTATCACATAATTATAGTATTCATGCCTTTTAATAGATGTAAATGTTCATTACATATAGCCTTCATGCCTTTTAATAAATACAAATATTCATTACATATCCTTCATGCCTTTTGATAAATACAAATATTCATTACATATCCTTCATGCCCTTTGATAAATACAAATAATCATTACATATCCTTCATGCCTTTTGATAAATACAAATATTCATTACATATCCTTCATGCCCTTTGATAAATACAAATAATCATTACATATCCTTCATGCCCTTTGATAAATACAAATATTCATTACATATCCTTCATGCCCTTTGATAAATACAAATAATCATTACATATCCTTCATGCCTTTTGATAAATACAAATATTCATTACATATCCTTCATGCCCTTTGATAAATACAAATATTCATTACATATCCTTCATGCCCTTTGATAAATACAAATAATCATTACATATCCTTCATGCCCTTTGATAAATACAAATAATCATTACATATCCTTCATGCCCTTTGATAAATACAAATAATCATTACATATCCTTCATGCCCTTTGATAAATACAAATAATCATTACATATCCTTCATGCCTTTTGATAAAGACAAATGTACATTACATATCCTTCATGCCCTTTGATAAATACAAATAATCATTACATATCCTTCATGCCCTTTGATAAATACAAATAATCATTACATATCCTTCATGCCCTTTGATAAAGACAAATGTACATTACATACAGTATTCATGCCTTTTGCGTATGACTAATCGTATTTCAGACCCATTGTCGAACACTGATATTTTCGGACCGTTGCTTCAAATTGGATTTTCAAATGTTGATGTTGAGCAATACAGAAATTTCACAGAACTCGCTAAAACAAAAACATTCAAGACGACACCTTCAGTAAACGGATGTTGTAATACGGTAAGTCGTATTTAATTAAAGTGTATAAAGCTGTATCTGCAAATCCTACCATTGGCAGACAAATTGTTTATATAAATGAAAAATAAAATTGTCCCAAAATTCGACCCCATTCACTATTAGAAGAAAAAGACTATATGATCGACTCAATCCTGCATTAATATGTGAAATTAGTCCATTTTGGTGTGGCCGCATTTTTTCCGACCAAACGAAATCGGGTCAAATTCTAGCGTTTCTTGTTCGATTTCTCGACAACGGATTGGTCTAGGAACTTAGTTTTGGTCTTATTTTGTGCAGAAATATATACATGAAACCGCTGCAAACTTTGATTTGAAGAATTCGTCCGTATTGCTTTATAATTTTGTATTTAGTAAAGGCGGTGCGCATTCACCGAAACGAACAGTTATAATATATAATTATACCAGTTGAATGGGGTCGAATTTACGGACACTTTTATTTTTCATTTAAGGTAATTATGGGTTAAGTTTTTGTGTTCATGTAGAATGTATTACAATTTTACCAACACAGGTCCGTTACTTCTGCCTGTGTTTTCAAGTAGAATGTACTACAGTGCGTTATGAAGAATTAATGACCGCTCAGGTATAGGCGACTTTACATTGGAAACGGGAGTGAGGGAGGTATAATAACATTAAATAATTCATGGGTTGTTCTGTTTGTTTATATTGACAAAGTTGTCGATCAGGTTAGAATTTCTGTTTTAGATAATAATATTTTTGAAGCTTCAAAATTATACACTGCTTTGAATGGAATAAAAGCGCTTTTATTCGCCATGAATACTCCAGTGGAAACAAATGTCCGTCAGAGGAACGCGAAACAAATGAAAACTGACAAAACAACATTCTTGCTTTCAAAGTTTTTCCAAAAAGATGTTTGTCACAATAAGAAACGAAACATCTTTGTTTATTTCACATAAAAAGTTGGAAGCAAAATTGTTAATAAAGACACAATTTCTTCATAAATATAAATATTTTCGAAGTACATGTAAATTGAATCTGCAGCAGATAAGTAGCTTTCTAGGATAAAAATGAATTGCCAATGAATTGAGGCGGACATTTTAATGAAGATTTGTGTCTAAGTATACTACCACCCATTGACAAATTACACATAAACGCAAAAGAAACGAACATTTTTTTGTAAATACAAAATGTCTACATGTTTATGATTATATTTCTATTACAACAATACGTTATGAATATTCATGAGCAAACATAAAGGAAACGAAGCCGCGATAAATCATGTGTACTGGGCCTTACTAAATATACTAGAGATATTCAGATTTTGAAGAAAAATAAATGACAATTAAGACATGTTTTTTTGGAAGGTGATAAAATCGTAACCGGTGAGCAATTTCCTGTCCGTGGACTCCATAACAGCTTGGTTAAAAGAACAGCCGCACAAGAAATAGTGCTCAACTGAATAGTGTTATTATATAGATGTATCTTGTATATTTCCCCCAATAATCTAAATATATCAAATCATTTTATCGTAACCACATGTAAAGAGCCAAGTGTCTCAATAAGTGCATGTCGGTAAAATTATGACTTATTCAAATGCGTAGAATTAAACCCGCGTATCCGCTGTTAGCATGTAGCCAATGAAATAACACGCCTGTGTTGCTGATTTGCATAATTTTAACCCGTTTTCGTAAAATAGTGCTACTTTCGGTTTTCGTCAGATGGATCAATATGTCTATGCATTTGCAATGGACTACCATCGATGTATGTCTTTTGTGCCATCTTGATATTATCTTGATATTCTTTTCTAATCGTATTGATTTATTGGCGACGCTGCAAATCGGAGATTAGCTAGTTCTCGTTAAAATCGGGGCCACACGTAATGAACGGAAAAAAGGAAGGGAGCACTTACTATTTACTTTTGTTATTTTATTTGGTTAAACGCGTTAATTTTTAGTATATTAGCAAAAATGTTAACACATAATTAATTAAAACTTTATTTCGGGTCATATGTATTGTAATATACACTAATAAATGCAACGGAAGGAACATCATACTGTAAATAAAACAGTTCATCACCATAACACTTACTCCTTACCGGATGTGACTTTTGATGGATGAAAACATCGCAAGCTGGACGAAAAACGACGATTCAGTTGATATTTTGCCGTAAATAAGGTGAGTTTGGTTTGTTTATCTGTGTTAAACAACAAAGGACTTTCGTTTTACTATACTGTTAAGTTATTATTATCTAATTTGGAGAATAACATACTAAAATAATTGTCAATATAGTCAGGCCTACTATGGGCCTTAATGTTGGAATAATTACCTGGGTCTTCTGTGGTGATAATCGTTACTCTAAATGTATATAACTAAGACCACAAGCACGTCTTGTCTCTCGCTCGCCAGGCTACCGAATGACTTCGCGCCATATCAGATCTCGTAAAGCGTCTCTAGTTACTAGATCGACCCAGACCACGCACCGACTTCCGGAAGAGCGAATCGGCCGCTTATGCAAATTCACTACAATACGATATTTGATGTTATTAATTTGTGTTGTTCAACAGACTTTCATTATATGATTATCATTATGACTGGAGAAGTTTACAAATGTTAACATTCGGAAATTTTATGATTTGCAGTGGAGTCAGTGCATGTATATTTTATTGTTTATGTATGCATTCATGTATTTTTATTAGATATCAATAAAACTACCTGGTGCAGTGTATGTAAGGTAAAAAACAATGCATTTGTTTTTTCATTTGCCAGGTTTGAATATTGCTTAGATATACGGGGATGCAAATCCCAGGATATAGTCACATTGACATATTATATACATGTATATCTGTTATTCACTTTAAGCTATGCTTGTTTTTGTCACAGGTAACTGTATCATGAATAGATTATAAATAAATGACCACTAAATAAAAACTGATTAAAAATATCACCATAAACAGGCCGTCCCTATTACTGCTACCTAGATCTTTACCAGTGTTAAATACACAACAGTACAAGTCTGCAATCATTCAACCATTTAATCCTCATAAGCATTTTTCTTTTTGTCGACAAAAAACATAAAATACTCTCAATAACAATAAAATAATACATCAACTGATCGCATTTCTTGACACACTGACGTCCATATTGATTTTTGCTTGGTGACCTTATTACTGCCTATTGCCCAACCAAATGCGAGATACGTAGTAAGGCGGGAAATTCCTGCATCAGTACTAACTCCATCCAATGTGCGGACCATCTAGCATTTGCTGAAATATCAAAACTGTGTTTTAACAGGATGTCCACAGTCAGGGAAAAAGTCAGGGAAAAAATATTTTTTCAAGGTCAGGGAATTGTCAGGGAATTTTGGAATTTAAGAAAATGAATTTTGAAATGACAAGTCTATAAATGATAAAACATGAAGAATAAAGGCTAAGGCAGTTTCTTTAATGTAATAATATTATTATTATTATGAAGGAAATGTAAACTGTACTGCAAGTTTGTGCATGCATCTGTCTTGTGTAACATTTTGTACCACAAATCAATATATATATACGGTTTTATACCCTACTTAAGAAAATAGTGTAATTCTTCTCATTTTCAATACTTACGGCTATGGGTTCTTTGTTTTGTAGAACTTAATATTTTGTCATGCTTATTAAGAATTTCAACTTTACTTTCACTTAATGTCTACAAGTTATTAGAAGTCAACATTTGTAACTGATATACATGTAATTACTTAGCACATGCATGGAGTGCTTAAATAATGTAATATTGTTAGATCTATATGTTAAGCTCTCTGTAACTGTACAAACTATATGCATGCATGTTAAAAATATGTGGTAGCTAAAACATTCTCCTTTGCTTGTAATAGACAAATTTCATTTTAGTTTTTATATGATTGACCAGTTATTCTATGAGTTGTAGCATATTGTGGATTAGCATGCCAATGATGGGCAAAATAATAAAGCTTTTCTGATAACATTTATATCTCTTCATAAGCGTTACTTGAAAACGAAAGTGAGAAAAGGCACTTCAAAATACAAATATATAAAAAGACTTATATATTAAATATCATTGAATTTTAAAGTGACGAACGAGACTTACATCAATTTCATTTTTGCAGATACTTTCTTTATATATACATGTATATCTTATTAGATTATAGCTTGTTGCTTCATCCATTTTGGCATGAGCTTTTTTTTTATGAGCACCACTTTGAACAGTTATAGCTTGCCTATGTACATGTAAATACATGTGCATAATATATAGAAACAGAATTGCAGAAAATAAAATAAAAAATAAGCTTTTGAAAATAAATTAGATATATAAGGCCAGAGTTTTTTTATCTTTCGTTTTACAAACCCGCCGGTCCTAATTTCTGAAAAATGGAATAAGAATAAAAGTCTGAAAGTGATATTTTATTTTATTTTTTGCGCCGGTTCTTCCGATCCATGCCACAAAAAAAATTAAAATTCCTCCTTACAATAGTAAAACCAATATTTGTTTAAACATACATATACATGTATGTATGTTGAAATAGAATAATAGAAATAAAAATTAAGGAAAAACAAACCTCCAAACAATCTAGATTAAATATATATGTACAAAAGAGTAATACAATAACAGTTGGTGAAGTATAAGGTGAAAATTGTTGGCTGTATGGGAGGAGGGGACCAACAGATGTCAGTACTTATGCATAAAATACACAAAGTTTAGTCAGGGAAATTTTATTTTAGTCAGGGAAAAGTCAGGGTATTTTGCTTTACTTAAATTGTGGACACCCTGTTTAATAAATCTAATGCATAAAAAAGCGACACATTTAAATAGCAGTGTTAATTTGAATTGAATGCAAATGGCAGTATGAAAGATAAATTGACTTGACTGTAGAAATGATATAAATCATCAATGAAAAATGTTTTAAAGACAGCTGCAGGAAATGTAAACAATAGTCTGGTTCCCTGCCAACAAATGGCAGGCGGAAACCGATGGAGGCGACACTCATGTGGAAGTCCTTGTTATTATCCAGGCATCGTGGGTAATAGAGTCGCTGCGGAAATAGGCATACATGTTAACATATTAAATTAATAAAAAAGAAATTAAAAAAAAAAATTCAATATTTATTTTTATTCATTTATTTATAATCTATATTATCAATTCATGATGCAGTAAACATATTAATAAAAATTTTTATTTTTTTTATTTATTATTTATTTATTATCTATTCATGATACAGTAAAACTGTTACCTATGTTTTTTGTCTGTCACTCAGTGATAAGATTAAATCATTATTCATTCTTTATTTTTTATACTTCCAGATCCCCTTACTTAAAGAGTCAAGTTTAAAAAAAATGAAGTTACTGCAACCAGAGACTGCTGCAACCTTACAATTACATGTATCATTGATGTCGAAGTTGGTTGTCAACCTTGATGAATGATTCTGAGTTTACTGTAGTGATGAGCATGGTTTTGATACTTATGCAGTTTTGCAACAGTGTACATGTAAAAATGTAAGTAGAAATAGAAAATTACTAATGATTAAATTAATTGGACAAATATGATCAGAAATGTAATATTTTCAGTGCATAATCAATTATCCATAATTTACATGTGTTATCAAACTCATTTGAGTCCATGCTTCGATCAACTTCAGTGCTTGGTGGTACCTGGCAAAATCCACTATGTAGACATCTATTACAAAGATTTGCCATAAAAGAACATTATACTCATTCACTTTCCCACTGACAAGTCAATTTTGGTAAATCTAAATAGTTAATGTAGTCAATAATAGTGATTGGACAATACAGATTATATCGTCATTTGTTATTGTACTGGTTGTGTCACTCACAGATACATACCGATACACCCGACGCCGTGTATTGATACATGCAGAAATAACCTTGAAATGATATTCTTGTCAGTCTACTAGCCTACGACTAGGCAGTATTGGGATATAAAATTGTTTGAAGTAATTAACTAATTATCCTTTGTTCTCAGTAAAGCTAAGTTGCTATTTTCATCCTAAATAATAATCCATGTTCAAAATGATATTATGCCTCCAAAGCAAACAGACAGTTGAATGTTTAAAGTAATGAAGTCTTCATCATGTCACATCAAAGATAACTATTTATGCATTTTTTGAAGTCTATGCATTTTGATACCTATCATATCACATCGTCCATATTGCAAAAGTGTCGCGATACGTTGTAACCATATCGTCCAAGCCCTATGCGGTAATACCACAATCTATGGATTCAATTAATACATTACTTTATATATACGTATGTCTAATATTCCTTATCAGGTAGCTTTTAATGTCTGTAAATTGAATAAGACTTAATCACTTATTCAGAAGTTTTGCTATTACTAACATTTTGCCAAGTGAAGGTAATTGCTTAATTAACATTGTGTGTCTATTTAAAAAACAACATTTGTGTATTTTCAGTTTATATATACCTGGAGCTGTGCTGCCATAACTGTGCTGTACTGCCTGAGAAATGCAAAGTCAACAAACTGTGGTTATGGTTGGAAAGTAGAGCTGCAACGATTCGCTCCGATGCATCGAAAACCCGGTTCTAAACCCGTCGATTCGATTTCGATTCGGAGACTGCATAATTCGATTCGATCTGCACTCTAAACACACGTGCTGACAAACGCACATCTGTATCCGCATTTTAAACACATTGACTTTTGTTACGCAGCGAACGATTGGTCAATATCATCACAAAACAATGCCGCTAAGCAACTACCATACAATGGCGACTCCGATTCTTAAAGACACACACAAAACATCAAAATCCAAGGTTTGGGAACATTTTGGTTTCCGTGACGAGTTAAACGGGAAAGCACTTGTAACACTTGTTTCGCGGATGTTTGTTATACCAAATCTGGAAGTACAACCTACCTTATGCAACACATGAAACGAAAACACTATGTTCTTTTTGTTTATTGTAGTTTATTGTGCCAAAAAATGTTAAATGTTATAAATTTCATAATCAGCAGATAGTTTCTGTTATACTGTGTGTCATACATTGTCATTATTTTTTATATTGATAATGTCAACAGAATTTTTGTTTATTATAGAATTGTTCTGATAATATACTTCTAGTTAAGTTTTTGTAATTGTAATTCATTGCAATGATACAAAAAAACAATACCCTATATGTACAACTATATTCTAAAAGACAGTATTCACGTCTTGGTTCAAGTATCACACAAACACCTAAACACATGAATCGAATCGAAAATAATCGAATCGAGGTATTTAATATCGGAATCGAATCGAATCAGCTTTAAGTGAATCGTTGCAGCTCTATTGGAAAGCAAACGTTGGAAGAGTTCTGACAAAGGAAACCAAGTCAGGGTTGGTTGAAAGGTAATAAGAATTAAAAAGATACATGTGGTTATTTTATCGTAAGTTATTTCAAATACCAAATATGTTAAGACACTAAGGACAGTCTTTGAACTTAGCCACAGGCCTGAAAACCGAGTCCACTACTGGTCAGGTGAAAATTGACTGATCAACGGACCGATGGTGAGGTGAAATTTTCAGGGGATATATTGTAATATGCATGCTTGAACCTTCAACCTCCTGTTTGCAAGCCAGATGCCCTACTTATTGAGCAGTTAATACTACAGCTAATGTATAAATACAAGTACTATATACAGTACTACTACACATGAGTTTATAATATGATAATTAAAGAATAAGTTTCTGTTAATTATACGATACCATCATTTGAAATATATATGTAAGAAATATACTTTCATAAATGTTGTAGAAACAAAATTTAATCATGCAAAAACAGGTTAAGATTCAGTATGGTAAAAGTTAATTCAGTCTGGTAAAACTTGTGTCTTCACAATGTCCAGTCATTGAAAAGGTTATTAATAAAGAGTGTAAGGATAATGGTATGATTGATCCATGATTTAAGGTTATTGATTTGGTAAAGTAACTATGATTGGAGTAAAACTCTTCCAGTATTGGCCAAGGATTCATAGGCTTGAATTTAATTCAATTTGTACAATATATTTGGAAGATGTCTAGATAAGTGCTTAGTTTGCAGTGCTTTTAACAATACTATGTGACAATTCATTGCCTTTTATCTTAATTCTTTTTTTATCTTGCTTTAGGATTAAGAAGAACTTTGAGTAGGTGGAGAACCTGCCTGTAATAAATCCTCATCCTTATCAACCAGAATTGGCAAAGATAACAGCAAGCTGTCAATTGTGCTTGCCAGAGGATTGCGCAACAACAAATTGCAACCAGACCAGCCTGACAAATCAGCAATATGGACACAGGAAACAAATGATCTGCAATTATTTTTTCATGACTTCATATTCTGAAATATTGAAAAGTCTGGAACTAAGGAAGAAACCAGTTGACTTAGGATATGCATTTTAACTCGATATACATTTGTATATGTTTTTAATCAGGAAGTTGGAAGGTTGGTAATGGAACCTTAATGACTATTTTGTGGTATGAAAAAGTATGTGCTGTTCAAATATTCTATGACTCATTGTCTTTTTGTTCAGCTGAAGATGTTCTAATTATAAGCTCACCAGAGCACAAAGTGAGCACATGGTGATCTATTGTGATCGTATGTTGTCAACTGCGTCAACAATTGCTTTAAACAACATCTACTGAAACACTTTCAAAGAAATTTTACAGGGATGTTAGTTGCATGAAGCTATCTAAGATATACCAAAATTGGGTAAAAAAAATCATTTCATTAAAAATCTGGTTGCCATGGCAACCAATAGGATAATCTTAAAAATCTTGTCCAAAACCACAGGGCCTTGAGTTAAGATATTTGGTGTGTAGCATTGTGTAGTTGACCTCTATCAAGTTTTTTCAAGTTACGGCCCTAGTTAGTACTGGTTAAGGCCTAAATTAAGTCCAGGAAAGCTAGTTAGAATAAATGCCCGCCACTATATGACTGAAATAATGTTGAAAATGGCGTACAACCCGATGAAACAAACAAATGAAACTATTGCCCATGGGTTGCCAGGAGTCACTTCATTGTACATAGACTTATATGGGGAATTTTTAAAAATCTTCTGGTCAAAAACTACAATGCCTAGAGCTTAGATATTTAGTATGTTGCATTGTCTAGTGGACCTCTTCCAACTTTATTCAAATTATTGCCCTGTGGTCAAATTTAGCCCAAACCAGGGGTTTTCCCCACTTTATATAGGATTATTATAGGCAAATTTAAAAAGTCCTCTTGTCCAAAACTGCAAGGCTTAGAGCTCAGATATTCGATGTGTAGCTTAATCTAGTGGACTTTACCAAGTTTGTTAAAATTATTGCCCTTGGGTCAAAATTGGCCCAATCCCATGGGCTTACTCTATAACATAAAGGATTATGAAGGAAAATAAAACATGTTCTTGTCCAAAACTGCATGGCTTAGAACTTAGATATTTGGGGTGTAGCATCATCTAGTGGACCTCTACCAAGATTATTCAAGTTGTGGCCCCGGTGTCAAAAAATTTTCTCCGCCCTTGGGTAATTTGATTTTTCATAGACAGGATGATTTTAAAAATCTTCTTAGATATTTTGTGTGAAGAATCCACTTGACATCTACCAAGTTTGTTCAAATTATGCCAGACTCATTCTCGCTTAGCCGCGACAAATGCCTACAAAAATGACGTTGATGAAAGTCTTCAAATTTATTTTCTGTGTGCATACTTTGATAAATATACATGTCAATAGTAAAATTCCGAAATTTTATCAGTACAAGTATCATACTTTTCAAGATAGGAGCAACCAAATAAAGACACACATGAATAGTTTAAACAATGTACGAGTCATTTCTCTATGTGTAACATCTTTAAATAAAAGAAAACGACTTGTAATATTGAATTTAATATTTTGTTTTCAACAAAAGTATATGTTTACCAACATGAATCAATGCAAAAAGAATGAAATAGAAACACATTTTTGAAATTAAACACAATTTAAAAGATAGCTTTAACAAAATCTTCTGAGCATTTTCATAATCATAACCAAACATTATTGACATACAACGTACCCGTTGATATAATGTTACTTTATACTACGTATACAAATCATTATCCATTGTATTTATATACTCAACACCGATATAATTCTGCCATGGCTTCATTCTACTACAGGCTATTATAACATCATTGTCCCGTACCTGGTTCAGAATTGTCCCGTACCTTGTAAGCTAGGAATCATTCAAAATCTTCATGTAAAATGGCATTATTGTGTTGTTCTTTTCAGTTATCAATTTCTATAAGAGGTATTGGTAAGCTACATTACAACAAAACACAGTCTTTTACGTTTTTCTTTCTTCATATCTATGTTACTTACTATGAAATGCATTTAAGCAAATTTACTGTTTCAGAAGCATTTGACATTTTTGTTAAACATTATAATACATTAGATTTCATCTCCTTTCCTCAAAGTCATAATAACATCATATAAAGACGCAATCTCGCATTTCTAAATTCAAATAATGTTACAAAATCTGCCATTATCATACTGTCCGGTACCTTGTACTTAAGTTCAACGTTTTGTGCTTTTTGTTTCTTTTTCTGTGCGTTTTATGTCTCAGCCATCATTGACGTTTCATCACCAACACCAGATGTACGTTTATTTTTTGCTATAGCTTTTGGATTCAGAATAACTTTAATTACGTGTCCATTATTCAAACAAAATTCAATGGCATTCATGACGCTCAGCAATTTTATTACACTTTTTCCATACATTGCTATTAAGTTTCATTGTCATCTTCGTCAATATCAGTCATTTATACAATATAGCATTACGTGTCAATCACCACTGCAACGTTATCTTCTTCTCAATTCAACCATAGGCAGTTTTTTATTCGTTTTCGTATTCTGTTGTTATCGATATCAGTTTCTTTCACTTCATATTTCTCATTCACTCGTAAGGAGGTCTGAATCTATGTCACTCTGTAATAACTAATTCTATGCTGACTTACGTGCAAAAGTAGCCCTTTTTAACCTCTAGGCCATGCTTCAACTAGATATGTACATTAAATGCCATATACAAAGTCACATTCATTGTCAAAACATTCACTGCATGCACACATTGTTTCTCTTGTACCAATTAGTCCATTTCCTTCGGACATATGACTATGGACTTTCATTTTCCTCTTGATATGTTTAATACTGTCTTCATCTACACTCTATGCTGATTCCATGTATTCCTCTTCATCGTCCTCGACCAACTTAATTGAAATGACAGCTTACTACACCCCAATATTCCATTATTGTACTTACACATCAACCTGAGAATTAGGTATTCCTGTTACTTCAGGAGAAAGTTTACGCAGATTTTTCTTTATGTTTCACAATATTTCCTGACTAGTATGAGATTGAGTTCTCGTTCTTCTTCAGTAAATTCAGACATAGGAAGCTTGTTCATACTGACTTTCTCTTTCATGTTTAACACTTCCTCTCTTAGCAGAGCATTCTGTCCATATTTACATGCCTTCAAGTGATGTGCCTTTGTGTTTGCCATTCTGAAATACAAAACAAAAATACAACGATTTTGTTTCTTTATTCGTCCTTTCTGCCTACTTTATATGGACAAATGCAACTTTAATCCTCCAAATTATGTTCCTTTATCAATAGAAATATCTCGATTAGGACCACACAAGATCTATTTATGTTCTTCTACATTTAAAAACATAATAAGGAAGCACCAGGTACGGGACAAATCATAACCAGATACGGGACAGTGTTTAAAAGACATGGTATCAAGAACATAGATATATTATAGTGCCAACTTATCTATAATAAAAATCTGATTCTATACTTATGTACATCAAAATTATATTTAGATGAAATATTTCGAAACAGTAAAAAATACTTCACATGCAAAATTAATAACTAATTTTTTTCTGACAACCATTTGTTGTCAACATGTACCAAAAGCGTTTTGATAAGCCAGTTGCAACAAAAATCCTGAATATGCAAGCTGTTTGCATGTTTTAATTTCCTCATTAGCATTCATAATTGCTTACAACCAGGTACGAGCCACTAAAACCAGGTACGTGACGAAACTGAATGCTTCTTAGTGTGAAACCTATGTCGTATTTGGCTTTTCAGTGCATCACCAATAAAAAATATACATTCAAAGATTGTATTTAAATCTTACCTTCATAGAAATCTTGTCAGTCATTCAGATGCAGCACTCGTTAAAATATGTCGATAAAAATGTCGTTTTCACCTAATAACATGTGCGAGTTTCAAACGAATGGTGGCAAAAGTTATTTTGAAAACAGGAGCAAGATTCTTGGCGTCATCTGAGCTAAATTTAAGAAACGAGCGGAAGAAATTATGGACATAACGTTGTTAATACATAATGTTTGTCCCGTAACTGTTGTCCCGTACCTGTTTTTTTGTCCATTTTTTTTGTTTTGTTGGTAAATATTTTTCTTCTGCTTCAAATGTTAGATGCTGTTTGACTCTTGATACTTAGACAAATGTGTCATCTACGGATAGGAATAGACAGTTAACATATAACGGCGACTAAAAAATAGAAATATGCATTTAAAGCGTTGACTCGTACCTGTTTTCTTAAAAATTACGCACATAACTTTCAGATAGCATGTCAATTTGAGCATTTATTGCGCAATATTACTCGGTAAAATACTTTTCTCGGTGAATAATTAGCATATATGCGTTTGATCTGTGATTTCAATATGGTAGTGCGATAAATGGTTTAAATGTATATAATATCATAGTGTTAGACTCGTACATGGTGGACATTTTGAAGACAAGTACAAACAAGGTAGCAATAATTCAATAGATGCTGTCTTGGGAAGAATCACATTATGTGTAGACAAGGCCCCGTTAGTGATGTAAATCGGCCATAATTTCATTTTCTAAAGACATTTTAGGTATGAAAATTATGGTTTGTAAAATGTTATTTTTCGTGAAGACAGTCTGATTTTGGCTCCCTATGTCTCTTTCATCGTGTGGTACGTCGTTCTGTGATGAGATGAACTCTTTATATTATGTTCATCTATTGCAAATATCGTCACTCTTTACAGAGACACATTTGAAAGTGTTCTTACAACTGTTTATACGAAGTTATAAACGTAAAAATACTGAAGACAGCATTTGTCGCACTTAAGTGAGCATGAGTGGGCAATGGGGTCAAAATTGGCCCCCAGACTTATATAGGAAAACTGGAAGAAATCTACTTGTCAGAAACTACATTAATTAGACTTAAGATGCTTGTATGTAGCATCATCTACTTGAATTCTGCCTAATTTGGTAATATTATGGCCCTGGGGTAAAAATTGGCTCCACCCTGGTGTCACTTGAATTTACTGTCTGTAAGAATCTTTTTTTTCTGGTGAGCGATATTGGGCCATAATGTTCCTCTTATTTTTAAATAATATTATGTTATAATTCTTGAGTATCTTAATTTAAGTGACAGTCAATCCTGTTATTGGTCAACAAAGGTCAACCTTGGGAAAGACAAAATGTGGTTTTATTGACAGGTTTAATGTCTGTATTAATATATTCAGCAGAGCTAATTTACATATACCTGGTTCATATCATGAATTTGATTCTTACAATAATGATCAAATTTCTGAATAAAATGATATCAATACATGTGTGGCAGTAATGGAAAAAAGTCCAGTTTATTTTCAAAAGCTATTTAAAGTTTTTACTGTTTTTTAATTTATTATATATTATAAGTTTTATATGATATGCGTTGTATAATTATTACACTCTAAAAATTGCAATAAATTCGAAAAAAAAATACTATGTTAGTTGTACCTTCCTTAGCTGCAAGTTGTATGAATAACCACTGTGGTGTTTATCAGTTGATGCTTGTATCCTTGTCCTGTGTCTACCATAATCTGTATGCAATTTGTACTTCATCATCATCAAGCATGTCCATAAGTATCATTTAAACATTATGTCTAAAGATATGGCTCATATCAGTGGATATTTGTGAATATAACTTGACAGAATGACCAACGATCCTTGCGCTTTGAATCATTGCCCTTGGTCAGTAGATGATTCATACAGATTTTAGGGTCAAGAAGTCAAAAAGTCATATGACCTTCAGTGGAAATACGGTGAATTACTTTACATACACATTTTAGCATAACTCTGTCAACAGTATTGTTAAAGTTATGCCCCCTTTTAACTGAAAAACTTTTGTATAATTTTTTATTAAGCCCATTGTCTTGCACATTTTCACAAATATTCATTTCAAATTGGGAAAACTTACATATAGTGATATGGTGCAGTTGTAAGACAGAGGGTATAACTGTGTAAGCAGTATTTTTAGAGTTATATCCCTTTTTAACTAAGTTGATTGTTTGAAAACCATCAAAGATATTTAATTAAGACGTTGAACTCTTTGTTATGGGGACATGGCACATCTGTGGGACCGGCAGAATAACTCTGTCAACAGTATTTACAGAGTTATGCCCCTTTTTTACTTAGATTTTTTTGGGTTAAAATAGGTAAAATAGTATAATATCTTGAAGACTTTCAAAGATATTCAAATCAAACATTGAATAATTCATTATGGGGACAAGGCGCCTCTGTAGGACAAGTGGCATAACTCTGTTAACAGTATTTTTAGAATTATGCCCCTTTTTCACTTTAATAGATTTTCTCCTCTATCAAGCATTTGTTTACACTGATGACTTATGAATGTCGAGCACGCTGTCCTCGAACAGTTCTTCCTATTGCTAAGAAACTAGTGAATCGTATGCCTTTCTTCAATGTCAAGCACATAGAGTCTACAGGTATATAACAATGTATAAATGAAAAGTCGGTCCGTTAGTGTAAATGTTAAAATATTGTGCATGGGTACGAACCATATGGGTACATTTTTCTCTTTTATGCTTCGTATGAAAAAGATCACCTTCCGACAGTACTTTGATTAATATATGGCGTTTCTTTCGCAGTTCAGTGTACATGATTCTGTTTGTATAATCGGTTATCATGTGCTTTCAGACAGATGAGTTTGGTGTGTCCTTGTATTACACAATACTACTGGCGGCCGACATGTGTATGAATAGTTCAAACATCGTACCGTTTAATACGTCAAATCTTGAAAGAACGTTGCATTCAAGTAAGTTGATGGCGTATAACTTTTTTTTATACAAAAACATTTTTTTCTTATTTTGAAATTAACTATTAGACAAAAATGAGTGTTTAGGATGGTCGAATTCGTCTCGAAACTCTAAACAGCATGCTTTAGATTAAATAGGCTGAATCGCTGCAACACAACTGTTTAACTCTCCCATTTCTACATGATAAAAAGTAATGATTTTCCCTTGGATAAATCAAAATGCAGAAATCGTCTTTAACGTTGATTACGTTACTCGCACTAGTTTAACTACAGTGGTAAAAATACAAATGCTCGAGTTTTGTTCTTTCAGCAAGATTTGGTCCAAAGGATGTGTCAAAGTCTGGGAGGATTATTGAGGATATTCTTGTTACATATTACCAACATGGTGGTTTTAAAACAATAGGACATATCAAGAACAAGTACCAGAAACATGTTGAATTAGTCTGGTTAAGTGGGAATGTTCCTTCAGACTCCCCGGCATGTGGTTGGAAGGGAGACCAGTGCACAGGCAGTGAAAGTAAGATTTTAAATCAGTCATGTCTTAGTTAATAATTACCTTTGAATTATGTCCACCACTCCAGGTGAACAGTTGATTATGGTCGGAACAAAACGTATAACCCCCACACTATCTAAAATGTGATGTATCGGCACTTGCTCCAAAGATCATGCATTGGTAAACGGGGTGTTTATAAGTTCAATGTATTGTGTGACATACGGAATTTTCATTCTCCTAGAAGAGCTGATAAACCTATGAATAAAAACATTCTTTACCTAACAGTCGTATTCTTTATTTCCTTAATTGTTCCATTGTTCAGAGGTTTGTCTGTGCATAAATGATCAATATCACAAGTACTGAATCCTTTATATCAGTGTGAATACTTGAATTCTACAGGTCCACTCCAAACATGATTTGGTGGTTGTTTGACAAAATAATATATGTACTTTTTTCAAGCGTAACAAAGATGCCAACCTACCAACCCACTGTTTTTAACTTGAGTCGCCCAACCGCAAACGAACATTTTCTGGGGATGCCTTTATTTTCTAATTGAGCCATACATACTGGGTAATAATTCTGTTTTGAGGTTTTGGAAAATATACATACAGTCAAAACTGTGTTCAGCAGTCAGTCAAGGAAAATGGCCAATTTGACCGCTTAAGACAGGTAGTAATGCAGACAACGTTTTATTAATATTTTTATCTATATCAACAAAACATGCAGCAGCATCTAAGAACCACCAATGCACTAAATTGCGGATGCTCTCATAAATAGTACAAATTTTACTACTTATGAGGTTTAAATGTCTGCTCTATTTGTGTAACTAATAGTTTTACACCGAAATATTTACAGTCAAACATGTGTATGAGACCAACTCCGAATAAAGGCCACTCTCTAAAAAATTGTCACTGATAATTTAGAACAAACTGACCTTCGAAAAAAGGCCATCTGTTAATAAAGGTCACACTTTGGCTTTCTCAAGAATGGCCTTTACTCACAGGTTTGGCTGTATATTAAATCAGATAATAGGAGTTTGTTTTAAGTAAAACAAATCATATTCCAGAAAGCAATAACAACGCTGCAATAATCGGAAGTCTTGTTTCCATGGCAGTAATTCTCATCATCGCTGGAGTACTGTACGCCTACTACAGGTATGCTAACATGTGTTTCACAGTAAAATACCATCTTTGTCATCAGTTCAGATTTTAATATCGTGTTGGTCCCATTTTCAAGTTGAAATATAGAGGCAATATTTAAAACCCTTCCGAAAATAACAGATCATTGTCACGTTGTGCTATACTGTAACAATACCTTTGTCGTCCCGTCAATTTATGTGTTATCAGTATGAAGGTATTATATCCATATAAGACTGCACTTTTTCACATGCTCGCTGGCAATGCTTCTAAAATGTTCATATCTGAAAAATAATACTGATCAATTATCTGTATTTGTTTGATAGTTACTCTAGATACTTTAATTTATTTTACAACACACAGTTTGAACATTTTATAAGAGTTGTTGCCCTTGTTGAAAATTAGAAAAATGTTAATCATGCCACCTTTCGAACGAAAGAGGGTGTATATTGCTTTGCCCATGTCGGTCGGTCCGTCCGTAACAAATCTTGTCCGACCTGTAACTAGAGAACAATTAGGCATAGGCTCTTCAGATTTGGTTGTGAGGTTGGTCATCACATGTGGATGACCCCTATTGATTTGAGGTCAGTATGTTAAAGGTCAAGGTTAGTGACCTTCAGCACAAAAACATTGTCCGACCAATTACTAGAGTACGATTTGACAAAGGCTCTTCAGATTTTGTTGGGTGGTTGGTCATCATATGTAGATGGCCCATATTGATTTTGAGATCGGTATGTCATGGGTCAAGAACACAGTGACCTTCAGTACCTTGCCTGGCAAATTTGGCCTTAGGTCCTCAAATTTGGCTGAGAGGTTGGCCATTGCATAATGATGACCCTATTTATTTTAAGTTCAATAGGGCAAAAGTCGAGGTGTTGGCCGTAAGGGGCATTCGTGTTTCACAAACACTTCTTGTTTCTGAAAATATTACACGGTGACTTACATTTTTTCTTCATCAAATTAGATTGATATCGTGTTTTTGCATCTTTCTACCGTAAGTTTTGATTAAAATCGATCTCCCTTACGAAAAATGGCTTACTCTTATTGACTTCAATGCGAGTTCAAGTTCAAACTTTATTTATTGTCGGAAAAGAAGATTTTAACATTAGCTATGAATAGCTATTGGCCGGTTCAATGCAAAATTTAAGGGCACACTCTTGATAAGACAAAGCATCTGCAGCATGTCATGAGTCACCTGCATGCACGAAACAGCCCCAACCAGTATTAGACCAAATTGAATCAACATTTCTTTGCTAATATAGGTTGTGATAAGAAAACCTGTAATTTATAATTTTATATAAATAAATAAGTATTTTTGTAGACTTCGACCTTTTAATAGTAAGTTGATACGTATAATACATATTTCAGCAGCTTAAACGGATTTTATACTGTAGCGGTTTTCGGATTGCGAAATTATCTGAAAAAAGAAAAGCTTTATTTATTTTGTTCAAACTGCTCAGAATGTGGCAGTATTTTTTTATGTATATTATCATATGCATGATCATTTTATAACAAAATAAATTCTGTACCATTTAGTCCTACCCTATCTGTCAATTTGACTGGACAATATGGTGTATCAAATATTCCAAAATCCCAAAAGTTGGAGAAAAAATATTTTTTAAAATTCAAACTCGATATAATTGGCATTTGCAAATGTTCAGTGAAAATAAGAACATTTCCAGGATTTATCCATAGTTCAAGTTTGTTTGTTACATTCCACAAATCGGCTGTTTTGTCAAGGATCAAACTCGTTTCTATCATTTTTTAGCTTGCGCCTTTAGGCAAATCAACGATAAAACAGCTTATTTAGTAAAAAATTAATAAAAACTTTTTTTATCCGTGAAGTTGACGGTTACTTACGAAAGAGTAAATAAGGACTCGTTAGAATATACAGTACATGAAAAGTATTTTGTTGAAGCGGTCGCCGTATGTAACTGAAATATCACCAAAAATGGAGGTAAATCCATTGAAATTAAATAGTTACAGGTATTTTTTTAGGAAAGCGAGACTGGAGAAAGAATTGTTAAACATGATTTGGAAGGTCAATAATAACGAGATAAAATTAAGAAGACCACGTGCTGCAACGCAGAACTCAATGCAAGGTCAAGTTCAAGGAGGGAACTCGGCTCATCCGAAAAAGAAACTTGTCCGAACTGTAAGTAAAACAAACCACTTTCTTCACTTCAAACAACAAGAAGGCTTATGCATAGACATTTTGTGAAAATCAAATGATTATAAAAAAATGTTGGCTCTGATTTATTAAAATTCCTTTTTCCTAACAATTTACAACACATGAAAGAATTAATCGTCGCCCTAATTCCAGAATGTTGTAACTCCATTTTTTGAAAAAAATGAGTTTTTGGTATCAAAATGTTCGTCTTTTCAAGCTCTATCTAGTGGTATGAGCAGCAACACTCTGGAACCTACCTATATTGAGATATTGCCAGGGTCAGATTGTTCTATGTCCATAAATTGCAACAAAATTCAAGTCCAGACTGTTGTAACTTTTGAGCCAATAGCTTTCCAGGATACTGGTCACGTGATACCATCTTTTCAACAATTTTTGGAGGTTGATTTTGGCTTCTGGCGTGTAAGTGTTTTATTTTAAATGGTATGTAATTAATGAAATATGAATAATTTGTTGTACTGTTCCAAACATTGAGTAGAAAAAACTTCTACTCTTAATCGTTGAATAAATTCAAAGCAACAAAGTTAGTGATATTATTCGGATACGACAATGTTTGGATAAACTTGTTGTCTAGTCCACCAATTAATGCCATCTTTCAGTGTATATGCAGTGCTAACTTTTTATAACTAAGTGATCGGTTGTCCTGATCGTTACCTACTGAATGCGATTATTCTGTATGCAATATTATAACAGAATATAGCATAAACCAGGCATAAGGGGAATGCGTGCTGTTGCACTTTTGCTTTTGAGGAGACCAAATCACATCCGATTACATCTATTGACATAGTTGCACTATGTGTTTCCAAAGGATCTCTTTTCAGACTATAATTATTAGACAATATGTAAAGTTTTCTGGCATAGTTACAAAGTCGGTGCTAGGGGCGTGAGTGTTGACCACTCATGAACAGACCCAATCAAACTGGGTATGGATTAAGTGTTGTTTTACTGTCTGGTCCTTTGGGATCATGGAGTATACTCAATACTGGTATAATAGAGTTCAACTTAAGCCGGTGCCAGGGTGCATAAGTGGTGTTGCACATTCCATTACCACTCATAGACCTTATCTAACTGGGTCTGCTATTATATTTCTTGGTTGTATTCAGAGCTTCCAAAGGATCTCCTTTCAGATTATATAAACTATCGCAACAATAGTCTTTATGTGCTCGTGTAGCGGCCGTAAAATGTCGCCCTGTACTTCAGTGTTGCCGGTGCTAGAGGCGTGAGTGGTGTTGCACTTTTCACTAACACGCATGAGCAGACCCAAACAGACAAACTGGGTCTGCTATAGTATTTTTTTTGGTTACAAGGATCTCCTTTCATATTATATTGTTGCATTTTCTGGTCAATTTGGATGATGGAGTATAAATTGGTATACTCAAGTTCCGCATATGCCGGTGCTAGGGTGTGCTTTCAAAGGATCTCATTTCAGATTATATGCCATCATACTATCTTGTTAGCATCCAGTGCTTGCATAAGGCTTCTTCAGATTATACTGATATCCTGTATTTATCATAAGGCCATGAAACTAATAGTGGCAAAACATAACACGTCTAGTGGCCGTTTTCATCCTCCAAAAAAGAGAATGCACGTAAATTTCTATTTATTGTATGAGATACTTTTAGCAGACATTGTTTGTCATTAAGTGCTCCACATGTATATCATTGAATAATAATTTGTCACGAGATAATATCGACACTAATACGAAAGGACCGAAGGTAAAACGTACGCCTATTGATTCCTATGCGAGCCTAAATCGTGCACCTTCCAAAATTCAAATTCGTTGCATTCGGCAATTTTTCGCGCATTTTGAATTAAAGCATTTATGCTAATTTGCACATTTTTGCGTGCTTTGTAAGTTTAAAAAAAAACGTTATTTGTGTGAAATGTTATCTGCGTTCTTAAATTGAGAATCACTGAGCTTACTGTAGAATATACCTTCTCATGAATGAATCCAACAAAAAAATTTGAGGGTTCAACATTTCATTTAATTGAAATTTTAGGAGACAATACAGATAATTAGAATTACAAAAGTTAATTTGCTTTAAAAAATAAGTTCAATTTCAATGTAGTTACGATCGATATTTCCAAATTTTGTTTGTTGTTGTATATCAAAGTGTTATTATTCCAAAATGTGGAATATATTGTTTTGTGGCTTATCCTCCATTTTGACAGGCACGGTTCACTGTGTCAAAGACCGTGTACGGTCATAATAAAATAATGCCTCAGATTTTATCATAATCCTGCAATGAATGTACAAGAAACTATAAAAATAAATATAAAACAATAAAATAGCTTCATCTTTATTGCTGTAACTAAACATATCCTGACATATTAAGGGTCAGATTGTTGTAACTCTTAAGAACAATCTGGTTCTTCCATTTTTTCGTAAAAATGTGAATTTTCTGTGAATTATAATATTTTTAGTGTTACTTTATTTTAAGAGTATCCATAGCAACATCTTCATATTCTATATTGTAAAAATAGAAATCAATCTGTAAAAGCAGATATATTTTATTTTAAATTCGGTTGAGTAGGTAAAAAGTTATAGCCTTTCAAAACTTTGAACTCGATTTTCTCGAAATGTACAAAATACGACTTACAACATTATGGAATTAGAGCGACGTAATGACTGGTAAACATATCATTATCAATGTCAAAAAGAGATCGACAATGGAACGTATGGTTCCCTGATTGCCATTCCGTTTAAACCGCGTTTGGAAGATAATGACATTTTGTTCAGAGCCCGCTGAAGTCGGTATAACTGTTGTATATACTGTATGTTACATGTTTCACAGTTTGGCCATTGACAAGTGTAATTAGTTAACAATATTGATACTTGCAAATGTCGGATGATTTAGTTGTCGAGAACCAGACGGTAATTTGTCATTTCAGGTTGTTTTGTTAGATAATTGGCTTCCTTATATGAAATATATCATACGTGGTCTAATTTTAATGTCATTTTGGCGAAGAATTCTAGAAAATGTTAAGTGTAACATGATCGCTTCATTTATTACACGCCCGTTTAACTCATAACGAGTGTAATTTATCCCGTGCGTACTCGGAAAACCCAAAGCTATCTAACTGCAATTTCGATATTTTTACCCAAAGGCCTGTATTCGTCACAATTTTGAAAAAAACTTACCTGTTGACAAACAATATGGGTGCTCACAACGAGGACGGAAGTTCCTCACAACATTTTTGCCGAAGGATAAATTACACTTGTTATGAGTTAAAACGGGCATGTTATTACATTTCTGCGCGTTACATTTCAGGACACGAGGGGCACGCTTGGTTTAGGATCAACAAGTAGTATAGATAAAACATTATTGTTCGCTCCTGTTGGAAGCTACAAGGTTAGTATTACGTATGTATACACACCGACCAGACAACATCTCTGTCTGGGCCCGAGATAATAAACTTTGAGATTAAAATTTCATCTCTAATATCAAATTTCATCGTCATTATTCTTAAGATATTTTTATACAATTATGCTAACCCTGAAAGAATAGTTAGTAGACATATTTTTCTTTAATCAAAATACACGGTACATGTATAAACTTACATCATTATTGAGTCTTAATTCTAAAGTGGAATACGAAAATATTGATCTTAAGTCTTATACTCTCAAACAATGAATACACTACAGTGATCAATATTCACATCTCTTCAACTTATAATATACACGACGGTTGCATTCCAAAGTTCGAATATTTCACTGAAGTAGAATTTTGATACTGAAATACCTGTGAACAAAGGCCACTCTTAGGAAAGACAAAATATGGTTTTTAATGACAGGCGGTCTTTATTATGAAGTCATTTTGTTGAAATAATGAAGATTTTAAAAAGTCTTTATCGACAGGAAGCCTTTATTCGGTAATCATTTTGTAATAGATAATCAATGACGGTTTTATGACTTTTATTCACACGGTGGCTTTTATTCAGAGTTGGCCGCAATCACTTGCTTGACTGTAATTTGATATAATTTATTCTCTGTACGGTTTTACTTGAATTTCATTGTTGCTGGTCTTAACCTTGAGTATTGCTTGAAGGAATGAAATATTGGAAGCGTGAATTAATTGTGAGTACTTAACATTATAGGGATCAATTGTTGCAGTAAAAGATATACAGAGACGGAGCATTCAGTTAACTCGCGAGACTCTCCGAGATTTGAAATCCGTAAGTAGATTGATTTTAGCGCGAACCAACGAAACTATACTGCACTAGCGTGGGCCAAAAAGGATCTTATTGCACATTTTATCAATACAATGTATAAAAAGTGTTTATTTGATATCTTTTGTATCGTTAAATTTGTATAAAAGAGTTGCTTATCTGACATCATTGTTTATCTTATATTGTTCATTCTATATCATATATTTTACATAAGAAAACATAAGATATCAACATTCGTATTCAGCCTTTTATTATCAAATCTATGTTAAGCTATACACTTTACAACTTGACATTATGCGGTAAAACATGTGTTAAATCTAACTTGGTTACAGTGATTGTTTAATCCACTAAGTGGATGTCTTTTAAAATATGCTGTTTTCCTTCCTAGATGATTTCAGATTAAAATAGCATGGTTAAGTTTATGTTGCTATGAATGCTTTTACAAAATCAAAGCTTAACATTTGTATGCAAGTAAGTTTTTACTTCATTCCTATAAACGCCAAGTGTCCTGAATACCGAAAGGAACCAGGTTCGAATCTCAGTCAATTCTATGAAAAATTGACAAAAAAGACGATGTTCCTCCAGAAGTGGAGAAATATCCGTCTCCTTTTGGAAGGATAAGTTAGTACTGGTTAGAATACAGTCCTGAAAAACTGGTTTGGTAAACCGGCTCCATTGTTTAACTGAAATATTGTTGAAGCCACTGAAACAGAACAGATGTTAACATTTTATCCTACAGTTACGAGAACTTCAACACGAAAACTTGAACCCTTTCATTGGTGTCAGTTTGGAGACAGGGAACAGTTATATCCTGATGAAATATTGTGCAAAAGGGAGTTTACAGGTAAAACTACAAGAAGAACCCATTCATTGACATAATCTGAGCTTTTATAGATTTATACCTGAATCTTACTACACCTCGGAAACCCGCCCATGTGGTCGTGTGGATAAGGCCGCTGACTTCAAATCACTGTAACCTCTCACTGATAGAGGGTCGTGGGTTAGAGCCCAGCTACCGACCATGTCTCTTTATGTGAGAAAGGAGGCAGTTACAGGAGCGATTAATCATCAGGTGAACTGTCCTCCTCATATGACTCCGCCTTTTGAAAAGTGGCGTAAAACTCTACCAAACGAACAAACAATACTGCACCATGTTCGGAAATATAAAATATTTTATCCTAAAGATATGGGTATCTTTTAGTCATCAGTTGTCAACTATGTATCATTAACAAAATTTGTAAAACCTTGTAACCAGATACTAGTATCTTAGCTAAGAAGCTTTGATGCAACTTGTCACCAAGTTAGCTCTTATTAGACGAGTTGTCGCCCTTTTTATCCCGCAGAACTACTCGAATTTGACGATGTCGTTATTATTATTTTCGCACGTGAAACATGATTTTCTATTTATCTTCAGTCAAGAGACAATTGAATCCGATCATTTCGCAAAGTTCTTCCTATTTATATATTTTTGCAGCAATACAAATTCTAAGACTAATTGTTAGTGGGTCTTCCGATTTGTAAAAATAACCCAAAGCACGCATATTGGACATAAGTCCATTTTCGTGTTTTAGACACGTTTTTGTACATATATGGCTCTATTTGCAGGACGTTTTAGAAAATGACGATATAAAACTGGACAATATGTTTAAGATGTCTTTCTTAATGGATTTAGGAAGGGTATGTTTTCAGTATTGATTACAGTTTTAATTAGAGACCACAGGGTTTAGATTTTAATCTGACACACTATTCCACAGGGTTTTGATAATTTAACATTTGTTCCACAGGGTTTAGATTTTATCCCACAGGGTTTAGATAATTTAACATTTGTTCCACAAGCTCTAGATTTTAATCAAACACACTATTCCACAGGGTTTAGATAATTTAACATTTGTTCCACAGGGTTTAGATTTTATCCCACAGGGTTTAGATAATTTAACATTTATTCCACAAGCTCTAGATTTTAATCAAACACACTATTCCACAGGGTTTAGATAATTTAACATTTGTTCCACAGGGTTTAGATTTTATCCCACAGGGTTTAGATAATTTAACATTTATTCCACAAGCTCTAGATTTTAATCAAACACACTATTCCACAGGGTTTAGATAATTTAACATTTGTTCCACAGGGTTTAGATTTTATCCCACAGGGTTTAGATAATTTAACATTTATTCCACAAGCTCTAGATTTTAATCAAACACACTATTCCACAGGGTTTAGATAATTTAACATTTGTTCCACAGGGTTTAGATTTTATCCCACAGGGTTTAGATAATTTAACATTTATTCCACAAGCTCTAGATTTTAATCAAATACACTATTCCACAGGGTTTAGATAATTTAACATTTGTTCCACAGGGTTTAGATTTTATCCCACAGGGTTTAGATAATTTAACATTTGTTCCACATGGTTTAGATTTTATCCCACAGGGTTTAGATAATTTAACATTTATTCCACAAGCTCTAGATTTTAATCAAACACACTATTCCACAGGGTTTAGATAATTTAACATTTGTTCCACAGGGTTTAGATTTTATCCCACAGGGTTTAGATAATTTAACATTTATTCCACAAGCTCTAGATTTTAATCAGACACTTTATGTCGCAGGGTTTAGATTTTCTTCACCGGAGTCCTGTGAAGTCACATGGTAATCTGAAGTCGACTAATTGTGTGATAGACAGTAGGTGGGTCCTAAAACTCACTGATTATGGTGCCATATGTTTACAAGCGGCAGAGGAACCAGCCGATATAGATGCCGAACATGACTATTATTCCAGTAAGTACACCACATTGTATCAATCGTTGTGATTGCAAGCCCGGGAACCACGTGGTACCCTGAAATATCATACAAAATTCTAATGTTTTAGATTGTGAAACAATAATTTAACCGAACAAATTATTTTTGTCTATAACAACGAGGCAGTTTTGCATGTTATTCTTTATTTAACACAAAGTTTTACCAAGAAAGCGAATTGAAAAATAAACCCATAATGGTTTACAATTGTGCTTTTTCAATTTTTAAGATTTTTATTCAAAACCATCAATGTACACACTTTGAAGAAAAACAACAGGATAATTATGAATAGGTGCGATTACGAATAAGTCATGGTGCGATTAGACTTACAAAACCAAGTACGACCATTTTACCCTGTGCACTGTTTTCAGGATTACTTTGGACGGCCCCTGAGTTGTTACGGATGCAACGAAGACCTCCGAAGGGAACACAAAAAGGAGATGTGTACAGTTTTGCTATCATTATGTATGAAATATTACATAGATGTCCTCCATATTATTTTAACAACGCCCCATCGAATAAAAGTAAGTGAGCATCATTCATGTTTGATTTTTGAATTTGATAAAATTCAAGATAAAGCATAATCCTATTTACCCGTGGGTGTCAATTCTCAGACATAGCTTAGCTAAGATTTAAAACACAGTCAAACTACTCAAAATGAAAGATTTTAACGGAGAAGGCATGTTTAGTGGACGTGTTTCGGGTAATTCAGTTTTACAACAGGTTGTAAGAGACCTTGGTCGAGTGATTATGGTCTTTGAATTGTAACTTGTAATCACTGATTCCTTGAATGTCGTGAGTTCGAATCCCAGCCGGGATCATATGTCGTTTTTCTTGAAGATATCCAGCTACATGTATATTACGAAATATTGGTGGGTTCTACCAAGGTGTAAGCCTATATTGGCGGGTTCTACCAAGGTGTAAGCCTATATTGGTGGGTTCTACCAAGGTGTAAGCCTATATTGGTGGGTTCTACCAAGGTGTAAGCCTATATTGGTGGGTTCTACCAAGGTGTAAGCCTTCATTGTTAAAACCGGCCTTGAAAGTCGCCTAATGTTCCTGTCTGATGGTGCGATGTTAAACTCCAGTACAATGGTTAGAACGCATCTTTGTCATTTCATTTCGATGACGAACAATTTTTTTCACAGAAGCGCTTTAATTCAAGGATATACGTTTTTGTCGAGCCAGCTTGGGGTGAGCTCGACATAGTCGCCACAATGACAGTTGCGGGTCTGTACGTTAGTTTGTTAGTCCGTTCGGATCCTTGTCCGGGCTGCATCTTCCTTATGCATAGAAACTTTTTAACATAACTTGGCATACTTGTTAAACACCATGAGGTCTCTAGCTCAAAGGTCATGGTCACAATTAGAGGTCAAACGTTAAGAATGAGCATTACAGATCTTGTCTGCCCTGTATCTCCATTATGCATTGACATGTTTGAAATTAACACTATTATTAAACACCATGAGACAGTGTGTCACACATAAGACCAGAGTCAATAGCTCCAAGGCTTAGGTCACACTTGGATGTTAAATGTCAAAGATGGAGTCTATTTTTTGTGTCTGCTTCCTAACTTTGTCATTTCTTGATGGATTTTGGAATTACTTGGCATAAATATTTCCACCATGAGACTATGTGTCATGCGCAAGACTCAGGCCCGTAGGCTAAAGTTTAAGGTCACACTTACGAGTAGATGTCAAACGTCAAAAAAATAGTATAGACCTTGTCCGGGCTGTATCTCCCTTATGCATTGACTTATTTGAAAATGACTTGGCATAATACAATGAGACCATGTGTCCTGGGCAACACCCAGATCCATTGGTCAAAGGTCAAGATTACACATTTGGTCAGATATATTTTCCTTGTCTGGGCTATGATTTCTGTTTGCATTCAATGATTTTGAAATAAATTGGTATAAAAGTTTGTGACCTTGACCTTTGAGACCTATTATCATGAAACATCAACATACTTGTGGTTGTCTAAACAGCCGGCTCGACATGTTGCCCTTGGGCATCTACGTTTTACAAAACAGCACGAGAACTTTATATGAATACCATAACGAATGATGTAGACAAATGTCCTGTTAAATAACATGCGTATCAACATATCTGATTTAATTCATTCCAAAGTCAACAGTCATATCACATTATACATTCTTTCTGCAGCAATAATAAACAGATTAAGAAATTATGAAGATCCACCATATCGTCCGAGGATCACTGATGATGTTGCGGTCCAAGACAAAATGGCGGGAATGATCACGTGTTGCTGGCAAGAAAGTGCTGATTTAAGACCGGATATGCATTCTGTACTTAAACTACTCATTGCTATAAATGGCGGAAGGTAATTAATGTTTACTTCCAGTATCTATCTCATCAGAATAGTGCTAGCCCCCACATTCAGTTCACTCCCTTTATCCCCTGGAGATCAAGGGTTGTTAGTGTGGATGTAAACCAGCTCTCTTTTTTCCCCGTGGCATCGTACTCTTGAACAGTCAATTCTACCCCGTTTGTCGACCTGAAGGGAACGCTGGTCAAGGCACTGTAGTTAGGGGAAGCCTGTTTTTATCGTCTTCTAACTTGTATATTTTCGCGCCTCTCGCTGTACTTGTATAAAACACCAGTGTACGACGATACTACAGAGGGGATTTTGTAAAATAGCAGAAGAAGAGATGATAAACTGAAAGATTCGGAAATCATACTTTTTAAGAAATCAAATCACTCTTCAAACGCTTTCCTTTTCCACTTCGTGTATTTGTATTTAAGCTATTACGTAAAGAAAAGAGATGTACTGGTAGACTAGACACATTTCTTTGTGTCGTCTGACCAACCTAGATGAGTATTTATATATACATCACAGCTTTTAATTGATGTCATCATAATTTTACAAATAGTTAACTCCATACCGGACCTATCCTATATTTGACAATGACTCAAAAGTTTCTATCGGTAGGATCACAAAGTACAAAATTATTTGGTGACGAAACCTACCTCAAAAGCTAGAAAAGTATGTTTAGAGAAAATATAACAAGGAAAAGTTTTCGAGCTTTGTTGATATCTATTATATACACAGGTACACATTTGTTGCATGTACTCACAGTTACTCAGGGACTCTATACAAAAATAATGTAAAGATATAAAATTTCAGGAAGATCAATATATTGGACAATATGATAAAGATGCTTGAAGCTTACAGCAATAACCTGGAAGAACTTGTTGCCAACAGAACGAAAGAGCTTGATTACGAAAAACAGAAAACTGATTCTCTCCTGTATCAGATGTTACCTCCGTACGTATTCAACCATGTTGAACATATTCAATTATAACGTCATTGATTTCATTGCTGTTGTTCTAATTCTACTCATTCATGATTTCATTCTTGCGTCGCCGAACCTCCTGCTATATATTATCAACGAAAAAATATGGGTTAATATTCATTAAGTATTTTAAGTTAAATTACAGTCAACTTCAAAATTCTGAAGTTTATCGGTGAATTTATAGGTATGTTTTATCTACAAACAAATTGACCCTCAGACCGATTATTCAGACTGGATTAAACTTAGTATTGTTAACAAGGCCAGCTCTAAATCCGTCAAGGTTATGTTATCATACTTTATGCAACGTTTCTTCTCGAACTCGTTTTTTACTTCCAGTGAGAAATTATTTTTCAGAGCATTAGCCTGTTTCGTTCCTTGGTTAGAAAAGGTCTATCAGCTTCGGTCCTTGTAACAGATGCACTAGAATCACCAAATGAATATTAACTATAAACCTTCTTATAGCCAAATAAATATTTTTTCTAGTTTAGTGGCGGAACAATTAAAGCGAGGTGAGCCAGTGCGCCCAGAAACATATTCTGAGGCCTCCATTTTCTTCTCTGATATTGTCGGCTTTACAAGTATTTCCGGTGACAGTACTCCATTACAGGTTTGTCTACTTATATCAATAGATACATGTAATTTTGTTTGTCTTGTGTAATATGATGCACTCATGCAGTAAAGGTTATAAAGACGGCCCTTGAATGGCGTCTGTGTTAAATATACAGTGCAACCTCTCCAAAACAACACCTTTTGTGCAAAGCAAAATCATGTTGTTGTTGCTATAAGGAGTTAAAACCGTACAGTTGAGAAAATCATGCTGTTGTTGAAAGGGGGTTGTTGCCCAGAAGAGGGCCTCTCTGGAGATGTTTTACTGTTCCAGTTGAATTTGTTGATTATTCTACCCGGGGCATGATAAATTCCACAAATGAAGAAACAGTTCAGATAGCTTACACAAGGTCATTGGTTCTATCCATGTACGATTGAGGTCTTCATCATTTACAGCAGGGAAAGTCGCTAAATCACTCTGGCTATGATGGGACATTTAAATCCATTGTTGATCATTCTTAAGATGTTTGGATTTAGTGTATAAACGAATTGTTGTGTTATCAAGAGAACTTCTTACTGGTTGTACTCCAAGCTGGTCATAACAGTTTTACTGTTTTTTTTACTTACCTGTTTGTCTCCCCGTTAAGTAGCCATGATTTGGGTCAAAATGGAATTTCTTTATTTGCTAATAATAAACGATCTGTCTGATATTAAGGAGCTTTCATAATAAGATTGGTTTTTGTATTTCGATCGAAATATCATTAGTTAGTAAATCCGTTTATTGACTGATAGTCTACATATATTCATGTATCTCATACAGTAATTTGCAAATACATGTACATATAAAATAACATAACACATGGTATGGTTGTCATGTTATGACACGGAATAATAAGTTTAAATTCAACGAAAAATGAACATTTGACATCCATAAAATACTATAATGACACTGAATATTGTTTTCCCTCCTGTCTTATTCCTATTTTAATGTCATTGCTTCCACCTAGGTGTACGTTTATGATATATCTGATGTTAGAGAGTGTGAACAACCTTTCACAATTTGCTTTTTTTTGTTTCGATCGAAATATATTTAGTAATTAAGGTATCGGGCTTGTATGTCAGATCAAATAAAGTTTCAGCAATTTATAGATTTTGAAAACTAAACCATAATTGTATACTAAAATAAACCCACTGTATAAAGTGCATTGCAAGTGATTTGAAACAAATATTACATTCGATTGGCCTTCTATAAACCTATATCGCACGTAATTTACCAATTTTTGAACAACGATAACTACTCTGTATATAGGAATACATTACAATAAATAGCCTTAAAATCACTATAAATGTGTAATGCAGGGAACCGTGCCTCAGTTTTTGTGATAACGTCCTCCGTTCGTTAGATACTTGACTTTAAAGAAATTCCGTACCCAGAACTCCGCTGTTTATTACGTAATACATCATAGATAAAAAATGAAAACAAGTATCATAATTCTGAGGCAAGTTTCCCTAGATTAACATTTCCGCTACAAAATACCGAAAACCATTTTGAAATCCGTCGTTAAATAAGACGGCAACGTTAATTCGAAAATGACACCTAATGTGTTTTTAAAGCTGGGTAATTAACAATTAAAGTGTCGGATCATTAATATCGTCTCATGAAATCAACGAATTTGACGCACCCCATTCAATTTTGATAGCCAATCAAAATCGCTAATGTTTACGGTTCAATAATTGAAACCACGCCCAGGTTTGATTTCTAGTATGAGATGTTATAAAAAATTGTCATTAATGAATTAAGAGTATCATATCGTACCAATACAATGCACATTACGTTAGAGATTTTCAACGCTGACAAGGAAAAGTCGATAAAAGGGTGCAGTATTTATCGCAATAAAACACAATTTTTGAGCGTTCGGTTAGAATTTTTGTTGCTTGGTATTAAAGTATGATATTTAATCGTTGTAAATAACGTAAACTATTATTTTACGTTATTTTAGCGATTTTAGCCAATCCCGATACGTTTAGTTTATCATTATAATTGTTTATTGTTATAAATGTTTTTGTTATACTTGTTTTCCTTCATGTCTGTTTTCCTTCATGTCTGTTTTCCTATTCTTCAGGTGATTGACCTTCTAAATGATTTATATACAACATTTGATGAGATCATTGGCATGCATGATGTATATAAGGTAAGCTAACATGTGTCAGAGGCTCATAACTTTTAAAACATTGCAGCAAAATAAAAACTAACTTGATCTGCAATATTTCAATTTTTGCAAACACACATTTAACATATACATTGTTCTTTGATAAGAAGCATCACTATTTCATTCATACGCAGCCGTGAAAAGTCGGGGAAAATAGTTCTGCTTTATTTCATTCATTCTAATCCAAACAAAGATGGACTGAAAGCATTATTACAAAGATAAAATTTAGAACTTTCTATGTGGTTATTAGTACATTTTCTTTACATTTTTTATTTATGTCAAAGTTAATATGAAAATGGAGTTTCTGTTTTTTCCTATTTCCAAGGTTGAAACGATTGGTGATGCATACATGGTTACAAGTGGTATCCCTAGGAAAAATGGTAAACGTCACACGGGCGAAATAGCAAATATGGCGCTCGATCTTCTAAATGCTGTGACCAGCTTCCGGATCCGGCACAAACCGGAAGCTCAGCTTCAGCTGCGCGTAGGACTACATACTGGTCCATGTGCAGCTGGTGTAGTGGGCAGTATGATGCCAAGGTACTGTCTATTTGGAGATACAGTCAATATGGCTTCCAGGATGGAATCTACAGGCAAAGGTATTTGATATATGCTTATATCTAAAAATCCGTACTTTGAATCTCAAACACTCTTCCTCAATTATCTGCTTTTATTGATCTTTAGAAACAAGCCTATCGGAATGCTTTGGCATCTTTTTGTAAGCTGTCTATTCAGACTTTGATACATTTTTTTTGGATTTATATTTTAAATACCACATCCCGTGTTTAATTACTAAGGGCAAAACGCCATATTTTGTATGTAACTACATGACTGATATTTCTTCAGGTTTACACATTCATGTAAGCAATGATTTTGCTGATGAATTGAGAGCACTAGACAATAGATTTATGCTGCTTGAGAGAGGAATAATTGAAGTTAAGGTAAGTGTCAGCAGATATAAGATACTTAGTTACATAAGAATTCGTAAATCTCCAGAGAGAGTTTCTTTCATCAACTCACGAGACATATCTTTCCATATCTGTTACAGTAGTTACCTGTTCTTTTCTCCAGTTCGTTTCAATGTAACGAAAAACATTTCTTTTTAAATCTTTTGTCTCCTTTGTTCTTGCAACCTATCCTTAAATGTTTTACGAGCGTTGCGTGTTTCACTTACGTGTATGTAAATAGATAACCTAACCAGTTTTCTGTACCAGTACCTTTTTATCCGCATGTAACTGCCGACTTCTCAACGTGAATCACCAGCAGTGTGGAGCACAAATGGTCGTGCATATAATGTCATCAGCTAAATCATTCTGCACCCAGATTTCCTGTCCTAAGGAAGTATATTGGAAAACGTGGCATCATGTATTGCACAAGAGTTTCAGCTATCAAACTGACTTGTTTTCTTCACATTCCCTTTGTTGAGACATTGTTTCCAACCCGTTGTCTATGTGATTTTTAAATGCCTGATTTTGTGATTTTTATTCATCGTTTACCTAAATCGTATTTATAGGGTAAAGGACTGCAAAAGACATATTGGCTCGTTGGTAAACAAGGTTATGAGGCCCCCTTACCGGAGGAAATGACCAGGTTTGAGTTTATTAAGTTTGAGAAAAGTAAAAATAAGTAAAACATTCCTTTTTTAAATATTTTTCAGAACTAGTTAAAACATAATATTGCTTTTAAAGCCTTGGAACATTTTTTACTCAGTTGGAAATAAAGGGGCGAGTGTTTGAATGGAGACATGCCCCTCTTGCTGTCAGTTTTGTTTATCTTTTCTCTCTCATATTCTGTTTCTATCAGGGAGGCACCTAAACAAATATAATAGTGTTCATCATTTTAAAAGGAATAAACAATATTGCTATTACAATGTATATACTCACACAAATGTGTGTGCTTCGAAAGAGTTTTTTTATACTTATAGCAACACATAATTATAGCTAAAATTGGTTTTAAACTGTGTAAACATGTTTTGGCTACCCGATGTTTCACTAATTGGAATTTGATAATCATCAGAACAATGTTTCACGTGTGAATAATTCTGCGTCTGGAGTATTTAGGTGTTATACCGAATATAAAAATACGAACTTTCTTTTTCATGTTTGTATACAGTCGATTTGAGACTCGTGTTGCTTAACGCCTATTGGGTTTACTTAAGCCAACATTCGTCAGAAATATTAAGAATGCAAGCGAAAATATGGAGAATTAATTTACAAACGATATATTTAATTATTCTACAGTTTACTGTATGCTTGTTACACTATATATGTATATACGTTGTTTTTCTCCTGTTAAAAATGTTTCAAAAATGGACTCATTACTTCTATTGTAGACTTCAAGAGAAGTATGAGGATGTTGTTGAAAAAGGGCGACCTCAGTCCCCTACCGACACGCATATATCCGCCGGAAGTCAGCAAGAAAGTACGAGTATGTACGGAAACGCATTTAGAAGGGCTTCTTTTGCGATCAGATTCCTACGCACGCTTTCTCATAACTCTAGAGAAAGTAGTCCGAATGGAAGTAAATTAACTGTTCGAGATTTCGATGATGATCGGGACAATGAACCTGAATCGAACACGACTTTGAGTATTCCAAACAATGAACTGAAGCTTCCAGCCACATTACCGCCATTATCATTATCGTCTGATGAAAGTAGTTCGTCATCCGGACGGAAGAAAAAGAAATCAAAAAAGAAGAAACATAAAGAGCCGGTGAATAATTTGAACATTCCTACAATTGAAATAACATCCCAATCTTCTTAGTGTGCTTATTATAGGAGAATGACTCTTTATGTTCACTACCACAAATTGTGAATTTTGTAAAATACATTTCTTGTTCCATTATTTCCTATGCAAGTACATATACCACAACGATTACAATCATTTGTTGTTTTATTTCACTGTTCCGACCTTTGTAACATGACTTGCCCATCTACATATAGATATAGCGTTTGGTTTACGACACATAAAATTATGTTCTCTGTACCTTTTATTGAAGTCTAGTTGTAAAGGAGGTAAAAATGACGTAATTGTTATGTACAGACATTCGCGAATAAGCGTGTTTCACCATATCGACAGACCTATCACGTGAACAGGTAAACTCTGTTCTCTGTTCATTGCTGAGTATGAGGTTTACAACTATAAATAATTATACTCTCATTTGCACCAATAATAATAAATTATGATACAATTATAATCTATAATTGTACAAATCAAAAGAGGAGATAACTTCTATACAAGAAATTATAAATGCTCTAGCAATATGTGAGTCCTGGACATTCGACAACAGGCAACAGCCAGCCCGATCAGTTTCAGCATGAATTCGATTATGTTGTATTACTTGAGTATCCTGTACATTTGGTTATTGTTGTTTTTTTTCAAAAAAAAAATACTGTGTCATATAATGTGTTCTGAAATTATATGACAATAATGAAATAATTTCACAGAGCCAGAGACATTGATAACAGAGATACGCAACTTAAAATATCCCGTGCGATTTTCGTATATTCTGTAGGAGGAAACCTCAAAAACCAAATAACAAACATAATTGTATAAATTATACATTTTCTGAAAGTTTAAACATTTGACTTCTGCTAGTACGCTAGTAGATATAATATTTTGTTACATTTTCTCAGTTAATTTCGAGCTAAACCCACTAGAATGTATTCAGTCTGAAAGAAAATGGTACCTCATGATATATATATTTAATTGTCTTAAGTAGGTAGTATAAACAGGGGTGTAATAAAACTATCAGTCAAAATTGATATTTGAGAAACTCAGCAGCAATAAGTTAAATTATAAACTTTCAGAAAATATAAAGTATCAGTAGGCAAAAAGTTTTATTTGCTATAAAATCAGCAATTTTGGGGGAAAGTAATAGTCACAGGTGATATTACATAAGTGCTTATCTCTTCTTATTTATGTCTCTGATAGCCTGATTAAATAAATTCATTCATTAACAAATAGGAACACAACAATAAAACACTATAATTACTGGACAACATCATTCTAAGCTTAAACTGTTAATCTATATGTATACAAGTGATGTACTCATAGTGCCTGGGAAAATCTCTGTTTACCACTTTTGGTTCACGTGATAAATTTTGTCGATAAGGTGTTACATGTACAAGGAAGAAGTCTTCAGTGCAGCTTAATTAAAGCTCAAAGACCTAATAGTGTGAAAAAAAATTCTTACCGACACTATAAAACTAACATATTAATCTGGATTCTGATTGTAATTCTCATTTTTCCTGACCGTATGTGAACGTAAGTTGTCATGCTCACAAATGTCAAAATTATTATTTCTTTATACAGCTTAAAAATCTACATTTTAGTATATATGTACATATTGCAAATAATGTTTACATTACGTTATTTCGATACTTACAAGTCATGACGCAATTAAGTTAACACAGTACTTCTTACTTATAAAAAACTGAACTGTTCTAGCGAAAATTAAACACAATTAAAAAAAGAAATCAATTGAATTTTGCTAAGTTAAAAATAATTATGTCGATATGATGGGATTACAAGAATACGCTATAAAGACTGAAACTTAATTTGCTCGTGTCTTTAACTCAACATTTATTTACAACTATACCAATCTCGGAAATACCTTCTTGCAACAAAAATCCAGGAAACGAGGCATATCTATCTCCATATACCATGTGTCCAGCATCAATGTTATGAATAGATACATCGTCACCTTGGTTAAGATGTAACGCTGCATCCATGCCAGCTGTCCCGCCATGTGGAATATGATCTTCGACACAGGGTTGCCATTATGCATTATTTGAAAATGGTAAGGTACTCCTTGATTTCCGGACATTAAGGTCGTCGAGAGCCCTTTACAACAATATAAAAACAAAGTTATAATCGTAGCTTTTTGGTGGGAGTTTTCCTGCCACAATTTGTCAGTTATGTGTTATAAAATAAAGAGGGGGTCTCAGAGGTCGAGTGGAAATGTTCTCTGACTAGCCTCTCATCGCTGTGTGTTCGAATCCCACCTGAGAACAGACGAAATATAAGTGAGAGCAAGATTAAATTATTTTTATAAATGCAGGAAAACATTCAACCAACTCTACTTATATAGAATAATCATTAGATACAACCGTAGGATTAAACATACTTAGCAGCGTAAAAATCTTAAAAATAAAAAATCAATCAAACAAAACAAAAAAACAGTAACATTTACACTGAATTATAATTTCAATAATAACAACATCATATGGGTGATCTGATATGTATAAACGTTTCACACTTGTACACGATAGTTCCATATTAGATTCAAATATGTAAAACAACAAGGAATCAATTAAGACACACAGTTATGGATGTATACATTAAGTTTGTTGTAAAGTTATAGGAATGTTAGAAGAGTATAATACAATATACATAGTGATATACTAGCATGATAACAGGTTCATTTTCCTGCAAGTAATCGGTTCTAAGTGAGAAAGAATGGTAAACATACATAGCTAAATTTCGAACTTCCTCAACATTGTTGCTTTCAAATAATTGTATAGTTTTAAATAAGCTAGCATTTTTGTAAAAATAAGGTTTAATATATTTATGACGTATATCTTTATAAAGTATGCATTCAATCATAAAATGATGCTCGTCTTCAAGCATATTACAGATTTTACAACGACGTTCATTAAAATGAGTGGCGGGTTGTTTCCATCTACTACACTCAATTTCAAGTCCATGTGAAGCAACTCTTAAGCGTGTTAAAGCAAATCTAAACTTTTTAATATTAACTGAGCATAAAAACGATTTATATTAGTAGTCAAAATCATTGTTGACTCATTAATTCTTGCATTCCAGTTTTGAATAAAGTTATCATTTACTCTTTGTTTAAATATATTAATTAAAACAACAGAATTCCATACTCCTTGGTTTAACCAAACTTCATGAAAACCTAGTCTATTTAATGTATCTCTTAATAAAGAAGCCCAATTTATTTTGTTTGGAAATGTATCAATATCATTTAGCATCATTTTACATATTATTTTTATCAATTTCCTATCATCTGCATTAAACCACAATTTTATAATTGATATGAGTCTTCTACTCTGATAATTTATTCTACCTAATTCACAAGATATAAAGTCATTTTGTTTGGTCGATTTAACGCCTAATAAAGATTAGCAGAAATGTAAGCGAACACGTTCTATTTTTTTGTGCATGACGAAAACCCCAAACTTGGCTGCCGTAATTTGGTATTGGAGAAATTAACTTATCGAATAGGTCGAGTGAATGTTTAATATCAAGATCTGTAAATTTAACTAAATATTTTCTTAATTTAAAATTTGATTTTAGTGCTTGACCAGCTAATACGTGTAGAGAAATTACTTACCCATCTAACGAAAATAGAAAGTAGAACTATTTTTACAGAAACAGGATATGCAAAACAGCAACACAGACGTGATATTTTATTGGCTGGCAGCGGATACGCGGTTTTAATTTTACGCGTTTGATTATGTCATGTTTTTTTACCATCATGCACTTATTTAGATACTTAACTCTTTCCATGTGGTTACAATAGAATTCTTTGAAATATGTTTAGATCCAACACACTTACTTGAGAAAATTTACCAGATACATCTATAATCACACTATTTAGTTGAGCACTATTTTCTTTCTGCGGCTTTCTTTTAACCAAGCTGTTATGGAGTCCAAGGAAGGTAGATAGATATACGATGAAATAGGAAGGTGATTTGATCAAAACTAATACCACTATTTTTATTAAGACGATAACGACATTTGAATTCATGCATTCTAGTGTACATAGTATACGGTGACGCGCAGGAACCTGAAGTGTTAGATTTCTATGTTCTGAGTTTAAACTAGTCAGCTGACTGTTGTTCATCTTAATATGTTTAATAATGTTGTTTCTCTTATTAAGTCAAGAATATTTTTTCAAGATGAGTTTGTGTTTTTTAATGGGAAGCTAGGTTTTGAAAAATGGGGTTGACGCTTATAACAAACTAAAAACAACAGAATGTCCTTAGTAGAAAATGACAATGCATGTATAACTAGCATTCTGAAAACCAGACATTCTTATGCTACAAAAGGTACCAGTATATAAGTAACTTGGATGAAGATGTGTTGTTGTGTGGGTATTAACCTGATTATTCTCCTTGTAAAAGTTGATAAGAGTGTTATATAGAATCTTGTAAAGTCGTTCTTTTATAGGTTTGGACGAATCGAGTGCTGCTTCCAGTTAACCCCACGTGTCATTAATTTAATAGATTCCTTTTTCAGTTGCAAATGTACACAAATGTCACGATTATAAACATGGCGTGTTATCTATAATCGAAACGAAGTAAACTAGGACGGATAATCATGAAATATTTGTACAGTCAAACATAGACATATATGTTCTTCTAAATTGAAAATGTGATCACTTGTTACTGATAATAGTGACATTTCATCATCATCGTCATCACCATCATGTTCGAGGTACGTGTTCCGGCTTTTAATTGTGTATGTATTATTTACGATATTTTGGGACCTATTTGTTAAAAAAAAGTGACATAAAAAAGTATAATATAACGGGACTCCGGTTTATTTTAATTTTCTGCGTACTTTTGTTCTTCCGTATAGACGTCGTGTCACAAAACTTATTTGAACGATCGAATGACTGAAGATTACCCACTTTGTGAATAAATTCAAATTCCATGCTTTTTCGAAGCTTTAAGTGTCCTCAAAATATTTGAATTTAGCACGTTTTGCATAGGCGACATCTTACAATCATGTGTCCAAACATCATCAGATTGTATTCAGAGGTACGACAGTCGCCCTACTCGACGATACACGGATACAGGTTTCTGGACTTGTCTGAATGAAAAACTAGTTTTTTTTCTGGGCGAGTCGCACTGTGTGGTAGCACTGTACGCAAAAAATCAACGGTGTTTACAAGATGGCGGACGGATAAATGTTGTGAGGTAGGTGTCGTTTGTTTTTCGGTTCAAACTTTTTAAATACGTCGTCCTCTACACAATAGTATACATCAAATGAAAGAACTTTAAAACGGTAATCGGCGGCTAATAATCGTTTTTTTATCAAACCACGCCGTTTTCACAAAATCAGTGTCTGAACATCTCGTGTTGAGTTTTTTGAAAAACGAAGCGAGGAAACTGAACAAAACCGACGATTATTCCGTTAAAATGAATGAATCGACAAAAATACTTGTCCACGTGTATGGAGAATGTAAAGCTCCTCACGTATATCCATTATTTCCTCATCAAAATCCCTTGTAGTAGATGTTTTAAAGCTTTTAAATTTTACATACTGTACGCCACGGTGCTAAGTGTAAACATTGTACTGTACGCAACGGAGAAAACAATTTCTGTACGCAACGGAGAAACAATTTTAGTCTAAAATCTGTACGCAACGGAGCAGTCAATGAATAGCTTGTTTCTGTGTGTTTAAAAACGTGTCTTCTATACTTTGATTTCAATTTAAAGGGCATTGTTAAAGAAGAATGCACGCTTCGGGTTCAAAAGAGCAGTAATATGATTACTAACGCAGGCAAGCCTGAGTGAATAATTACAAACTTTCGAACGATAAAACGTGCATTATGTTACTACAATGCTGGACAAAATGAGATATTTTTTTCATTCTTACATGCTAAAAAAGTGAATTGATTAAACTATGATAATTACAATGAGCGGATAAGCAATTTTCATGATTTTGATGTCATTTGGTCAATTGACGTTTCTGATGTCAAGGGGCAAATAAACATTCCTTTTTTACAGTGAATATCGTAGACCTCGTTAGGTCTTCAGTGAGTATATAACGTTTGATGTTTCAGTATAAACTTGCATTATATGTGTTTCACTTTCCATAAAAAAATTGAAACAATATCTTCATAAGTTAGTTTTTTTTCTTACGTTAGATTTTATCAAATTTCAGAATCTATATGAAAATAACTAATGAAAAATATAAACAGTATTCAGCGGAAAACCTATGCTAATATCTTGTCTTTGCTCCGTATATCTTTAAAATATCATTTTAATTTAGAAAAATACACGCAGCACCTGAGATTCGAACCTACCTATCACCATCCGACATCCGTTTAAAGTCATTGCTAGTAGACTGCTCGACCAGCGAAGAAGACTTATTTAACCTAATTTACAATGGCAATGTTGAATTGACAAATACAAATTTAGCCGAATTGTTATGGACAACTAATTCTGAAATCGTAATCGACAAAAAGCCATTCACTTTGTAAATTCATGAAAAAATGTCAATAGATAATACTGAGCCAAGACTGGTATCGTTATTGATGTTTGTGCGTGCATTCTTCTATAACAATGTATAGAAGACATGTTTTTAAACACACAGAAACAAGCTATTCATTGACTGCTCCGTTGCGTACAGATATTTGACTAAAATTGTTGCTCCGTTGCGTACAGAAATTGTTTTCTCCGTTGCGTACAGTACAATGTTTACACTTAGCACCGTGGCGTACAGTATGTAAAATTTAAAAGCTTTAAAACATCTACTACAAGGGATTTTGATGAGGAAATAATGGATATACGTGAGGAGCTTTACATTCTCCATACACGTAGACAAGTATTTTTGTCGATTCATTCTTTTTAACGGAATAATCGTCGGTTTTGTTCAGTTTCCTCGCTTCGTTTTTCAAAAAACTCAACACGAGATGTTCAGACACTGATTTTGTGAAAACGGCGTGGTTTGATAAAAAACGTTTATTAGCCATCGATTGCCGTTTTTAAGTTCTTTCATTTGATGTATACTATTGTGTAGAGGACGCCGTATTTAAAAAGTTTGAACCAAAAACAAACGACACCTACCTCACAACATTTATCCGTCCGCCATCTTGTAAACATCGTTGATTTTTTGCGTACAGTGACACAGTGAGTCGAGCACGATAAAGAATTAAGTATAAACATCGAAATAAGAGTAGAGATATAATAAACTGGTTCTAATGTAACTTATCTCCCCTGGTACAAATAATGTATGTGAAAACACGCCGTCACGCTCTGTGCAATATAAAATTTATGCGCGATAGTGTACGAATAGACAGTACAGATGTAAATAAACTGTTATCGGTTTCAAATAAATGAGAGTTTAACATCAGACAGTGTGTTCTTTCTTACGATACATGGGATAGTTTGAAGTATGAAGAATTCTACGAGAGCCTTCGGACAGTCAGCTGGAGTTGGTGTAATAGACCTGATTATTATTATTGTTTATTTTGTGCTGTGTTTAGGAGTTGGGATATGGGTACGTGTTTTAGTTTATTTACGGTATAACTTTTGTTTAAAGTAACTGTTGTCTATAAAATTTAGAGGCGAGCGTAGCGAGTTATGAAATTTCATAGACAACAGTTACGCCTGAGAGATCTATCTGACTTAGACCACAGGTAATCTATTGTATATGAATACTGTATGTTTTTTTACAACGGCTAACTGTGATCTACGTGTTTTTGCAAACACTTTTTCTGTGCTGTGATTGGTCAGTTGGAGTCAACTGTGGTCTAAACAACATTATAATAGTCATACATTAGTTTTATTGCTTGTTTTCTGTACAGCTTGATACAAATTATTTGTATAGGAATTATAAAGTGGTGATATATATATATACATGTACACGTATCTCAGTCTTAAGCAAACTAACAATCAATCTAAATACATACTTTAATTATGTTACGTTTTTTTATTGTTGGTATGTACAGTATGTCGGTAAAAAAGTTATATCGGTGTATAGATAATTATGCTGTAAGTCTAGAAGTTTTATTGAGTTGAGTTGTAATACACACAAAGAATAATAATAATAACTTTATTTATCGAAGGTTACACATAAAGACAATGAAACATTAACAATGATGAAAATGTAACAATACATTTTTACAATGTGGCCCTCTTGAAAAAAATAGAAATAGCAATCATTGAAAATTAAACAATTTGTAGACATCTAATACACAAAAGATAAGTACTTTGTATTATAATTAACAATTAATAGAGTAATTCTTGTACGATATGAAATATTATTAAAACGAACACTATGCATTGATCGTTCACATTTGGAATCGCTGATATTAGTAGACAACATGACAACAAGTTGATACATGTTGGTGGGTGATTTCAGATAAATGTTGGTGGGTGATTTCAGATAAATGTTGGTGGGTGATTTCAGATAAATGTTGGTGGGTGATTTCAAGGGGTCCTGATTGGGAGTATTATAATGTATGTAGATAAGAAAATAAATGAATTGTCAATTTAACAAACTGTTTTTCATGGTTTGCCTAGATATGAAAGACTTAATCAGTTAAACCTTTATTTGCAGTTACTTCCGAATAAAGTCCATTCTTTGAAAACCATTGGTGATTATATAGATAAAATGACCTCCGGATAAAGACATTCTGTCTCTAAAGGCCACATTTTGTTTTTCCAAAAGGTGACGTTTCTTCTCAGGTTTGACTGTTTGTTTGTATTCAGTTAACAAACACATATTTTACACATTGATATTTTAGGCATCACTGAGGACAAAGAAAGGAAGTGTGAGTGGATACTTTCTGGCAGGAAGAGATATGCTTTGGTTCACTGTAAGACCTTTTTTTTTGTTTCAGTGAAAAACGCCGTTTTTAAACAGTATTTCAGTTCTACACGGCGCCCGGTTCACCTAACCAGTGTTTCTGGGCTGTTTTCTAATCAGAAATAACTTAACCTTACATATATTGAGGAAAGTCTTTTTTGAAAAACTATAACAAAACGTTCATGATAGGTAGACGAATTACAAGAAGCATATTGGTTTATGTTTTTTGTATGAAGTTGCTTTTTTCATTAAGAACATTGACTGTATATTTTATTCAATCCTCCATTAAGGAGAGTATAAAATATTTACATGATATGAGTAATACACATTATAATGACAATCATGAGTATTTGATAAATGAATAAATTCATGTATATAGTTCACAAGCACATGGTAATATCATGTATACCCTACATCAATCAAATAGAGTCAACCCTAAATGTTAATGAATTCACCATTAATCTGAGCACTATCATACGTACAAGCACATTGAACTTCAAATAGCCACACAACAACTTATCTAGGCAATGCCTTCATGATTTACTTACCTGTCAACTATTAATAGATTCAGTCATCACCATTAGCCAATCAAATGGCCAGGATTAGCCAAACTAGTAATAGACACTACACTATATACTCGCAAACAGCTATTATAAACTAATACTCATAAGTATAATTCGTCTAGAAAAACGAACAACAACCCTGATAGAGATTTATTATTGTTATGCTCTCAAAATTTCATCTCGGTTCTTGGATCCTATAGCGGATACTTTATAAACTCCAATTAGTAAGAATATTTTACTGAATCATTAGTATACTGTTTTTTTATCTACAAAGATTGGTGCATCCATATTTGCGAGTGACATCGGAAGCGGGGCTATAGTTGGTTTTGCTGGGACGGGAGCATATTCTGGTATTGCTGTGGCGAGCTACGAGCTTAATGTAAGTACAGAAATCATGTGATGTTACTTAATGTCTAAAAGGGCATATTTCTTCTGTTTGCTACAGTTTCCAGTTTTTTTCACATAGACGTAATAGGGAAAATGAAAACTCTTTCATGATTTGTTTTTCAATTTTGCATGATCATAGCATATGATAACAGAAACATATTAAGCGAAAAAATTTGGGGTTGACGAACATGTATAATTTAGGGTCATTTCAAGGGCAAAATCAGCCAAACATACAATTTCAAGGGCAGATAACCCAAAAACGAGTTCGTCAACCCCCAATTGTTTTTCATTTAAAGTGTTTCTGTTATCATATGCTATGAACATGCAAAGTTTATAAAAAATCATTTTCCCTGTATGTCTATGTGAAAAAAACTGGACACTGTATCAAACGTCCTTAATATAATGTCTCACTATTTCCCATAATTTACTTTGAAAACAACTACTACGGCATGTATGACTGATGTATCACCGACAAAGTTACAATATATTATCAATGTACATGTATAGTCTCAACTCACTACTTTCATAGCACTTATATGGCACTGACACAGTACTGAAACTTTTGTTTCTTGATTAGACAATTATTCTATGGATGTTTTTTAAAGAAAAAATGATGGATTAAAAGAAAGGAAGGTTTCAGGTGGATGTTATTTGTCAAAAATAAGATAATCCTTGTAAGGAAATATTCTAAAGAGCAAATCTTATCTATAAGATAGGTATAACATTGTACAATAGATGTTGAATAAATATGTATTTACCTATTAGTTCCATGTCTGTGTAACTGCTGCTAATGCCAGGTTTTTATGTAACTCCTCATATTGAATGGTTTTAATGCGTTATGTTTTTCTGCCTTGTAACATGATACTAATTGTGCTTTATATGCCTCAATACCGGGAAAATTGTATTTGGCAATAAGTATTGCTTTATTAAGTACACTCCGTGTACACTAGTAGTAAATCATATTTTGTCCACTCTACAAACAAATTTGGACAATTTGTATTTATCCAACTCTGTATACTCATAAAAAAGGCCTGTGTTGTATTTTGAAAAAAAAATGTATGCGCATTTTATCTGAGGAAGAGTTGCAGAATGAACATAGATTATTGTCTCTCATTTTAAATAAGGGATGGAAGGGCAAGGTAATACTGTTTTGAATAAAGTTCAGGAAAACTGGTTAAGTGAACCGGCTGTCGTTTATAACTGAAATATCGTCGAATACGGCGTTAAAACCACCGAAACCGTCATTAGCATTAGTTTTACTTAGAGAAAATATATTTTCAAAGTTTTTTTTAAACCGGCTGTTCTTTTTTTTCTTTTCAGGGTGGACTTATGTGTGTATTGGCCCTGGCTTGGTTCTTCGTTCCTGTTTATATTGCTAGTGGGGTATTTAAGTCTTCCATGCTAATCTCGATGTAATAAATGTCACCAGGGTCACTCAGATAGAAGGATCTGGAATCGCACTCTTCAGGCGCATTTCTCTATATTAACATCAAGTCGTGCTGTCGATACTTATCGGAGAGCCTTTTCCACGTGTGTACAGATAACAAACACATTTTCAATTTCCATTTAATCAAAACAAAAAAAAATAGAAAATTCAAATCTAAATCATGGCGATACGAAGTAATGATCTTACTAAAATGTGATGTATGCATTTTAGGGGGAGATGATTATTAAAGACGGAATCAGTTACGAAAATCCCAAGTACTAAACCCATAAGGACTGGTCAAAATGGTAACTTCGTCAAAAAGGCTCAAATTCAGGTATCATTATTACTTAGCATAGGATAAAAATATAAAAATTAACTTCATGATGGGCTTTAAAAATTATTTGAAAACATGAAATTAATCCCGACTACATCACACTATGTATTAAAAAGGTTGTATTTGCTTACGAAAATACACGTTTGTTAGATAACAATCTATATGGGTTTTCGTCCATTCATGTATCGTCGAATTTCGTAATAAATAAGTTCAGCTTATGCAAAGAAATTTGTCAAATTGGAAGAAGATACTTACCATCAAACTTTTCGTTCTGTACCAATAATATTATTAATAACTTGAGTGTTGAAGTGTTTTATACCGTTTTACAATGGCGGACATTCTGCAACGCGATCAACACACGACGTGTTAATTAAACGTGTCCAGACTCCAGACCATTCATTTGAAAGACCCTGGTGTCGTAATTATATTTAAGAATAAATTTCCATCATAACATAAACAGAAAATTCAAGAAGATTTCAGATAAAAAATGATTAACTCTTAGGAGATAGTCACACAAAACCCTTTTATTTTCTTATTAGAATAAAATTGTGTTTGATCATCCAGAACGTTGTATAGTAATAAATGATATCTTGCTATAATTTGAAGTTACGCCATTTTTATATTGTCAAGTAGGTCATACAATTAAGCATGTGAACAAAGGCCTCCAATGGGAAACTGTTACCTATATTCGATTTATTTTAGTTTTAATCGAATGCCAGTTTGTTCTAAATAGTCAATGCTTGTTTTTGAATGGCCTTAATACACTGAGTGGTCGTTTTTTCGGAGGTGAATACGAAGACAGGTTTTACAGTTCTTCGTAAAATGTTTCAGGTTTATACATTACCAGGATATTTGAAGAAACGGTTTGGAGGGCAAAGAATTCAGGTGTATATGTCAGTATTATCTCTGGTGCTGTATGTTTTCACTAAAATATCTGTAAGTAACTTTACTAAAATATATGTAAATAACTTATGCACACTAAAATATCTGTAAGTAACTTATGAGCACTGAAGTATCTGTGAGTAACTTATGTACATTAAAGTATCTGTAAGTAACTTATGTACATTAAAATATCTGTAAGTAACTTATGAGCACTGAAGTATCTGTAAGAACCTTATGTACATTAAAGTATCTGTAAGTAACTTATGTACATTAAAATATCTGTAAGTAACTTATGAGCACTGAAGTATCTGTAAGTAACTTATGTACATTAAAGTATCTGTAAGTAACTTATGTACATTAAAGTATCTGTAAGTAACTTATGTACATTAAAATATCTGTAAGTAACTTATGAGCACTGAAGTATCTGTAAGTAACTTATGTACATTAAAGTATCTGTAAGTAACTTATGTACATTAAAATATCTGTAAGTAACTTATGAGCACTGAAGTATCTGTAAGAACCTTATGTACATTAAAGTATCTGTAAGAACCTTATGTACATTAAAGTATCTGTGAGTAACTTATGTACATTAAAGTATCTGTGAGTAACTTATGTACATTAAAATATCTGTGAGTAACTTATGTACATTAAAGTATCTGTAAGAACCTTATGTACATTAAAGTATCTGTGAGTAACTTATGTACATTAAAGTATCTGTAAGAACCTTATGTACATTAAAGTATCTGTGAGTAACTTATGTACATTAAAATATCTGTGAGTAACTTATGTACATTAAAGCATCTGTGAGTAACTTATGTACATTAAAGTATCTGTAAGAACCTTATGTACATTAAAGTATCTGTGAGTAACTTATGTACATTAAAATGTCTGTAAGTAACTTATGTACATTAAAGTATCTGTGAGTAACTTATGTACATTAAAATGTCTGTAAGTAACTTATGTACATAAAAGTATCTGTGAGTAACTTATGTACACTAAAATGTCTGTAAGTAACTTATGTACATTAAAGTATATGTGAGTAAATGATGTACACTAAAATGTCTGTAAGTACCTTATGTACATTAAAGTATCTGTGAGTAACTTCTGTTCACTAAAATGTCTGTAAGTAACTTATGTACATTAAAGTAACTGTGAGTAACTTATGTACACTAAAATGTCTGTAAGTAACTTATGTACATTAAAGTATCTGTGAGTAAAGTATGTACACTAAAATGTCTGTAAGTAACTTATGTACATTAAAGTATCTGTGAGTAAATTATGTACACTAAAATGTCTGTAAGTAAATTATGTACATTAAAGTATCTGTGAGTAACTTATGTACACTAAAATGTCTGTAAGTAACTTATGTACATTAAAGTATCTGTGAGTAACTTATGTAGACTAAAATGTTTGTAAGTAACTTATGTACATTAAAGTATCTGTGAGTAACTTATGCACTCTAAAATGTCTGTAAGTACCTTATGTACATTAAAATATCTGTGAGTAACTTATGATTTTTCATCTAGCAGAGTGACAAAGATGTGTGTTTACATGCATTCAAATACCCACTTACTTGTAACTTAAGGCGTGTACGTATAATAAAATATGGAAATGTGCCACTCATAAACGTTCAACATACAATGCATAAGGTATTCATAATTTGTTCAGTAGCATTCTAAGCATTGTACTATCTTTAACATATACATGTACTTATTGAATTATATATTTCATAAACGATAACTGAAACTGTTATAAAATAAGGTCATATTTCATCACTTCAAGTCAATGAATTGGCCTCCATATTACACAATGTGAACTCATTAAGAAACTGAATATTCTAAGATAATCCCACATAAAAACATTTGCTACATTGAATTCCCGTGAAAACACACATTGCGACATTTAACAGTAGAGGATTTTGCGACTTTTAACGGTGGTTGCGACATATAACGGTAACGCTGCGACATTTAACGGCATGTAGGAGCGCATTTGTCTCGGAACACATTTGTCTCACGAGGTGTGACCGATGTGCTCGTAAACATATTTGCGACAAATTGGAAATGAGACAGATGTGTTCGACAAGCAATAGGTCTGACACTCTCACAATATATCATATCCTACCAAATTTCTACTTAAAAGGAAAACCGGTACTGCTAAGTACATTGTAACTGTTCGAAAAGGCGGATATAGACATAAGCTGCCTGACTGTCTCTCTGTCCGTCTGTCTGTCCACATTTACAACCTGAAAATTATCTGCGATAACAGATCTACTTAGAGATGTATTGTAAACCACATAATCGAATAAAGTCTTCAATTGAAGTCTACACGATTAAGAAACCGCTGTCATATTCGATGTATTATCATGCTAGTTGTATAGATTAGTTCATTTTTCTTACCAATTCTTCATTATACCCCCGCAAACGAAGTTTGAGAGGGATTATGTTGGTGTCACTCTGTCGGTCGGTCCAAGTTTGTCGTGCGAACTACTTCCACACTCGTTGAGCGATTGCAATGAAACTTGAGGTATGTTATCACCATAAAGTGTAGATATGCAAGACATAATTTTCATGCCCAGTGATCAACTCATTCCAAAGTTATGTGCCCAAAGCGGCGGCGGGGGTATTAGTTATCTCTGTGACAAAGCTCTAGTTTATCACTATGAAAAAGTACGTCGCCGATAGGAAGGAGGGGGTACTTGAAAGTCTTTGTTCTTTCTGTCCTTCAGTAAGAATAACACGTCGTTTTATTTACAAGCGGTGTCGTAAGAATAACACGTCGTTTTATTTGCAAACGGTGTCGTCAGAATAGCAGGTCGTTTTGTTTACAAGCGGTGTCGTAAGAATAACACGTCGTCGTTTTATTTACAAGCGGTGTCGTAAGAATAACACGGCGTTTTCCTTGCAAGCGGTGTCGTAAGAATAACACGTCGTTTTATTTACCAAAAATTAAAAACACGCTTTAATTTACACAACTGTTCTATAAATAAATACAATTTTGGTTTTGGAAACATCTTTTCTTACTATTAAGTACGCACGTGAGGAAAAGACACCGGATTACTCTGTTTTAGGACTAACAGAAACTATTACGACCGATAAAGTTATATGCTAATGGGGCTTTAAACGAATTTAAGTAATACATGTAGATACAGTACGAGTTTTTCTTCAAACGTGTCTTCTTACAGACGTAAGAAGACGGTTCGCTTAGATAAACAACCAATTTGTCCGAGGCTTGAATAGCTGTGCTGGGGGTATAGTCGTATAAAGGATATTCAAGACATTAAAATATTCTGCAATGTGGATGGAAGGATACTAACATTCATGCAGTCAGTATCATACAACATAATAATTTGAAGTAATAATCAATGAAATAATATCTTCAATGTTGAGCTAAATTTCTTAAACATCAGAAAAAAATGGAAAGTGTTAAAAAAGTTAATAAAGACTTAACACAATGACTTCAACACAATGATTATATATCAACACAACTATAAGCAATGTCAAAGAATTGCTAATCTTATAAAAAACAGAGCAGGTAGATGATAATACCTACGCAGACATGAAACTTAAATATATATATGTACAACCTGATATCCTAATCCATATGTTAGATTCATATTGTACGCTGATTTTATATGTATATATATGCTGAGTGAAATGAAATATACTTGAAACTTGAGAAATATAAAAAAACAATTTTGCCATTTTTCGAGAATTGCTGCTTTCAGATTCGCCATTTAAAAAACACTTACAGCGTGCATGAGTTCTCAAAAGAATCTGGGTAATGCCATAATAATGAAATATCGGGCATCGAGGTATCGGGAAAGACGCGACATTCCGACGAGACACAAAGCGAGGCACGATGTTACAGATGACACTAACGGGATTCCGTATGTTTCAGTGTACACCTTAAGGTTCTTGAATGAGAGATATTGGAATTGATAGTTCAACTTCAGTTTTTAGGTTGAATATTTTATTTAAAAAAGGCATTAGCAAAGCTATTGATGGTTACAATTGACATGAGGTAAAACGGCGAACCTCGATTCGAAGATTTTTTCTGCCATGGAAATATATGAGACAAATGTGCTTGTATGTCATGAAAAATGACGTGAGACAAATGTGCTTTCTTGTCACATAAAAAACTTGATCAGAGCACATTTGTCACACAAATGTTTTTTTTTGTTAGACATTTGAGGTCCCATTTGTCTCACGTGAGACAAATGCAACCGCATCGGTCTTACGTAAGACAATTGTGCTCCGAGACAAATATGCTCCTACAACGGTAAATGCGACATATCACGGCGTAGCGACGTTTAACAGACATAATATTACAGGGTGTTTTAAGTCAAGTCAAAATCCTTTTATTTCACTCAAATCATGTACTTTCATGAAAAAATGAGGCGATAAACATGATTTCATATTGTTAAAATATACAATGTTTTTCATAACAATGAATAGAAAATGATAATTAATTTTGTTTCTAACAATGAACAATTAGAGGAACTAGGTGTTCCATTGCTGAGACAAAATTTTCCTTACTATTACAGCAAACTGATGGACACATTTTATTCTATTTAATCAGCTGTTCTGTCACAAACTGTGAATGATTGATTGAATATAGATCTAAGTAATTGTTATTATGCAGGAATGCTGAAACATTTCCATTACGGAACTTCGAATAGAACAAAACACAAAATGCACACAATTCATTAACCAACCAACATGGTAATTGTATAATAATTATTGTATAAAATGATATTGAAACAGAAACTGTTGTGTCACCATGACCTTCATGAGCGCAGCACAGATTCTCTGTGACAATTTGACATATAAATTACATTATTGTATATACATTTGTACATTTACTATTCAAAAAGGTACAAAACGAAAAGTAGTTAAAAAGTAAAAATGAAGTACAATCACTCTGTGTTAAACAGCAAGTCAATGGAAATGGTTAATTTGACCGCTTAGGACTGATGACCACTTAACGCGGATAGTGGTTCCCAATGATTTCTCATCTATATTTAACAAAACGTATTTATTTCTTTTGAAGGCAGACATTTATGCGGGAGCAATCTTCATACAACAAACTGTAGGTTGGAATATGTATTTGGGAATATGTGCGATACTTGTTATAACTGCCATCTATACGGTGTTAGGTATGTAGAATTGAATGCAGCAGTAAACATTTAAATTGCTGTCCAGAAATATATACAGTAAAACTCATGAACAAAACATAATTCTCTGAAAATCGAACGATTTATCAAGTCCCATTTCTTTCGGAATTAATCAAAAGTTCTCTAAAACAAGGAAATTTCAGTAAAAATCGGACTTTTGGCCCAATCCGGACGTGGTCCGGGTTTCATAGGGTTACTGTATTATAGGCCTACATGGCGAAGCTTCAGTTAATGACCAGCACAATATGATGACTACCTCATCATTACGATTATTTAGTTTCGGACCAGTTTTCCACGGTTCCTCTTTATTTCAACTTAACACGTTTTTATTTTCCTTAAAATGGTTTCACGTCAAGCTACTACTGAGTACATGTGCTGCTACCTCAAGCTACTACTGTCTGAATACATGTGCTGCTACCTCAAGCTACTACTGTCTGAGTACATGTGCTGCTACGTCAAGCTACTACTGTCTGCGTACATGTGCTGCTACCTCAAGCTACTACTGTCTGAATACATGTGCTGCTACCTCAAGCTACTACTGTCTGAGTACATGTGCTGCTACCTCAAGCTACTACTGTCTGCGTATATGTGCTGCTACCTCAAGCTACTACTGTCTGACTACATGTGCTGCTACGTCAAGCTACTACTGTCTGAGTACATGTGCTGCTATGCCAAGCTACTACTGTCTGAGTATATGTGCTGCTACCTCAAGCTACTACTGTCTGCGTTCATGTGCTGCTACCTCAAGCTACTACTGTCTGAGTACATGTGCTGCTACCTCAAGCTACTACTGTCTGAATACATGTGCTGCTACCTCAAGCTACTACTGTCTGAGTACATGTGCTGCTACCTCAAGCTACTACTGTCTGAGTACATGTGCTGCTACCTCAAGCTACTACTGTCTGAATACATGTGCTGCTACCTCAAGCTACTACTGTCTGAGTACATGTGCTGCTACCTCAAGCTACTACTGTCTGAATACATGTGCTCTACCTCAAGCTACTACTGTCTGAATACATGTGCTACTACCACAAGCTACTACTGTCTGAGTACATGTGCTGCTACCTCAAGCTACTACTGTCTGAGTACATGTGCTGCTACCTCAAGCTACTACTGTCTGAGTACATGTGCTGTTACCTCAAGCTACTACTGTCTGAGTACATGTGCTGCTACCTCAAGCTACTACTGTCTGAGTACATGTGCTGCTACCTCAAGCTACTACTGTCTGAATACATGTGCTGCTACCTCAAGCTACTACTGTCTGAGTACATGTGCTGCTACCTCAAGCTTCTACTGTCTGAATACATGTGCTCTACCTCAAGCTACTACTGTCTGAATACATGTGCTACTACCACAAGCTACTACTGTCTGAGTACATGTGCTGCTACCTCAAGCTACTACTGTCTGAGTACATGTGCTGCTACCTCAAGCTACTACTGTCTGAATACATGTGCTGCTACCTCAAGCTACTACTGTCTGAGTACATGTGCTGCTACCTCAAGCTACTTCTGTCTGAGTACATGTGCTGCTACCTCAAGCTACTACTGTCTGAATACATGTGCTGCTACCTCAAGCTACTAATGTCTGAGTACATGTGCTGCTACCTCAAGCTACTACTGTCTGCGTACATGTGCTGCTACCTCAAGCTACTACTGTCTGAATACATGTGCTGCTACGTCAAGCTACTACTGTCTGAGTACATGTGCTGCTACCTCAAGCTACTACTGTCTGAGTACATGTGCTGCTACGTCAAGCTACTATTTGTCTGAGTACATGTGCTGCTACCTCAAGCTACTACTGTCTGAGAACATGTGCTGCTACCTCAAGCTACTACTGTCTGAATACATGTGCTGCTACCTCAAGCTACTACTGTCTGAGTACATGTGCTGCTACCTCAAGCTACTACTGTCTGAGTACATGTGCTGATACCTCAAGCTACTACTGTCTGAATACATGTGCTGCTACCTCAAGCTACTACTGTCTGAGAACATGTGCTGCTACCTCAAGCTACTACTTGTCTGAGTACATGTGCTGCTACCTCAAGCTACTACTGTCTGAGTACATGTGCTGCTACCTCAAGCTACTACTGTCTGCGTACATGTGCTGCTTCCTCAAGCGACTACTGTCTGAGTACATGTGCTGCTACCTCAAGCTACTACTTGTCTGAGTACATGTGCTGCTACGTCAAGCTACTACTTGTCTGAGTACATGTGCTGCTACGTCAAGCTACTACTTGTCTGAGTACATGTGCTTCTACCTCAAGCTACTATTTGTCTGAGTACATGTGCTTCTACCTCAAGCTACTACTTGTCTGAGTACATGTGCTGCTACGTCAAGCTACTACTTGTCTGAGTACATGTGCTTCTACCTCAAGCTACTACTGTCTGAGTACATGTGCTGCTACCTCAAGCTACTACTTGTCTGAGTACATGTGCTTCTACCTCAAGCTACTACTGTCTGAGTACATGTGCTGCTACCTCAAGCTACTACTTGTCTGAGTACATGTGCTGCTACGTCAAGCTACTATTTGTCTGAGTCCATGTGCTTCTACCTCAAGCTACTACTGCCTGAGTACATGTGCTGCTACGTCAAGCTACTATTTGTCTGAGTCCATGTGCTTCTACCTCAAGCTACTACTGTCTGAGTACATGTGCTGCTACGTCAAGCTTCTACTGTCTGAGTACATGTGCTTCTACGTCAAGCTACTATTTGTCTGAGTACATGTGCTGCTACCTCAAGCTACTATTTGTCTGAGTACATGTGCTGCTACCTCAAGCTACTACTTGTCTGAGTACATGTGCTGCTACCTCAAGCAACTACTGTCTGAGTACATGTGCTGCTACCTCAAGCTACTATTTGTCTGAGTACATGTGCTGCTACCTCAAGCTACTACTTGTCTGAGTACATGTGCTGCTACCTCAAGCTACTACTTGTCTGAGTACATGTGCTTCTACCTCAAGCTACTATTTGTCTGAGTACATGTGCTGCTACGAACATATTCATTATTTCAATTATGACAGCAAAATGTTGAGCAATTTCACGTATTTAACTCGAAGAGGTCAAGAACTACATTTTTCAGTCGGCAATTACATTTTACACCTTTGTTTATAACAGTGACGTCATAGGCCAATGAAATTGTTGAGTTACAGATCGTGAAAAGATTCAAAACCCATTTTTTTGTATGGAGAGCTACATTTGTTCCGAATGTGAAATCTTTTGTGTTTTATTTTCACTTTTGCACGAAGAGAATTTCACTTTTTTCTAGCAGAATTTATAGAACAAGCGATTGTCTTTGTTTTTTTCAGGCGGTTTAAAAGCTGTTATATACACAGATACTTTACAAACAGTTCTTATTGTGGTAGGATCCTTCATTGTCATGACAATAAGTAAGTATAATTGTTTGTTGTCAGATTTGGTTGTTTTGGGTAAATATGTGCGCATGCTGTGGTGGTTGAGTCGAGGATATACTAGATATATGAAAATGATGCATCTTATATATCTGTCCTTCATATAATCTAGTTTTACTTTTCTATTTTGCACTTATATCATTATACGCATTAATTCACACGAACCTACGAGCATCTGCATTACAATGCAACAGTGAGTTAAATTTGTACGGTGCGTTAATAATATTTATAATGTGTCACTACACTACTTACGGTGGCATATATGGGACATAAGGAAATATTTCATATATCGCGCGGGCACGTAGTAGCTATTACGTGCCCGCGCGATAAATAAAATATTTCCCATATCTCCACCTTTATGCCACCGTAAGTGTCTTATTGTCTTTCAATATGTGTTTTATTCTATTCTTTGTAATTATGTGATATTTAAAACATTTTACATGGTATTGTACCATACCGTCTGTTTTATATGCTGCAATCAGTCAATCAATAAGCTAGCCCAGTACTGCTTGGATGATTGAGTAAATGATTTTAAATACCAAAGCAATAACTTTCGTTCATTTAATATATATCAAATAACAAGCGCTTGTCTTCCTTACCAGGTTTCGTAAAGATTGGTGGACTAGAAAACCTCTACAACAAATATCCCAGATCCATACCATATCCAAGGGTAAATAACTCTGACTGTGGTATCCCGCCAGATGACGCTTTCCACATTTTACGACATCCTACCAAGAGTGATCTCCCCTGGCCTGGAAATATATTTGGTATCACGATATTAGGAATGTGGTACTTCTGCTCCGATCAGGTCAAGAAAATATGAGTTTGTGTTTTCAAATACAATTAAACCTCACTAAGCAACCATGTCTAGACACCCTTTTAAGACGGATTTTAATAATGTTGTCTACATGCACAGTGCAACCTCTCCAAAGCAACACCATTTGTGAGTAGCAACATTATGTTGTTGCTGAGGGGTTGTTGCTCTAGAGTGATTGAATTAATAGTTAAATCTTGCAGTGGGAAAAAATCATACTATTGTTGAAGGGAGGTTATTGCTGAAGAGAGGGCCGCTTTTGAGAGGTTGTACTGTATATTTCAACTTGATGAAGTGATCAGTTCAGTTTTAAAGCATACAAACAACTTGTTCACCCTCCTGTATGTGTTTGCAATAATTATTAAGTCGGGGAGCTGACTGGTGGTCTAGTGGTAACGTGCTGAACTACTTTACCAGAGGTTGTAGGTTGACAATCTCGTGTCCGACTTTCTATATTTCAGAAATGCTTTTTAAGTCTCCGAATCCGAACTACCAAGCCACGTACAGTGTTAATAAAATCACAGGAAAGGGATGAGGCGTGTATCGGTGATTTACACCGGGCACGTTAAGGACCAGGAAAAACTTGTCGAAAAAAGAGTATGGATATAAATGCTTGGTTTCCCTGTCTTATCTCCCCTCTCTCTGTGGGCGGCTCTGAAATAACCATAGCTGTCAAATGAGCTGTTAAAAACCCCCTGATATTTACTCATGTGGGGCACCTACCTAAGATGTTAACAACACTATAATTCTAGGAGTGACTACATAGGTCGTTGGATCTACTTTCATGTTTTTCATTATCGCAAATACTATCATGACAATGTAGGTGATGCAACTCCTTCCTAGTTACGTTTGTAAACAATTAACAATTTTGTTGAACAGTCCTTGAGTTTTGATAATTTTCGTTTGCACTTCATACACATGTAAAGAAAATATTTTCTTAGATAAATATTCCAATCCTCAAGCAATCTGTACTTACTCGTGACATTCAGCTTTACATCACTAACTCTCCTGTAATTTGTCCTTTTATCTCTAAATGACGCTCTCTTAACCTGCAAAATCGAACCCAGATTATCTTTCTGTACTTGTCAGTATCCCGTGTCAGTATCCCATGTCAAATTCCTAACTCAGCTCTCCTATATTTACCAGGGCAGCCGTAGGAACCGGTTAGCTAGAGTGGGGGCTTACCCCTCCAACAATTCGGCTCTTGTGGTGGCTAAATCTCCACCTGCGATAATAAAATAGGTAACTAATGGGACTATATCTTCCTCCTCTGTCGTAAGTCGGAATCTAAAATTAGTCCGTCCCATTGGTTCCCATGGCCCTGTTTATCATTAACAACTGACATCATATCTTGTAAACTATTAGTAGGATAAAAAAAGTTTACCCAAATTCAAAGTTTAAGAATTGTCATCGAACCTGAGAAATGTCTATCCAACAGGCCAAGCTATCTATTGCTCCGGACATGACCCTTTTACTATACATTCTGTCCATACAGTGTTGTTTTACAATACATTCTGTCCATACAGTGTTGTTTAACAATACATTCTGTCCATACAGTGTTGTTTTACTATACATTCTTGTCCATACAGTGTTGTTTTACTATACATTCTTGTCCATACTGTGTTGTTTTACTATAAATTCTTGTCCATACAGTGTTGTAAAACAATACATTCTATTCATACAGTGTTGTTTTACTATACATTCTATCCATACAGTGTTGTTTTACTATACATTCTATCCATACAGTGTTGTTTTACTACACATTATATTCATACAGTGTTGTTTTACTATACAATATATTCATACAGTGTTGTTTTACTATACAATCTATTCATACAGTGTTGTTTTACTATACATTCTTGTCCATACAGTGTTGTTTAACAATACATTCTGTCCAAACAGTGTGGTTTTAATATGCATTCTTGTCCATAGTGTTGTTTTACTATACATTCTGTCCATACAGTGTTGTTTTACTATACATTCTTGTCCATAGTGTTGTTTTACTATACATGCTGTCCATACAGTGTGGTTTTAATATACATTCTATCCAAACAGTGTTGTTTTACTCCACATTCTATTCATGCAGTGTTGTTTTACTATACATTCTATTCATGCAGTGTTGTTTTACAATACATTCTATTAATACAGTGTTGTTTTACTATACATTCTATTCATACAGTGTTGTTTTACTATACATTATATTCAAACAGTGTTGTTTTACTATACATTCTATTCATACAGTGTTCTTCATAAATCACAGGTGCTGGTTCAAAGGTCCTTGGCGGCAAAAAATATGCATCACGTGAAAGGAGGTTCGATACTTGCTGGGTACATAAAACTGACCCCATTATTTACAATGATATTTCCTGGAATGATAAGCAGAGTATTATTTACTGGTAAGAGAATCAAGATTGTAAAACTTTGATGTTTGAGTACTTTTCCAGCCTTATCAAGTTGCACGCAGCAATGGAAATATGTATTTAAAAAAAAGATTTTGCTCTGCCGTAATCTTGTTTGAGAGTTTTCTTTTTCTTTACAAAGTTATTTGAAAACACTGAAATTAATATGCTCCTATAATGTCCATGACACTTAGCGAACCATATACAGAACCAATTCTAGAACTTCCTGTTCCACAAGTCTCTATTTCCGGTTCCGGTTTTCTAGGTGACGATGACTTAGTCACGAATGCTGCATTTCTAGATCTCCTGTATTGTTTGACCTCATTAAAACTAGCATATGTACTAAAAATCACTATGCATAAAGTTATCATATCAAACAATACTATAGAAGGCACTGTCATTCATCCTAAAGTTTATTAGTTCGATAGTTTCTATCAAGCATATTAGTTACCTAGTTTTTACATCTTAACACTTTTGCTGCCAACGAGATGAGCATACCCGTCTTTACAAATCTCTGCATATAGACAATACGTGCCGGGCAGCGAAAGGGTTAATGGACAATACAATTCAAATTCAATAAGGACAAGAGAAAACATATGAAAACTTATATCGACATTAAACATGAGTAGTTCTATATTTTATACGACAGATGAAGTGGCTTGTGTAGATCCAGATGTCTGTGACAGTGTATGTGGAAATCCAGCTGGCTGTACTAATATTGCCTTCCCGAAACTTGTTGTAGAACTGATGCCTGTAGGTCAGTGTGTACTTTAAATATTCGTTATTGGTTTAATGTGTTTTAATGTATCTGGCTTGGATTTCAGGTCAAATCAAGTTTCACCAATTTATAGATTTAAAAGCTAAACCATAATTATATACTAAAATAAACCCACTGTGTAAAGTGCATTGCAAGAAATTTGAAACAAATATTACTTTTTATTGGTCTTCTGTAAACCAATATCGCACGTATTTACAAATTTTTGAACAACGATAACTACTCTGTATATAGGAATATATTACAACAAGTAGCCTTAGAATGACTATAAATGTATAAAGCAGGGAAACGTGCCTCAGTCTTTTTAAAACGTCCTCTGTTCGTTAGATACTTGACTTTAAAGAAATTCCGTACCCAGAACCCCGCTGTTTATTACGCAATACTCCATAGATAAATCAAAGCTCTGAAGGTTCTACTGTTGTACGGAACTACAAAGCAGTCAAAAGTTGAATTTCTTTGTAGGGTGGGGTATTGGGCTAAGTTTTGGAAACCGAACGACAGTTCGCGCATGAATTTTGATGCCGACTAAAGTACTACTAACGTTTTTCTACACCCGTATGCAGTTGTTAAAGTTGTTCCCGTTCCATGTGCTTTCAGTACTTTGATTTATGTTCCCATCTGATCACCAAAAGTAGTTCAGCAATTAGCATAATATTACTAGTATATAGTCTACATGTACATTACCTGCCCCTTTGCAACTCAATGTATGCAGAATGTAATATCTCATTAAGACATGCTCGAATAAAAAGTTATACGTTATAAACATTAAATTAATCGATTAAAATTTCCCGATGAACCACTTTTTAAATATCTGGTTGACTCACAGTTAGCATCGTATCGTCCATGAATTCAATGATGACCTCTATCTGTTTACAATAGAAGCTAGGAACCAGACTAAATTAGCATATACAGCACGATAATTATGACTTAATCCTTCTTTGAAATGTTTTTATTGATAGTAAATATTGTAGTAATCGGAGGGATAGGATTGTTTAGATTTATTTACGACTGTTTTGTATTGCTCGTTTACGATATTGCATAGCCATCTGATTTTGACTTATATGCACGTAATATTTGAATTTGTATTCATGCCATTGATTTGAAAAAATAGAACTATGTTCGTAGGCGGAAAGTTAATGGAAGCTGCTTGGTATTCAGAAAAAAATGATAACAAGTATCAAAATTCTGAGGCTCGGTTCCATAGATTAACATTTCCGCTACAAAATACCGAAAACCGCTTTGAAACCCGTCAGAAAAAATAAGACAGCTTAAGTAAGCTGTATTTCGTACGGCATTTTGTTGCCTTTTTCGGGTATTTTCGTTTGTTCATATGTTTTCTCTTGTCCTTGAACTCGTTGATTTGGAGATCTCGTTTGACTAAGCAGTCAATAACGGATGCGCTATTTGTTTAAAAGTGCGCCACTCTAGTTTCTTATGTTGTCCTCGAAATAATCGAAACTCAAAAACAGAAACGAAAGTAATTGTCGGCGTATCGTCAAAATGACATCATTTCATTTTGTGTCATGAGAGCATCCACGACTCTTGCGTATGTGAATGCTTTCGAAATGCCAAATGAAAAAATAAATGAGAAAAATTTCTAGATGAACAGGATACGTTTTAAAAACACAATGCCCCTCCGGGTGACCTTGACTTTGAGGAACCAACAGATGAAGTTTTAATGTGTAGGTGGAAGTGTTTTGATTTTATAGGCAATGTTAAAGTTTGGTACAAACAAACAGACAGACACAGACAAACAGACAGGTATCTTTCAATACGGGGGCATAAAAACACATACACAAATCCTACCTAATTCCCAAAAATGCTACTATAAATATAGTACATCGACCCCAAACCTAACCAACACACCGAAAGAAACAATACACAACACAGTCTTGATGAGTATACAGCTAATGTACAGGGGGTCTATACTAGATTTGTGGTACAAACCTCATAGTTATCCCCGGAAAACAAGTAGCAAACATATACATGTATAAATAATAGACGGATATACAATATAAGATAGATAAAGATGGTACAATAAACAGACACATAAATGACAAGTTGATGATCGGAACTTTGACATTTATAGACCGCGGACGTGGTCATGTGTTTATTGCACTGGACTTAAAACCTGGCGAACTGGGTTCGAGTCCCATCGGTCACGGCAGGTCATACCTTTCCATACAAATGTGACAAAAAAGTAAATTTACCTCCATATGTGTAGAAATTACCAGTTCCTTGTGGAAGGGTAAGTTAGTACTGGTTAGAATACAGTTCAGGAAATCTAGTTAGGTGAATCGACCACCTTACATAACTGAAACATTGTGGAAAAAATTTGTTAACCCCACTTAAATGAAATTGACTTATATAACTATCTTCCGCTTATTTTTAGGATTGAAAGGTCTCATGTTAGCGTCAATGATGGCTGCTTTAATGAGTTCCCTTACCTCTGTATTTAACAGTTCAAGTACAACATTCACCATGGATATTTGGCGTAGAATAAGACCTCGTGCTTCTGATACTGAGCTTCTTACGGTTGGAAAGTAAGAAAACTATTATTCATTTTGCTTAAAACAACTTAGGCGTAAACAAAACGTATTTGTTTTCTGGTTGCCCAACCGATCCTAATTTTGCCCCGCGATCCTAGACCTTTTATTATCCCGTAGAACAGTACATCTACTTCCTCACTTTTCTTTTCTTTACACATGCTTGAGCCAAACCTACCTATACCCTATTTAATTGTAATGAGAACTTGACCGAGTATACTCGTATACAACCAAGCTCATTCAAATCTCAATTTCCTTCACAACGAATTTGGTTAAAACAAAATCGCTTTTGAGGTATCGCATCCATAAGACTGTACTTTTTTACATACCCGCTCAAGTCAATATTTTAAAAATAGTACAGCTAGTACAGAAATTACCCTATATACTTTTATTGTCGCCATTATTGAAAATTAGAAAAACATGTTAATTTCTTAAGATATTGCACGATGACTTACATTTTTCTTTATCAAACTAGATGATTTCGTGTTTTTTGCATCTTTCTACCGTAAGTTTTCATTAAAATTCTTTGGAAAAATGGGCTACTCCCGAACACTTCAGTGCAAATTTTAAGGGCCAATAACTGAGAGGATAATATCATTGTTTATAAATAAATCTCATAGTAAATCATTTCCAATCATTGAAACTTAAAAAATTATAAATGTTCCAAAAGTCTGTCTGCTCCATTTTGAGATGATAATTTTGGTCAATATGGGTATAAAACCTTAAATATTAGAAACTAATTCCGGTCAATAATGTTTGCAAAATTCAGTACAATGAATATATATACGAATCTTATCACAACATATTTAGAAACATTTATTATTGATATGCACAAGACTTTTGAATTTGGAGCTGGATTTAAAGTTTTATAACCTGAGTTCGGTCTCTGAAACATAACTTCCTGTTTATAATCTGAGAGGTCAGTTTGAGCTAAAATCCTTAGACAGGGTCTGTTGAACCGAATAGAGCTTACGCCGGATAGCGCTTACGTAAATAGTAAGCGCTATTCTGTGAAGAGGCACACTCTCGACGAATAGCGCTTATCATTTTTTCCTATGCATAATAACACTTTCTTTTCGAGCCTTATCCTAATATGGAGATGACATGACCAAGATTCACTTGATTATTACTTACCATAATTCCCGTTTGGAATACATTACGTATCTATGACTAAAGCAATTAAAAGATGTTTTATAATGATTTTTCATTTATTCGACCTGTTAGCATGTTTTGTATCTTTGTATCATACAATATAGTTATTCCAATATTCAATTATAATCATCGTTCCATTAACATAATCAGAATCATATTTTCTACTGCGATATTTACATAGTATTTTCCTCATATTCGTCATCGTTCTATAGCGTTATCATTATTGTATTATTGCATTTTCATCATCATTCAATGCATATATATATTCAGATGAATATGTACTCATTTGTTTAATCCTGAATAAGAAACGTGACATTTATTTTACTCAGAGAATCTCTATTCTGTTTAATGATATAACACCATATATTATGTACCTATTCTTTTAAAAATTCAATTAAAGATAAGTCCCATCATTGTCAGCAACAGGTTGAAACTTGATACTGGAATATACAAGTTTTATATTTCTTTTGTTTTGAATGGTTTTGTAATTGTTTTTTTTTTGTATTTTCCTTCCTTTCTTTTTTCTACATATTTATAGCGGTACTATGAGTATATATATACAGTGTGTCCCTCTAAATCTAAACCCAATGAGAATTTCTAATTACATTTCTGTATTGTGATATATATATCACTCAGTGAATATTTGGCGATTCTTTGTTTAAATATAAATGTTTAAAAGTTATACTAGCAAAAACAAGCCTGAAAAAAGTAAACGTTATGGGGTCAAAATTACATCTATTACACTTATCTGGAAAATTCGACGAAAAATTGATATAAGCTCTATTCGTAGCAAAAGGCACATTCTCTCCGAATAGAGCTTACCATAAGCGCTATTCGGTGCACAGCGACAAATAGAGCTTACCATAAGCGCTATTTGTTGCACAGCGCCAAGTAGAGCTTACCGTAAGCGCTATTCGGTGCACAGCGACAAGTAGAGCTTACTATAAGTGCTATTCGGTGCACAGCGACAAATAGAGCTTACCATAATTCGGCACTGTGAAAAAATCACCTTACGAATAGAACTTATATGTAAGCGCTATTCGGCGTAAGCTCTTTTCGACGCAACAAGGGTCTAATCTATGTTATAAAAGTGGTCGACCATTTCATTGGGCATCCCTATTTCTTTTTTGTACAGATTGTTCGTATTGATACTTGTTGTCATAAGTGTGATCTGGATTCCTGTATTAAAGATGTCACAAGGGGGTCAACTCTTTAACTATATACAATCAGTCACAGGTTATCTAGCACCTCCAGTTCTTTCTGTATTTTTACTGGCAATTTCGTGGAAACGAACAACTGAACAAGTAATCATTAATATTCTCTCAATTCTAGTCACTTAATGTAAAAGTATACAGTACTGCACTATATGAGATTGTTAAGCTAATACACAAGTATTTCTAAATTATATCTATCTTCATTTCTTAATATGCTACAAAGCTACTTTATGGGCTGTCACAGTCTTTGTGTATGTCGACTGAGATGAAAATAAGTAGACGAAACAGAAGTTCAAGTGATATTGTCCAAGCTGACATCTTTGTTTACTTAATGGCAACATGTGCTGAAAATAGCATTTAGAGGCGAACATGGTGATGTAAATCTTGATTTTCGTTAAAATATGAAATAGAGAACGTACCATATGGACGACGCAGCACACTTGGCATTTGTATATAATTATGTACACGTAAATTTACTTTTACAGGGTGCATTCTATGGACTTGTGGTTGGGTTTATAGTTGGTGTGATTCGGATGGGACTGGATTTCGGATATGGAAGTCCTGGATGTGGAGAAGCAGAGTTTCGACCTGTTGTGATCTATAAAGTTCACTTTTTACATTTCACAATAATACTATTCTTGGTTAGTGTAACAGTTACAGTCCTTGTGTCCTTGTGTACAAAACCAATAGACAGTAAACATGTGAGTTATTATTTTATTCTATATTCAGTTCAATATACAGTCAAGCCTGTGTTAGCGGCCACCTCTAAACAAAGGTCATTCTGTGAATAAAGGACATTAAAACAACTGTAAATGATTATTTATAATAAAATGACCTCCCAGTAAAAGTCACGTGTTAATAAAAGCCACATTAAGTAATTGGAACGTTACTTTTTTCAGTTTGTTCGCTGTGTCTACAGTATACCTGTCACAACAATAACAGTCAAAATAAACATGATTGTATTATAATCCCATATTGTCATAACATGCATGATATTCTATTTGTTCCCTAAAACGGATGATTTCAATCTTCAACACACACGTCCTGAACAATACTAAAAATACTAAATTCACGATAATTAATAATTATACAGATGTGTACATAAAATGATATGTTTTATTTAACCTGAAACAAGAGACGTGAATACATGCTTACAGTTTTTTACTATTTCTAAATGTACCTCAATCGTTATCTCAGTGAAATGTAATTAAAATATGTATTTTTATGTAAATCACTTAAGTTTTACATTTTGCATCACCCTGGGTCGTGCAAATAAATCACGCAACATGCGAATTATCGTATTACTCATGGAAGGGTCAAAAGTAAATAATTTGCATGATGCAGGGTTTTGTTTTGCACGACACCTCATGATGCTGAAAGTTTTAGCATGAAGCATGATCATGCATTTATGACGCTTATCGTACGTCATAGTATTGAAACAATTGGACAATGATATACCATGAAGCAGTGAAGCTAGAATCTTATTCAATAAAATAGCTATGACGAGGACGTGATAAAATTCACAGTCACACTAGAAATAATGAAATCTACATTTATTTATCTTATATAACTTCATGTTAACAGCTGGTTCGTCTTACTTGGTGGACAAGACACAGTACCAACGAGAGAGAGCCATTTGAACAAGAATTACATGAGTTACCGGACAAAACATCAACAATAACACGTGACTCGGAGCACGTGACCCCTGATGAAGTTGCTGAGCACACAGGTATGTTATAAGAACATGTAACGTTTAGATTCTTTATGTACTATAACGAATGAGAATTGAATAAAAATATGTTTTAAATAGCTCATCTTATGTTGCTACTATACGAGGACCCGTTTCATATACATAAGGAATCTTGCTATCCCTTGTTAGTACACATTTCACAATAAACAGCATAGTGACATATGGCGTGAACGTATGGATAATGAAATTTTAAACAAAACGTGGATAATCGTTTATATATGTAACGAGTGAGACAAATTTTGAATTTTGGTACGGATCCGGGAGAGACAGTGTTATAAGAAATTTACACTGGTAGTAACAACATTGTGTACTGCTATTATATGTTATGCGTTATCTCTCTTTAAATCAAAGATGGGATTCCGCCTTACATACAATATCGGACAAATGACTGATAAATTTAAAAAAATGATTCCATTATACAGTTTACCTTGTCGAAACGAAACACAAGGTAAGCTTAATGGTGCATGGTTACATATACGTGTATACATGATTTTAAAGTCAAGTAACGGAAAGAAGCGTACAATACATGTACTAAGGCACATGACAAATAACAATAAATAACTGACAATAAACAGACATTTAAGTATATGTACAGCTTAAACATGTGAATGAACTGTATTAAGATAAAATGGTATGTAAGAATCGTCTTTCAATGAAAGCATGGTGGATAAAATTGGCTAGGTTTTTAATTTCAGTTACATTTTCACTGGTAATTAATTGTGCGAATTTGAACATATTTGGATTTCGTCAATAATAAGGTTTAATTAATTATTTGTTCTCGAAACTCTTTATAAATTGGACATTGAATGACAAAATGGTATTCGTCCTCCATCGTCCAGTTTCGACATACAGCCGATGCGAAGACATTCTAAATTGTGACATAGATATTCTATACTTTTTAATGTTGATAATCTCGAGATATTTATTGTGAGTAAAGTTAGAAAATGTTTTAAAGAACAAAGCCCTTGATGAGTTTTCTAATCTTGAATTAAAATCCTGAAACCAAATATCGCGAATCTTTTGTTTTACCTGTGCTATAAAATACTTATCATTGACTACGCCTTGGTTCAATCAAACATCGTGGAAGCCAAGTTTAGATAAAAGGAGATTTACACGTGAGGCCCAATGTACTTTGCGCGGATTCAATATCAGATTTAAGTAAAAGATAAGCTTGTTTAATATATTTTCTATCTTGTGCATAGCATACTAGTATTTATAGTATTTATAACCAATATTGAATTATGTTGTATATTCTCAAAGTTTCCATATCATACCTGCCCAGTTCGCCATATACAAAGTCATTTTGAGTCGTTAGTTTTACACCAAGTAGACGTTTGCAGAAATGTAAGTGAGTTTTTCCAACATCGGACGCTTTATAAAAATCCCATACTTCGGATGAATAATTTAGTAATGGCGTAATCAATTTATCACAAAGTTCAAGAGAATGTTTTGAGATAATTCAGTAAACTTATACAGTCTTTTGTTCATTTCAAAAATAGCCTTGAGAGCTTGACCTGCTAACATTTTGTCTTGACCTTTGAAAGAACCACCCGATGAGAAAACAACACTAATATACTCGTATATATATATACTATCCTAAAAAATATATTTTTATTCTAATGGTATGTTTTTTATCCTAATAATATATCTTTTTTATCCTGATCACATATTTTATCCCAATACTATATTTCTTATCTTAATAATATATATTTATCCTACTATATTGTTTTATCCTAATAACACATATCCTGTCCTTACAACATATTTTAAAAGCAAAATCTTTTGTAAGTCAGTAGGACAAGAAAAAAAACAGTAGATATTTCGGAAATATACGTACATGTAGTAAATACGAAACTAAATAAATCATCCAGAAAAGGTCGATTGAGACGAGATATAAGTCTCAGGTTGGCTGAAAAATTAGGAGAGGGATAGCGGAAACCAGTCACTTTTACACTTAATAAAAGTACAAAATTAATGATCGCTAATGTTACATAAAATAATGGAACAGTAGATGAGTTATCAAAACTGATACAATGAAACTTCTGTATAAGGGACCGGTGTGGTTGTGGTGAAAATTGTCCCCAATACGGAGTGTCCTGAACAGTGGAGCTCAATTGTCAGTTGACAATACATCCGTTCCGTCAAAAACTGTCCCTAATACCGGGGTGTCTGTAATTGTGGGATGCCCATAAGGTGAGGTATTACTGTGTCTTGATTTAACATGTTCTTTGATGTCCAAGTCGAACAGAATTGTGATATTGGTTTCATTTATTCACTCAACAAATATAATCATCTATTTGTCTGTCAATTTTAGTTATACTATGTGTTTTTTTTTTATAGAATTGTGATTTCGAGAAAATGTTTGAGTTTTGTGTATGTATGTTTGTATATATAATTGTCTAAATTGTAATTAACTTTATTCAATAAATCAATTTCATTTGTTGTATTATATTCGACTGATGAAAATTTCCTCCATTCATTTGAATTATATACTATTGTAGATTGTATGTATACATATTATAATTATATGTATTTTCATTACACAACAAAATCCTCCCGGCTTTGTTCCGAAAATGTTTTGAACTTATAATGATTGGTTAACTCATTTAGCTATTCTCTGTTAAATACCAGTAATTCTTCTTTTAACTCTGTAGAAATCATATCTAATAATTATATATATATATACGCTAATAATTTTATGACATTAACAATTTAGGTGTTAAGGTCTGTGTTGTTATTTGTGTATACGAGTAGAGTTTATAATTAGTCACAGTACATCACTGATAATCGTTTTATAATGAGTCTTCTATTACACATATGTAGTTGAACTTTTTCTTTTCTTTTTCATCCATAGATTTTTCATTCCTTATAGAGATAAATCATAATCAAAGTACTGAAAGTACTGTCGGACTTGATTTTTACCATACGAGACAAAAGAGAGAAATGTGTACCCACATCGTTCGAGCCCATACAAATATTTTAACATTTAAAATTACGGACCGATTTTTCATTCATATTGTAATGCAGGTCATATGCATATAGGTAAATGACATAAGCTAGGGCTTTACTATAGTCCCTCTGCTAAAATTTTAAAATGAAAAAAGCCTGATATTGGAAAGTTTAATGATTAGCACATTAATTGAGGACAATTTAATTGCATTAAAAACTCTTTATTGTACAAAACTAGCAAAAAACACTTCAGTAACAGTAAATACAAACATTGATTCTTCTGGTTTTAACACAACAGAACATCGTCGCATTGAACACATTAATTTCAGGGTCACTCAAATCAAAAAGGTCCTGACACAGTAGAGTAAGACCTATATGACCTATAGTTAACCCGATGTTGCATGAAATTCAGACGTGATTATGTAATTCTAAATAATCTGGCGTAAAAGGAACTCTTAAACAGTAAATTTTAAAAGCACGTATCCAGTAATTTACGTTCGTATTTAGCGACTCGAATTATTATTCTTAAGCCGCAGTTTTAACATTCAACCTTCGATAAATCAAACTCCCCACATCGGTTACGCTTTGCTACTAGCCACTGCGGGGAGTGTGTCTATAAATAGCGATTCCGTCATCAAAATAACACTAGTTGGTGTGAATATCACGGAATACGATTAAATGAGAATTCGCTTTGTAATATTAAGAAATGTTAGAAAGGCACAAAACACACACATCGATGGTAGATTGTTGCAAATGCATGAATACTTCCGTGGAGATTTTTCTGAACTATCGAACGAAAACCGAAAGTAGAACTACTTTTACGGCAAGATATTTTATTGGACAGTGAATACGCGGTTTTAATTCTACGCATTTGAAAATCTCATGTATCTACCGACAAGCACTTATTTAGATACATGACTCTTTCCATGTAGTTACAATAGAATGATTTGAAATGTATTTAGATCTGACACACTTAATTGGGGAAAGATTCCAGATACTTCTATATAAACATACCATTTAGTTGCGTACTATTTCCTTTATGTGGCATTCTTTTAACCGAGCTGTTATGGAGTCCAGCGACAAATATAAGTCAATGATTACAAAGGACTTGTTTTTGATAAAAATCAAGTCCAAAAACCGGTTATATTCTACATTTCGTTTCGGTAGAATATGATATCATTTATAATACAAAGTAATTATCTTTTGTGTATTAGATGTCTATAAATTGTTTAATTTTCAATGATTGCTATTTCTTTTTTTTCAAGAGGGCCACATTGTAAAAAAGTATTGTTACATTTTCATCATTGTTAATGTTTCATTGTCTTTATGTGTAACTTTCGATAAATAAAGTTATTATTATTATTTATTTGTAGATAACCAATCAAAATGGCGACGTTTTCTTTACTTCATTTCGGGTTTGAAATCCCTGGAAACTTCAGATGACGTGTCAGTCAGTGAGGGACGCCGTTTGACCTCGATTGAAGAAAACCCGAAATGGCGGAATTTCAACAATGTTAATGCAATCATTCTTATGTTGATAATGGTCTCTATAGTAGGGTATTTTCATTGAATGTTTATATTCGTGAATTTCAGTTCTGCAGGACATACATTAGTTCTAAGTAATACGTATTATATCAGCGTGTATATTAGATAAAAAGAACTAATATATAATTACATATATCAAATGATTAATTATATTAAACATATTCTATTGGATTTAATTCTTTCTTATTTACATAACAACATATAATAGGTATTTGCAACTTAAAGCAAAAGGATCTAAAACTCAGTTACGTCTCTTCCCACTCAGTTTGAGTAGTATCTTTTCCAAAAAGCTTCTTACCCGAATGATATTCCAAGCAAGTAACACAAACACCCCGCCCTCTTATTTTAATAAGTGTACAGATATCGGGATAGTGAGTTCTACATCTGGGTGCGACGTATTAGGTTGAAGACATCATGTAAAAGATTATTCGTTCGCTAACGCTATTAATTTATGAGATGTTTTAAGTTGGATGCAGGGACTTTCACACCATACAGAAACACTGTTTAGGTTAACTACCAGCCATAATATTGTTTTAAAAAAGTTAAAACAGGCGTAAAACCGGAAATACTTATTATTGATAACTTTAACAGGTGCGCATAGATCTTTATTCTGTGACAAAAAAAAAACAGTTGACATTGATCGATCAATTGAGAACATTTAGAACTTGGGTCCTCTTCAACTGAAATAAGTTCAACCATGTTTATTTTTCAAGAGTTCCAAATTATGTATCAATATATACATTACAATTGAAGTTATAGCTCGGAAAACAAGCAATGTTTACTGAATGTAAATTCCTGTCCATGATGTAGTTTCGTAAACTGATAAAATGATAAGATCAGCGCATGTTTAGTATACAAGTGTAATTCGATCATGATGTTACAATTAATTCTTATCTGGTTTAATTGAGCTTACAATTTTTATTATGGAGTCGGAGAAAATGGTACAATAGACGGAATTGAGATAAAAAATAAATTAAATTAAGTTCGGTCACGCATTCTGTCTTGTAAAGAAACTGGGAACATGTTAGTCTGAGAAAGTTAGGTATCAAAACGCGTTGAGGTTCCAATGAAGCCCTGGATAACCGTAAATAGACGTTGATGAGATTTTGGAGATAAACGATCACTGCCGACGAGAAGGTTATATATGTTGGGATGCAGAAGGTCAGTCGTTAAAATAGTGTTGACGTATAGCGTGATATCTAAGAGAAATAAGGAGATAATGAGAGGCCGTTTTTATTGCACCACAACAACAAACATTTAGACCATAGTTGACTCCAACTGACCAACCAAAGCACATAATCAAAGCGCTGATAGCACTGAAGTAGTTCGATGTGAACAAAGCATGTTAATATTGTCACTTCTAGCACATCTACATTTTAAACCAGGGTTGGCGTTTTTCTGTAATTTTGTTTAACTACTAGTGGAAAGTCAAGAACATTGTGTTTCAATAAATGATTTGTGGAAGCACTATTGTATTTTTATTCTGCTAATGACGTAGTAATTAGTCTGCACCATCGCAATGTTTCATATAAATGACTGTGACAATGGCATCAAAACATCAAGAAGGAAGATTACTTTGAATAATAACCTGTGAGTGTTTCATATTTGAGTCTGTAGGGCGTGCTATTTATACACAGACTAGCATTGTACAGCTAGTTTTTTGTGTTATGTTATACTAAGTGCAGCAATTTATTCTCAAAAAACTTACACATTCATAAAATAGGTACTATACGATTGACTTATATGTACCAATTAAAATTTTATGTAACACCGATAGAAAACCATAAGAAGTAGGTATCCTAACATAGTAAAACCATAAGAAGTAGCTATCCTAACATAGTAAGTGTGAAATACTGAGCATTCCATATATGGAGACCAATTGAATGCCTTCAAAGCAATGGAGACAATTACATAAAATTATAGGAACTATGTTTTAGGCCAAACTTAATGTTTAGCTTAGTAACATATTGTAACTTTCTAAATGCATGACACTTCAACATTCCATAGTACACTGTTAATAAAAATAACTTGAACTAATATTACTGGAAAAGTAAATAGATATTTCTGCAGATTTTTGCACACAGAAATAAGTTAAACATTTTTTTTAGTATATTAAACTGTATTTCAAAAAATAAATACATATAAATGAACACAAGAAATCAAATAACTATATAAAAAAATGTATTTGGTCCATACTGTAACTAATGTAATAGAGACTTATAATTATGATACATAAACACAGTCACATGATAAACATTCTGAAAGTACTCATGTGAATCGAACTTAATGCTAGAGGTTTGTATTCGTGACCAAAAAATAGATATTACAAAATGGAAACATTTCCATAGCAGATGTAGAAAACTAAGTTAGTACTCAGGTCTGAATATAAAATTGTTGTGCATATTGAGTTTTGGTCTATTGGAGTTAAACGAAGTTCATTTACAGTAAAAGTCAAGAATGGCATGTTATAAACATTATGCATACAAAATTGCAGAAAGAAAATGACTAGCAGCATCTTATAATGTTATGTCTATAACAAAGCATGTCAAGAGTACTCAATGACATACTTTAGGTAAAATATGTTTTTATTATAATATGTTATAGATATTCATACACAGTATAAAAAATGGTGATTATTAATGTTAAGAATACTGGTAGTCACTTTGTATATGTATATAACATAAACTTGTATTAATAATATATTTTGAACTTGTTTAAAGAGAGTAAATTATAAGTTCACCTTTACATAGAACTAGCCATAGCTAGGGAATATTGTTAGGGAACAGAAGTAAGTTAATCATAATGAGAATATGTGTCATGGATGACAAGAAACATAGACAAAAAATGACAAGTCATTCAATATAATATATGTTGTAAATATTTACTTCAACCAAATATACATAGTTTATCATCTGTACAAAGTTGATTTGCATTTTCAAAATCTAAGCACACATTGTTAAAAGAGAAGAGAAGATTGGAAATGTATTAGATGAAAAGAACAAAAAAATATAGAATTGGTAAAGTACTTAATACACGTCCAAGCCTGTGAACTTTAAATGCCTACATTTGGGTAATACAAAATGGTCTTTATTGGCAGATGGCCATCTTTTGAGGTAGTTTTGTTCTAAAAAAGCAATGATGGGTCTTTATTCACAGGTTTGCCTTTGTTGGAGACAGTCGCTATCACACGCTTCACTGTATATAAATACAGAGAACATGCCAATCCTTAGAGAACAGTAATGTTCAAATTGATGTAATTACTTGTTTAATGGATGATGCTTGTTAGAGATAAAGTGAATCAAGATGTGTTTTTGTAACATAGTGCCCCCATTCTATCATTAATGACCTTGACCTTTAACATGAAAATGTACAGGTCATGTAGAGGTTACCATGAGGTACCAACATATGAAGTTTGGTCATTTTAGGTGTTCGATTTTATAGGTAAGGTTAATGTTTGGTACAAAAAAAAACAGACAAATGAAACTGACAGACTAAAAACAATATGCTAATATACATTTATTTATTTAAAGATCAACATTGAAATATGTAATAATGAATTTTAATTATTGTGTTGAAGACCATGATCCTTCACCCTCGTGAGAAAAATGATACTCTCAAATTCCGTAAATCTCATAACAAAAAACGACGAGGATATAGATCTCGGTTTAACGCTAAATAATCCATATTCAATAAGGTTAACTTGCCAAAATCAATACTGACCACTTATTGTCTTTTTGACGTAAAGGGAAACAACTAGTTTATCACACAGGTAAAACATCAATAACGACAAGAGTTGTCTTTTCATAGGGAAATTGCGTCAATTTTCCGCATGACTGTTCGAAATAAGAGTAATGAAATAAATACCCGGATCTCCTGTATCTTCTCTCCTGTTTCTCTTGGGTGGCTCTGAAATGACCATAGCTGTCGAATGGACCATTAAACAATGGATACACTTATGAATGTAACAAATATGCTTCAAGACAAGTAAGAAACACTTCGCGCTTCTATACGAAAATATTTGTTGAAATGCAAACCGCTCATTACCGATCCTAGTACGAGTGTCATCCGTAAAGTTCGTGGGCAACCTAACCTTTTTAGGTTATAATGATGTGATGGTTTTGAAATCTGGTTTTGGTCAGCGTCTATGGAGCATTTGGAATTTTTACAATTAAGCGGATTCATTTTGTTATTATATTTGTGCTTTAATTTGTATAAAAATACACAATCTATACATAGCGTGACGTCACCTCTATATTTGGAACTGATTACTAGCCGTATTTGGATTATTATACATACGCTAAAATATAGTATCGCGGAAGGATTAAAAATGTCAAAACAACCATATTGATTGTATATTATTAACAAAAATGTTGAGTTATGTAAAATAAATACGTTGTACCATTTTCTTCTTGTATTTTTTGTCAATATCATCGAATATATCGAAAGATAATTCCGCAAGATTTCCGTATGTCCACCTGGCTCTGATTGTTAATAACTTCCATTCTTTCAAATACCCATAAAGCCCCGGGCGATAGAACACAGGTCAGTGCGTTGCTAAAAAGCGCTACCATAGGGTACACATTGTAAAAAATACACGAACGTGTACATTATGACGTTGGACGCCGCAACAAATATCGTTTACCGCCATGTTTTGACGACATTGTCAGCGTGGTAGCAAAGTTATCGAGCGTGAAAGAACTATGCTTATTTGAATTCATTACAGAAAAATAAGTCGACGTCAGAGCGTACGGAGCAACGCGCTGCTATCAAGTACTGCGTTACGGCTGGGTGTACATCCACGCGGACATTGTGCTGAGAATTCTAAAAAAAAAGTCTCAAAATCTTTGATATTTAAGTGAAAGACTGATAATCAGTTTTGAGAAGTTAGCATGCAGTCCGTATAGTCCAGATTAAGCTCTGATAGTTTTAGTGGTCTTCCCAAAATTTAAATATCAGTTCAAAAGAAAATGATTCAACGGAATTGAGGAAATTAGAATTGTGGTGCGCAGTTTTGCTAGAACGTCATATGACGATACCTGGAATAACTATATATTCTCTGAATGGGTGGAAAGACACAAAAAATTGCATACCATTTGAAGGCTAGTACTTGTAGAAAATGTGACTGGATATGAGTATATATAACGTCATGTCGTCGATGTGAAGTATATTCAAAGTGCTTCGTAGATCTATATGTGCACTTGATCTGTACAGCGTAATTTTTTATCTGTCAATATTTCGCTCTGATATTTGGCATGTATTTTGTCAATATGTTACATATTATGTAAATAAAATTTTGGCGTAAAACATACATGATTATTCTCATTATTAACCCAGTCTGTGAACTTTACGGATTAAAGTGAAGTTTGACTGCTCGGGTATACATTTGTATTTTCTTTCCCGATGTTCGTGTACGTATATAAGTTCATGCAGCTGTACACAGAGTGCACTAACAGTGAAGAGGTAATAAATGTCATACATATATGTATGTTTAATACATGTATATTACTCTAGACCATTTTCTTTAATATTGGTTAAGTACATGCTACATGTGCCTATATGAATTACTTAACTGTTTTGTATTGTGGAGTGTTTATAAAATAAAAGAAATTTAAATTGAATATATATTCTTGTAGCTAGGTAGATATTGACTAATGGTTAATTAGTTGGGATTCAATTTAATTTTGTGCATATACAAGTAGTGTAGCTAATTTTACCATACTACTATTAGTTGAATTGTTTTTCTGGTGATGATAAAGATTTAAAGTATTTCAAAATCGACGTGATTTAAGATATAAGTAGTGTAAAACACGGGAGACTATGATATACGTGCATGAATAACAGGAATCTATTTTAGTAATATATAGCGACTGGCAAAACTAACCTTCTAGGGTCATAAAACTTACTTGTCATATTGATATATAACTGTTGTAATACTTGTAACCAGTTGGTACTAATTAATTAACTTGTTTTTTAAAGGTTGATAACCTACTGAACAAATACAACCTGAAAATAGAACCTGGTTATTTTAACAAGTCGGCGACATCATGTGACAACTTTAGTAATCATGCATTAAAACTATAATAAACATGTTAGATACATGACGCTAATCGCTAATCAATTATCATAGCTTACGTTAAATTGGATTTTAATATAATTAGCAGGTTCGCACAGGAGGTATAAAGATGTTATAATATAATTCCCACGAATTCTAACGCTATTAATGTGTTAAAAGGAATACGTTTGTCGTTGTTTCTCGATTCATTCACCTAGGTATCACCATTTGGAGTTGGAAAGTTAATTAAAGTTAACAGATTACGAAGAAGCAAGTTGAACTAATCGCTCGTGAGCAGAATTTTTCAAAATAAATTCTTCTATTAAAACTTTACTGCCTACTTTCAGACGAATGTCGGCGTATTAGTGTTTTATATTGTTCAAAATTAGCTTAAGAAATTTCACATACATCCAAAACTATACTTGAAACAAATTTATCGTCTTGGAACGTTTACGAAAGGGTGGATTTTCTTTTTTCATTTGTTAGCATGATAACATAAGTAAATTTTACGTATGATATATGCCATTAGCTAGCTGTGAATTAATTTGAAGGAAAATTGTTAAAAATTCTTCTGACAAGCGAAAGATACCTGTAATACATTCAGATAAAATGAATGATAAGATATACTTGGTGTTTTCTGGAGGACGAACAAGATTCTAGGAGTATCATCAGAGTGGCAATCTTGATACTCTTGTTTACATAACGTCTGTTGAAGCTACGTATTTTAATACGATACCTGCCTGGCGATTATTTTCTGCACCGTGAGCTGCTCGTATTGAAATTTTAGGGAAACGTTCATCCGTATACCGTGACAACAATATATTAAGAAGCATTGTGTGTTGTGATATTCATGATTTCGGAGGTGTAGAAAATAAGTTTAATTAATTATATAAACACGAAATGGCACACGGAAACGCGAAGAAGGCGCCGATAAAGCAGCCTGTGACATCCGGGGCTAAAAAGCAGGCGACTAAACAAGCTGCCGGGCATCAAAAACCGGCCGTCCCAACGTCAACACCAAAACCTCCAAAAGCTCCAAAAGCTCCTAGGGAAAAACATATTATTTGGGAAGATGACAACGATGTTGATTTTGAGGACATAACTTTCGTCGTACCGATAATTATTTCAGTGATTATTCTATTTATATTCTTCTTAAGAAAATACATCCGCTGGAATGTTGAATGCCAAAGTCAAAATCGAATTGACGGAAAAACTGTTATAATCACAGGTAAGTTGTTTTTCAACTTGTTATAATTATTATGCATTTGTTGCCCATTTAGTGCAGTTAAATCGACGTATTCTTTCCGTATATTCAAACAAGCATTTACAAGAAATGTTCATGCTCGGGGTATTTTAATATCTGTTAAAACTTTATCAGAATATAACAAATATGACACGCTTCCTCACATTAATGTCTTGTCATGAGTACTTTTCATGATCCGGGCCACAGCTGATATCTTTATTAAGTTCTCCTCTGGGACTTGGAAGCAGATACATACATACTACTCGTACAATCTAGCTTTTTTCGAAAGTTACGATTTTCGCATTTCTGCGAATTGGAATTCATATGAATACTTAACAGCTTCAAAGGGTCGTTTTATGCCTGATTTGAAATTACCTTTTGATATTAGTCTGCATAACACTAATTAGAAGAAGCATTACAGCATAAAGTTAAACTGAACGTGAATGATTTGAAAATGAATTTAAAGGAATATAATAAAGAAGTATTTCTTTGTGTCCTTCTTTAATGCAATCAAATGAAATGAGCTGGATTTCTCACATGATATTTAACTTGCATTTTTAAAGCTGTAACGTATATTAAACAAACGTCTTATAAGAGCAAATACTATTAAAAGCTCATTCCTATATATCATGGATGTTTTGACACTTAATTTATAAATGGTTAATGTCGTCACCCACGTGCATGGTATAATTACCGCGTACTTGACATACAAAATAATTAGCTCATTATTTCATAGATATAAACAATGGTTTTATTACAATTTACGTAGAATCTCCTATGGCGTTAACGTCATGAGTACCCGCTGGTGATAAATTACTTGTATAAGGTGAATGTATGGCTAGATATAATATACATTGATATGTAACAGCAAAGATTGTTGACCATATGACCAGAGCTAGGTATTGTATTGTGAGGCTCTGATCAAGGATGTCTGACTTTTTTAGACTTGGTTATCACGAGAATCAAATATAAAAAAGTGTTATAAGCCCTAACTTGTCTTACTGGAAAATAACATTCGAATGACTTTGCGAACATTCTTGAAGGTAAAACTGTTTAAACAGTGCACCGATGTACTGGAATGAAAATCACCCGTCATGTGGCATAATGATAATACTTATTTCTAATTCATAGTCAGCCATCATAATTTATAAAAACAAAAACAAATTGTTTTTTTTTTCGGTTGCATCAAAATGGTCCAGTATTATCTTTGAACAATAGAGACAATTTTACCTGTATATCATGCAAAATAATCAATTATATTCTTAAAATGCAGAAACACCAGCGTTTTAGAAGAATTGCATTCTGAAATCAAGAAGGGCAGTTTTACGGCCAATCACGACCTGAAATGACCTTGCTTTGAACTGAGGGTTAAACCATTGTGGAATTCATTCTAATAAGATGAGAATGCATTGACCATGACATTATATGTCTGGCATAGCTATTATTACTTCCTTCCTTCTGATATATGGCCACGATAAGCCCACATATATGAAACTTTCGTTCGAGTTAGCACTCATAGTACGCCATAAGGTGTCTATCATTTATTCGCCCTGGAATTTTAATGTGAAATATGTCTGTAAGGTGGACGCCGCAACAAACCAGAGCGATTAAGTGCTTATTGCACGCAGTACAAAAACATAGCTATCTTTAATACCAATTAACGTATAGATGTATAGAAAGAAACAAATTTTCTGCTTCTCTTTGCAAATTTGATAAGATTTGAAAGCGAGGTTAGTCATGCACGTTTTCGCGTTTAGATAAAACTACAACAACTTATATTCACATACGTGTACAGAAGTGAGTTATATATATTCTACAGATAAAATGCAGCTTGTAAAATATCCAATATCTGTTGTATTAATCATACAATACTTACATATATTTAGAAGAATACCTAAAACTATGTATGCTAAATGTTGAAACGAATTATCATAAAATATAAATAAGATATTTCGTTCTCACTTGAACCTATAAGTTTAACCCCTTTCTCATGTTTATTTCACTTAATAGAGGTACATTATGTCCATATATCATTTATTATCATACAGTATGTCTATATATTATTAATTATCATACACTCAGTCTATATATTATTAATTATCGTACACTTAGTATATATATTATTAATTATCATACACTCAGTCTATATAGTATTAATTATCGTACACTTAGCATATATATCATTGATTATCATACAGTATGTCTATATATCATTAATTATCATACATAATGTCCATATATCATTAATTATCATATATTATGTCCATATATCATTATCATACATTTTGTATATCATTAATTATCATACATTCTGTCTATATATCATTAATTATCATACATTCTCTCCATATATCATTAATTGTCATACATTCTGTCTATATATCATTAATTATCATACATTATGTCTATATGTCTTAATTATCATACATTCTGTCTATATATCATTAATTATCATACATTCTGTCCATATATCATTAAGTATAATATATTATGTCTATATATCATTAATTATCATACATAATGTCCATATATCATTAATTATCATACATTATGTCCATATATCATTATCATACATTTTGTCTATACATTTTGTATATCATTAATTATCATACATTCTGTCTATATATCATTAATTATCATACATTCTGTCTATATATCATATCATTAATTATCATACATTATGTCCATATATCATTGATTATCATACATTATGTCCATATATCATTAATTTTCATACATTATGTCCATATATCATTAATTATCATACATTATGTCCATATATCATTAATTTTCATACATTATGTCCATATATCATTAATTATCATACATTCTGTCTATATATCATTATTTATCATATGTTATGTTTACTTTTTGATACCGGATTTGTGTGTTAAAGGGTGAATGCACTGCCGGGTTTAGCTTATAGATAAATGTATATTTGCTGGTACAGTAGCAGCTATCTCCGAATAAGAGCAACCATACAAATAAAGATTTTTCTTTTAAAAATTGTCAATGATTATTTAGAACTAAATATCATCCGAACAAGGGCCGTTTGTCAATAAAGGCTATGTTTGTCTTTCCCAAGGTGTTCATTGTTCACATTTTTTACTGTATTCGGAATTTTGCCCGATTTAAATCGTCAGTACGTTTCTGATTCATCTCGTTATTAATCTCCATCATTTTGGTATGGTATAAGAGGGTCAGATGAGGTTAACGTCTGTTTAACACGTACCCGAGTATTTTCATTTTATTATATACATAGTTCGCAAAGCAGATATGATTATATATGCAATGACCTGTAAGTAGAATTAGTTTTGTGATTAGTTGTAAGAGATTAAAGAGTGACCAACCTTTCTGACCATGGTCGGTATTTGTAAATCCCATTGTATAAGCATGCGGCTTTAATACCACATTGTTTGTAAACATGTTTTGGACATATTGACCGGTTGTAAACATTCTAATTGTATTAACATACTACTTTAATACTCTACAATATTATCGGTTTCGACTGTTGTTTTTTTCTCCGGGATTTAACGGTGCAACAACGGATAGGTTCATTCGGCGAATTTTCCTGGTTTTTTTTCTCGCGCACTTCCGGGGAGAACCAATCAACCTTCCCTAAGCTAACTGGACAACTTCTTCATACGATCTATTCTACATGGTCCATGAAGAATCTGTCAAGTTAACTTTCTTTTTTTAACTTAAACAAAACTACCTTGATCCAGTTAACCTTAGACGGTCGAACCTAGCTACCGACCATGTCTCTGTGTGAAAAAGTAGGCAGTTATTTACGGAGAATGGGAGTCTAGTACTGGTTCTTCCCAGGAGCGATGGTTAGGTGAACTGTCCGCCACTTATGACACTGACTGTTGAAAAGGGGCATAAAACAAACAAACAAAAAACAAGTTAACCTTTATATGAACTTACATCAAATAACCTTGATCCAATTTAGTTTTATATTATCTTAACTAAACGACCTTTATTCAACCAATCTTGCATTTGAACTAACATGAAGTAACTTTTATCAAATAAACCATACATTTTACACCTTGTATTGATAAAGTGATAAGAATCGACCTTGATCCTGTAAACCTTGTATTGATATAGTGATAACAATCGACCTTGATCCTGTAAGCCTTGTATTGATATAGTGATAATAATCGACCTAGATCCTGTAAACCTTGTATTGATATAGTGATAATAATCGACCTAGGTCCTGTAAGCCTTGTATTGATAGTGATAACAATCGACCTTGATCCTGTTAACCTTGTATTGATATAGTGATAACAATCGACCTTGATCCTGTTAACCTTGTATTGATATAGTGATAATAATCGACCTAGGTCCTGTAAGCCTTGTATTGATAGTGATAACAATCGACCTTGATCCTGTTAACCTTGTATTGATATAGTGATAACAATCGACCTTGATCCTGTTAAGCTTGTATTGATATAGTGATAACAATCGACCTTGATCCTGTAAACCTTGTATTGATATAGTGATAACAATCGACCTTGATCCTGTAAACCTTGTATTGATATAGTGATAATAATCGACCTAGGTCACGTAAGCCTTGTATTGATAGTGATAACAATCGACCTTGATCCTGTTAACTTTGTATTGATATAGTGATAACAATCGACCTTGATCCTGTAAACCTTGTATTGATATAGTGATAACAATCGACCTTGATCCTGTAAACCTTGTATTGATATAGTGATAATAATCGACCTAGATCCTGTAAACCTTGTATTGATATATTGATAACAATCGACCTTGATCCTGTAAACCTTGTATTGATATAGTGATAATAATCGACCTAGGTCCTGTAAGCCTTGTATTGATAGTGATAACAATCGACCTTGATCCTGTTAACCTTGTATTGATATAGTGATAACAATCGACCTTGATCCTGTAAATCTTGTATTGATATAGTGATAATAATCGACCTTGATCCTGTAAACCTTGTATTGATATAGTGATAACAATCGACCTTGATCCTGTAAACCTTGTATTGATATAGTGATAATAATCGTACTTGATCCTGTAAACCTTGTATTGATATAGTGATAACAATCGACCTTGATCCTGTTAACCTTGTATTGATATAGTGATAACAATCGACCTTGATCCTGTAAACCTTGTATTGATATAGTGATAATAATCGACCTTGATCCTGTAAACCTTGTATTGATATAGTGATAACAATCGACCTTGATCCTGTAAACCTTGTATTGATATAGTGATAACAATCGACCTTGATCCTGTAAACCTTGTATTGATATATTGATAACAATCGACCTCGATCCTGTAAACCTTGTATTGATATAGTGATAACAATCGACCTTGATCCTGTAAACCTTGTATTGATATATTGATAACAATCGACCTTGATCCTGTAAACCTTGTATTGATATAGTGATAACAATCGACATTGATCCTGTAAGCCTTGTATTGATATAGTGATAATAATCGACCTAGGTCCTGTAAGCCTTGTATTGATAGTGATAACAATCGACGTTGATCCTGTAAGCCTTGTATTGATATAGTGATAACAATCGACCTAGGTCCTGTAAGCCTTGTATTGATAGTGATAACAATCGACATTGATCCTGTAAACATTGTATTGATATAGTGATAATAATCGTACTTGATCCTGTAAACCTTGTATTGATAGTGATAACAATCGACCTTGATCCTGTAAACCTTGTATTGATATAGTGATAATAATCGTACTTGATCCTGTAAACCTTGTATTGATATAGTGATAATAATCGTACTTGATCCTGTAAGCCTTTTATACTAATAGAGATACAACTGATTAACATACGATACATGAATCAAATGAGCATTATGTGCAAATAATTAGCGGGAATGTTTAATCCATAGTTGACATTAATAACAAACACTTACACTCACTTACTATAAAAAAGTATGTTTGTTCTTACTGAACGTTTGCTTGTCGTTTTACGACGATTTATGCAGTAGACGATATATGAGAGTTGGACGGAAATATCTGTCTGTTATTATGCGTTAGATGAGATTATAATCAAACGGTAAATACCGTAATTGCTAATAGTACATAAAGAGTGCAGTATTTTCATAAAAGTTTGCGAAGGTAACTTCAAGTATCGAGTATTGGAGGTTAAGCATACTTAGATGGTCTAAACCTACGCGTTGATTATAATTTTAATAAGACCGTTTACATTTTGTTCAATTCTTAAAATGATACGTGTCTATTTATTTGGTTATTCAACAAATGCGGTTGAATGTTACAGTACAATGTAACATAATATGTTATGTTGAAAAAGTATAAATCAAAGTACTGGTAGTACTTTTAGAAACTGAACTTACATCATATACTTAATTGCACTGCAAAATGGAACGAGAACTATTCTATCATGTGCATGGCAGATATAGAAAACGCAGTGCTTTGTTCCGCATACGAATTCATGCGCGTCGAGCGAGATACCGCTATGGGAAGCTGTGTTGAACCGTAATTTTCACACATTCGAATTTTTCACAATTCGTACGAATATATCACACATTTGTGAAAATCTCGTTTCGTACCTTTACCCCACATAAAGCAGAAACGTAAAAATCACATGTAAAAAAGGAAGAAAAACATATTTTTAAAAAATGTGTTCATACGAAAACGTCACACACTCCAACCTTTATATATCACAATGTCACACTGTTTTACTCTACTTTATGAAATCCTTTGATATTCAATATCTTGATCATGATTATGTCCCCTTTCGAAGAAATAACTAGCGAACTTTTTAGCCTAAGCTCCTCAGATCTGGTTGGGAAGTTAGTCATCACATGTAGATGACCCCCTATCGATTTTGAGGTCAGTATGTCAAGGTCTTACTATCCAGTTGCCCTTTAGGGGGTAACCGTGTTTCACTAACACTTTTTGTTGCTTTTTGGACCATATAATTGCTCGATTCGTTCGTGTCCAGTCAATAACTTCATGATGCGTTGAGTGGTTTTCAAATATATTAACCACATCATGAAAATGTGTGGCGTACGAGACCCAAGTACATAGCATATATGTTTATTTAGCGCAGTGCTTTTTGTCGAGTTTCACTATATAAGTATAGTGATGGCGTTGTTAGTGTCTGTTGCATAACTTTGACGTGCATAGTGGAATTACAGAATGACTTTGCAAACTAGTCGCTTAAAAGACTTAGGTCCGTAGCTCTCTGATATAAAAGACGGACGATACAAAAGACGTTACGTGGAATAAAAGAAGAATCGGTAAAACATCATACGTTCTTTATAAAACAAAGATGCCGTCATTTTACTTTCTCAAACTGCCAATGATATCGTGCTTGAGGCCACAGGAAATAATGTTTAGATTTTTACTCACCTGCTTCTGTCAAAAAAAAACTTAATTGCATTTTATTCATTATGTTTAGAAAGTTACTTGAAATTTGTTTATAAATTATAGAAAAAGCGATAAACAAATACAAAATATAGAAAGAAGACCACTGCTGAACTTTTCTGAAAATCCGGACAAAAGTGTAGAAAGTAGTGCAACAGTCGTTCTTATTTCGATATGGGTGTTGCACGTTGTCTTGATGTGATGAACCTCTTCGTCTTATTTTATGACTACCCTTTTATTCATGTCAAAGTTACAACCAGGTCATGGAAAATGACGGGTACACGGATGGTCAGACAGGCGGTCAGACCGACAGACTGAGTGTGACTTGTATATGGCCAGCGTAATGGCCTTTACTGTCAGACCGATTCAACAATAAAACCAAGGAGCAACGCTACACTTGGTAACTGATACGCCTTTAGAATTACAGCTCATGGTAATCAAACCCTAGTTGCTAATTAAACGAACGAAAAGCGGGGGGGAGGGGGGCTCGAAAATTTCACAATACCTTTTTATGCGGAATTCGTATGAATTTTGCACACCTGTGTCGAATTGGTATGACTATTTTGTGTGAAAATTACTGTTGAACGAAGCTGAACTATCGTTCAGTTTCCAAAACTCCATCTATCCATCCATCCATCCATCCATCTATCCATCCATCCATCCATCCATCCATCCATCCATCCATCCATCCATCCATCCATCCATCCATCCATCCATCCATCCATCCATCCAGGTCAATACAGAATATTAGGACACAGCTTTTTTGTTCCGACTCGCCAAAGTGATACTTTAACAAAGCTATATGCAATGTTAATTATAGGTCAAAGTTCTGATTGACAAAAGGATTTACCGACTAAAAAGTTTGCTAGACACGCCCTACAAAAACGAATACTCTGACTATCATAAAGACGTTGAAATACGTATGGGACAATTTGCTAACATCGTCGAAAAAAAACTGAATATAATGCAAACGAATGGTTACATAATGTAACTCCTAATATGTCGTCGTTCGTTGTTCAAAGCATAAACGATTGGCCGCTACAGTTGATATATCATAAAACAATTTGATATAAAGATCAGAATCAACGTAACTTGTCAGAAAAGAGTCGTTTATTCTCAATAAAATCACATAAGACGAAACGTTTACATCCGTTAAAAAAAATTGAGGAAGTACTGATGACTACAGCTTAATTGCCAGGAGAAAAAAATGTTCTGATAAAAGAGCAATATATCATAGTACAATTAATGACAAAATAAGAATATTTTATACACCTCCTGGTTTGTCTATCAGATCTATTCTATACTCATAGACAAGGCTGGTAGTTTCGGATATGGTGCTTTAATTGGCGCAAGCCTAGAGTATAAAACGTGTTTGTTTCTGGTTGTTACCATGCTCTCATTAATTAAAATGTCGGTTCAGTCTTTTCCTAGGTTGCGTCCAGTGCTGGAAAGTAATTCTCACTTATTAGCTCAGTCTTTTACAAGACAGGTACTGAAGTGACTGCTAGTAATGTCAAAACAATTTTATTTACAGTAAAACACGGTTATTCTGAACTTGGGAAAGACAAAATGTAGCCTTTAATAGCAGTTGGCTTTATTTGGTGGTCATTTTGTTCAAATTAATCAATGGCAGTTTTTTTTAAAAATGCCTTTATGCACAGAGTGGCCTTTATTTGGAGGTGGCCGCTAACACAGGTATAACTGTTATGAAGCATCCGATAAAGTGATATTTGTTTGTTTTCCCGGACAAGGCCATAAGTCGGCACAGAATTGTTTCCGGCGGCCCTGAACATGTTTTAGTTTTTCACAGTCTTAACGTGACATTCTGGTGAAATGTGGGAGTTGTTTACCGACTATCTATCTCGAACAATATCATAATTACAATAAGATGTGCCGTTATTGTTCGAACAGAAGATAGCTTCATGTGTTTATTATCATTGCAGCGTGCAGCAAACTTTCTTATGTCACTTTTTCAAATATTCTTTTCTCATTTATATAACAGTGTATTCTTTTTGTGCCGATTGTGAGACCGATTCTGTTTGCAATGATGTAAGAAGTGATGACGGATTTACTGCCAGAATGAAACAAGCATGCGATAAAGATTCCACGCTAGAACGAATGTGATTCAAAACTATTGCACAGGCATATCAAAACAATTGTAATATACTTCATGTCTGTATGTTTGCAGTTTGTATCACGAGACGTGTATTTCTGGCTAATGCCTGGTCATATGCTCAATTAAAAAGTATGGTAGGCAGGTAGGTCTGAGACCTTTTACTTGGCTTTAGAAAGCGTGCGGAATTTAAAAAGTGAGAAACGTTCCACGGGCCTAACAGACAGTAGAGGATCACAAGAAAAAATACGGATAAGTCGGCTAAGTGAAACTTGAACACAGGTTTACATTTCAGAAAAATTGGTGACCCAAAGTACGTCATTGCTTAGGGCGTAATGTATTGTTGATGGCCATTTTAAGCTAAAATTTAACAACAGCTGTACTCCATGGTGGATGAGTTCACAATTTATCACTTTAAGAATGCTTACGTAATCAGTAGATGGCGAAAACATAAACATGTTTGCTATCTGTGCAATAGATTCTAGTGTATGATGAGTGAGAAAATAAAAACCAGAGGAGGCGACTAACTACTTCGTGAATAAATATTCAACGCGTTATTAGAACGCTGCAGATACAGTGCAATCTCTCCAAAGTAACACCATTTGGTAGAAGCAAAAGTATGTTATTGTTGAGAGGTTGTTGCTCTAGAGAGAATAAATAAATAATCAAATCGTGCAGCGGAAAAAATCATGCTGTTGTTGAAGAGAGGTTGTTGATCAAAACAGGGCGACTCTGGAGAGGTTGCACTGTTCTGCTTATATCAAAATGACTTGCCAAGAATTCAGAACAGTAGTAAAATGATTTGTTCCATTTTCTAAGACGATACTGTCAAAATGCATCGTACTTCCAAAACATGCTTGTTTATGCATAAAGGACAAGAGACTTACTGACGATGTAGGACGGTTACTTTAGTTTGAAAAGAAACACATGTATTCTTAATCACAGTAGATCATAGTATTGTCTGTATGTCTGCATAAGACCGTAATGCCAATTGACAGTAGATATATTATTAGTGAATTACAGAAGTGAATGTTTATATACTATATAGGGACCTCTGTGGTCTATGATAAGTAAAATTTAGCCCCTCACCGCTGTGAGCTAGAACTACACCCGGAACTAGACACAAGCAGCACAGCTTCAAGGTTGAGGAAGACCTAATGTGAAGACAAGGTTAGAATCATCTACCTTCTGTTAACCAGCTTGATAGATTTCTCATATGAAATTTGACTGGTCCAGATTGGGATTTGAACTTAAGCGGTGAAGATCCGGTGAGTCAGAGACCATAGCTCGGCATCGAAGGTTCCTTCAGTATACTAATGCTCTTTGACTATACTAGTAATACAGTAAGACTTCTGTAGATATATTCTATGAAATGCATAGTCAATGTTAAGTCTGGGGTTTTACTACACAACGAATTATTGCCAAACTTTCGGCTATTTCACGTGAGGCTAAAAATATACAATGATTAATAACGAGACAGGTGTTACATAAATCAATTTTACGGTAGTTAGAAATTACCTTTATTTGATAAAAACAATATTTAGACATCGACCTTCTCAAGAATGTGTGAGTTATCGCATACCGTAAATTTTATATATACTGCTAGTTTGTGTACATTTATACCACGTGGTTATGTTGGTTAAATTAAAAACATCACTGACACTATCATAAAATATGCAAAAAAAAGGACCGCAAGTATGTTATAGATTTACATCTTTCTGTTCTGTGATATGTTAGCGTGATATGTGTATACATAGTAATTAAGACGTGTTTGTATATTGTATAGTGCAATTTTATTAAACTAACAAAGTTGAAAAAATTACACGGTCGCTGAATGTGATTATTTTTAGCTTCGTACCGCAGTCGACAGTTTTCATTTATTACCTGCGGTTCCCAAGGTTCTACAGGGAACTAAAGGCAACATTTGGTGATATGATATTCTGTTCTATGGAATGCTTCATGGAAAACATCCATGGTACTATTTCAATTTCTACGTGACTTAACGTCTTGTAATTGCTAGCGAATAATGGAATAAACAATGTAAGGCGGAAACTGTTTGTCCCTGGTTACCCGGCCTACCCTTTTGTTCCCCGCGACCCTGATCTTTTTATTAGGCTCGAGGAACGGTTCATCCACTTCTCTCTTTGTACCTTTCCTCACGCTTTCTAGTTGTATAAAAAACATATTTAGAAAATCCCTTACCTATCTTGGTTGTATAAAGATAGAACGTAGTTCGCTATTTATAAAAAATAGAATCGCGAACTGCGAACTGCGTTCCAACTTTATACCACTACCTATCTTATTTATTTTAATTGAGCATGTAACCAGAAACAAACGATGTCGTACGCCTAACCGACTAACGTATGGCATTAAACAATAAATGCGCCTTAAGTGTGTCAAATTATTTCAAGAAACATATATGACGGATGAAAACCATTTATACTTGTATACCACAATAAATCGATTTAAATCTCCATTAAGCTATTGTCATTCAAATACACCCTTGACTATCTCGTCGTGTTCTTTATATAACATTTTTATGCCCCATTATCGATAAATCGGGGGCATAGTGTGCCTGCCTCCAAAACGCTCCAACCTACAATCGTCATAATTATGTTGATTCCTTATAGTAACATATACAGGACCAGTGCATTTTTCAGGTCAGTAGGTCAAAGGTCAAGGTCACCCTGAGGGGCATCGTGTTTAAAAAACCAATCTTGTACTTTTTATCATTCAAATGTACAAATGACTATCTCTTCGTGCTTCTTATAACGTTTCCTTAAACCAATGATCAGATGAACGTTGCTGTGACGTATAGATATGCCTTTGTGACGTATAGCTATGACCATGTGACATATAGATATGCCTTTGTGACGTATAGCTATGACCTAGTTACTTACAGCTATGACATTGTGACGTATAGCTATGACTTTGTGACATATAGCCATGACCTTGTGACGTGTAGCTATGACTGTGTGACGTATAGCTATGACCTAGTGACTTAAAGCTATGACATTGTGACGTATAGATATGACTTGTGACGTATAGCTATGACCTTGTGACGAATAGTCATGACCTTGTGACGTATAGCTATGACTTTGTGACGTATAGCTATGACTGTGATGTATAGCTATGACCTAGTGACTTAAAGCTATGATATTGTGACGTATAGATATGACCTTGTGACGTATAACTGTGACCTTGTGACGTATAGTTATGACTTTGTGACGTATAGCTATGATCTTGTGACTTAAAGCTATGACATTATGACGTATAGATGGGACCTTGTGACTTAAATCTATGACCTTGTGACCTATACGAGAGGTGTTCAACTTATAATTGGACAGAATAGAAAATGTTGTAAAATAGGCTTTTTCACATTTTATTGCAACTAATGTTCAATTTGAGATCCATGACAATAAAAGATTATTCTACAACATTCAGACCATGATTCCAATGTCTTAATTATGGTTTCTGTCCCAGTTTCTGCCACTTGTTCTTAACCCTATTAATGCGTTGATATTCCGTTTCTGTTAAACTCGTTTTATGATACCCAGGACCCCAAAGTCCATTGGTGCCTCATCAGGGGACTCCAACGCCCTTTCTACATGGGTTATATATAATATGTACTTAACATTATGGTATTTAGGGTAGACAAGTATCTGTTTTGCAGTGTGACTTGATGCCGAGATCTGATGGAACACCATATCCTTTGCTGTGTTTCCTGGGATAAGCTATGAAACGAGTTTCTTCAAAATGGTTTTAAAATCTTTTGAATATAGAATTTAGAGTTCATTTTGGTGCCTGTGGGAATATTTATCATAACCGTTTTACGATTATAGCACACAGGAGCCTTAGCCATAAAACCAGCAGTGAATGCATCAAGCTAAATCAAATTAAACTTATGACGATCGTCGTACACCTTTCGCAAGTAGTAGACTTTTCTCCTAACGTAGCTTACAATTAAACATAACATGGCCTCATCAGACGTTACATAGTTTTTTTCTAATTACTGTTACGTAATTTCAAATACAGCTTCAATGACCCTTGTCTGTAGTTGATAATCTGCCTGAGAGTTAGCTGATGAACGCCGCATTTCCCCGTAGTTTGTCAGTAATATTTTCGGAATTATACGGTTGACAGTTCCAACAGACACGTCTAACTTTGGTATTATTTGTGTATTTATCGTTGGGTTGGTGTATTAGTTTTACTGATCATAAAAGCGCTTCGCTTGATAACTGCTCCTGTGGACACCATCGGTCGTTTTTTTAAAAGATGGAACTATTTCATCAGCAATGGTGAAAGAACACTGATCTCCCTTTTTATGACAAAAATTACCAATTGTACCCCTGGATATATCATTTCCGAGATCTTTCACCACTTTCTAGATGCTCCTTTGGCTGTGATTAGTCTTCAAATGTCCAAACACGATGCCCTCAACAACAGTATCAATTTTAGGCCTAACCGTATTGAATGAACGAAATGTTTGGTAAATATGTATAAAGAATGTATATTACTATATAGTGTAGAAAACGATTATTTCGATTTTATTGCGAAATCACGGAAAATCGTATATCATATAGTGTCCAATTATAAGTTGAACACCTCTCGCAGCTGTGACCTTGTGACGTATAGCTATGACTTTGTGACTTATAGCTATGACCTTGCGTGTGGTGCTACCTTTATTCAATGTTAAAACGGGAACTTTTACAACTTTATATGTTCCTCTACATCTTGCAGGTGATCTGTTATCTATAAATTGTAAATAAATGTTTGTTATGAGTGAAGTTATGTGCCAATCTTAGTGTTTTACGATACCAATATGCTTGCTGGAAGATGTTTATCGTCAGTAGTACCCACAAACACACAGACGTATACTTAATACTTACACAAAAGCGGATACCACTTCTCCAATGTTGAAAGTTCAGGTATAATTGTTTAATACCATAATATGCGTACCTGCTTTGAATTGAAACATTTTAGATAAGAGATTGCATACAACCGCGAGCATTAGACACTATTCAGAGTCACGTGGCTTTGAGAGTTTTAGTCCTAAGCTCTGTATGAGACTCGTTCTTACCAGCAGAGTTAATTGCTACATATGTAATAAATAAATGCAATTGTGGATCTTTATCGGGCTTTGAAAGGTTTATTAAGATTTCACAGTTTGAAGGAACGTCGGATTCCATCTTTTATCATTGATATTTTTTTATCTTCGAAAACATCGACAGCAGCAGCTGCATTAACAACATTAATATAATTACCTAGTAAACAAAGAACACCAGCATCACTATAACTTTGAGTTATCTTAACGATGACCGGTTCGCCCAAGTTTTCATGAACTGTTTTCTATCCAGTACTAACTTATATTTACCTTTCATGAACTGTTTTCTATCCAGTACTAACTTATATTTACCTTTCATGAACTGTTTTCTATCCAGTACTAACTTATATTTACCTTTCATGAACTGTTTTCTATCCAGTACTAACTTAAATTTACCTTTCATGAACTGTTTTCTATCCAGTACTAACTTATATTTACCTTTCATGAACTGTTTTCTATCCAGTACTAACTTATATTTACCTTTCATGAACTGTTTTCTATCCAGTACTAACTTATATTTACCTTTCATGAACTGTTTTCTATCCAGTACTAACTTAAATTTACCTTTCATGAACTGTTTTCTATCCAGTACTAACTTAAATTTACCTTTCATGAACTGTTTTCTATCCAGTACTAACTTATATTTACCTTTCCTAAAGAAGCCGATAACTTCTCCAAATATGAGTAAAATCGACATTTGGCCATTTTAAGAGAATGGTTAACCAGTCGCGACCGGGCTTCGATCCCAGATCGCCGACTTACAAGTCCAGGCCATTAACCCCTGGACCGCGGCCAGATAAGCACTTGAGCCCGTTTAATTGGATTAAGTGTATAAGCAATTCAATATACATACAAACGTGTATAGTAAAAATTTGAGATGAACCACATTCAAATACAATTTAGTGTATAAAATTTATCTAACCAGACGACCAAAGGACGCCGAACTTTGCTTGCAAACGTGTTTTAACGGAAGTTGAACCAGAAAGATGAATTAATCAATCGATAACATATATATTGGTAAATAAACAGAATCAAGTGAATCTTGATTAATGTTAAATTGGCACATCATGCTCTCTGTAACTAACTCGCTCCGTTGGATGTTTTCGATGGTTATCAGACGTTGAACTGGATGCTATATTACCTACGAGTACATCTAAGAATATTTATTAATACAGGAAGATAATGAAATGTTGAAACAGGAAAATATTGGTACCCCGTAGTTTTTCTATAACATTTGGTTTCTTGGTGCAGGGAGCCAATTCTGATAGACAAACTGTACGTTGTAGTATTGACATACTTTAACCCAAAATACCGGTAGTGACCGAGCAAGTGCACATAGTATTAAGGTTGATTCAAGTTTTACTAATTTTCCCCAAAATATCTGATAACTAGTCTTATTCTGGATATTGGGTTGGGTAATCAATTATAGTGGGTCACGTGCATTCTGTTTATTGATTATACACGGTATTTCACTAAGATCACGTGGTCAGCACAGTTTTCCACTATATTAGAATAGTCTTTTTTCTTGGACCTATTTTCCTTTGATCATGTGACCAGAGTTTGTGGTACAAATGACCGTGGGAGCTGTACTCTAATTAAATCACACAGAATCTGTCTCAGCTTTAATAAATACATTGCCAACATTGATGCTCTACCGACTAGGCAAACATGACAGGCTTTCATCATAAAATAAACAAGCGGTGTTTGTTACACACGGATACCTCCTAAACACCGATTGGATAGGAAGACCTTGATCTTTGACCTATTGACCTTTTCCTCTATAGGGGTCATCTGCATGTAAATTTGAGGACCGTGCTTATTATCGCTAGTTACAAGTTGTTTTTTAGTTGAAGATCACTGTGACCTTGACATTTGACCTACTGATAGCAAAAAATTAAAACGGTCATCATTATACATGAAAGAAAAAACTTCCCAATGAAGTTTGAGGACTATAGAGCAATCATTCTTTACCTACTGAACGGACAACGTTTGATTACGGGCAGGGAGACGGACCGAAATGTGCAAAGCAATATGACCCACTTCTTCTTCAATCTCCGATGTTCACAAGAGACGAACCAGATACACAAAAGTGATGCATCCTATCTTCTTGGAATTCTTTGATCTATAACGGGAATGTTGTATCATACAGATTCACATTTGTTTCATATAACGATCATACTAAATTCGCCAATCTTTAACATTTTGATTTTCATCATGAAATAATCGTACTCTGGTTACGTTCGCTCGTAAAAACAAGTAGAAAAGCAATTATGAAGAGAACGGAGAAAGCTTTCATAGAAATCATACACATTTTAAAAAAAATCTTGACTTAATCTTAAAGAATTTAATCGAATCCAAGCCATAAAAGATAATTTAGAAGACATTCTTAAGCGGTTTATGACTAGGATGATAAATTTATGTTGATTTCAGAAACCATTCTGAGCAACCAAATACAAAGTGAATTTCTCTAGATTTAAAAAATCAGTTTAGAACTACAACAGAACGAATATAATTATATTCGAGTCTTCTATGGTAATATGAAAAGAGAAATTGCTTTCATTTCTTTGACCTATTGACCTTATCATCATTAGGAGTCACCTGCATGTAAAGACCAACCTAGCAACTAAGTTTGAGGACCGTGCTTATTATTCATTGATTATTTAGAAGAAGAAAAATCTCCGAATAAGGGCCACCTGTCAATAAATGTCACATTTTGTATACTCAGTGATGGCCATTATTCACAGGCTTGACTGTACTTTCTTAGAGAATAGATATAGATGACTTTAATTCAGATAGGTTACTAAGGGTCACTGATCAGACAAGGAAAGCTTCATAAATTAAATCCTGCTAATACATGTAACAACACCTTTCCTCAATCGTCAATAAACAATTTTCGAAATACACCCTGGTGGTATACGTGCAATAAGTTGATACAATATCCTGGCTTCTTATGTTTTCGACGGTGCAAGCATATTTCGCCCGGTAAATAAACAGACGCTTACTGCATGAACAATTTGACAAAAAAGTAATATCTAACATTTAGATTTCTACATAAAATACAAATTTCTAAGCAAAACAATAGAGTATCGTCGTGTCGGGTAAGTTCGTGGAACATGTAAGTTCGTGGAACATGTAAGTTCGTGGATTTTTTCTTTGGATCTTATTCACGCGCATTTCATCGTCAATCCACACGCAACCTACCGGAAGTTGAAAAAGTAAACAAACGCTACCTGTCACCATGTTTCAAAGTGAAAAATATGCGGTTCAAGTTGGTAAAAACACAGGAGCCTGTTATTCAATCAAAAAAAAAATTATATATGATACTCAATAAAAAATTACCTACGTATATAGAAAAAAAAAACAGGAGTGCAATGCCTCCCACTCCCCACCCACATCGCCGATACAAGAATCTCTATTAAACAGCGGTCAACGCGTGAAATTCTGGTCTACATAGTTAAAGGCTATAAAGAGGTAACAAATGCAGGTCCTACCCTTGACATTTTCTCAGTTTTGCTTATCCTATTTCAATAAATCTAAGAGTTTCTCCAGCGGAGGGTGGCCATTGCGTGACGTCATAAGGCGGGTCAAAGATTAATGGTAGAATTGGTCCCAACTTTGTCAAAACAGGAGGGTAGCCTGTCCTCTCCATGCATGAGGATGCAAAAATTGTTACACATTTGAAACTATAGCTATGTGTGGCTAAAGATAGTAAGCGTGTTAGGTGCCCATTGAAAGGGAAGAGTAATATACTTGTTGCATGTTTAGCCCAAAACAAGGTCCTTCAGCATGTTTTGCTGACATTGAACCAGTTTGAGCCAGTAGATAACAATGATTCATGCTGTGTTTGTGGTTTACACAAACCACTTGAAATATCCAAATATCGGATTATTTTATTTGCACAATGCACTCATTGTGATAGAATCGAAAGGGGGTAAGCCAAGTCTCCACTGGGTACATTAGAAGTATTACTGTCCAACTAATATTGTTGAAAAGGAAGACATGTTTTATGTCCCCATAAAAGATGAAATGTTAGGCAGTTAACTGTTAAATATATGTTATTAAAGTGTTGAAGTGTTCAAATTTTACTTTTCGACATAATTTAACGTAATGACACAATAACCATATTTTTCATACAATTGGCCTTATTGTTCACGAGTGCAAGTGCGAGTATGACGTCACCACGAACTTACATGTTTAAAAATGGCTGCCAGCTTGGAGATACTGGTGACGTTTGTATCGATATTTTCTGGCCAAAATAGAGATTTGAATAAAATTTTCGATATTATTCAATAGAAAAGGGATTTCTTTAAGAACTCAAAGTATGCATTTATTTATTTAATGTAAATTGCGTAAATTTTCGGCAAAATGTTTCTTGCGTGGACCCACGAACTTACCCGATTCTAGGATATAAACCTTTTTAGAGCCGTTTCATGAAGGCAGTCATTTACAGCTAGGATTCTCTAAACACAAAATGGTATCTTTTAAACAGACTGAAATTCTTTATTCAGTTATACGGTTAAATTGCTATCCCCAGTATTAAAGTATTAGATAATGTACAGTTCTGTTGGTATCTGGATACGAAACAAGAACTTAATTACGATAACTTACTATGTCAATATAGTAGAACACAAGATTCAAAGCATCAAAGACGGCACACCTGTTTGTTCAATATTTTTTCTAGACGAATTATACTTATGAGTATTATTTTATTATAGCTGTTTGCGAGTATATAATGTAGTGTCTATTACTAGTTTGGCTAATCCTGGCCATTTGATTGGCTAATGGTGATGACTGAATCTATAAATAGTTGACAAGTAAGTAAATCATGAAGGCATTGCCTAGATAAGTTGTTGTGTGGCTATTTGAAGTTCAATGTGGTTGTATGATAGTGCTCAGATTTATGGTGAATTCTTTAACATTTAGGGTTGATTCTATTTGATTGATGTAGGGTATGATATTACCATGCCCTTGTGAACTATACGCATGAATTTATTCATTTGTCAAATACTCATGATTGTCATTAACTGTGTATTACTCATATTATATAAATATTTTATACTCTCCATAATGGAGGATTGAATAAAAATATACAGTCAATATCCTTTATGAAAAAAGCAACTTCATACAAAAAAACATAAACTAATATGCTTCTTGTAGTTCGTCTACCTAACGTTTTGTTATAGTTGTTCTTGTTACACAATGATCGATCATAGGGTGTATAACGTTGCCTGTATAGTGCGAGCAAGCAATAGTAGTTAATTAAGACGTGTTTGTACATTGTATAGTGCGATTTTATTAAACTAACAAGCTGAAAAATTACACGGTCGCTGAATGTGATTATTTTTAGCTTCGTACCGCAGTCGACAGTTTTCATTTATTACCTGCGGCCCCCAAGGTTCTACAGGGAACTAAAGGCAACATTTGGTGATATGATATTCTGATCTATTGAATGCTTCATGGAAAACATCCATGGTACTATTTCAATTTTTACGTGACCTAACATCTTGTAATTGCTAGCGAATAATGGAATAAACAATCTCAAGCCGAAAACTGATCTTTTTATTAGGCTGGAGGAACAGTTTATCAACTTCTCTCTTTGTATCTTTCCTCACGCTTTCTAGTTGTATAAAAACATATTTAGAAAATCCCTTACCTATCTTGGTTGTATAAAGTTAGAACGTAGTTCGCTATTCAAAGAATTTGGATCGCGAACTGCGAACTGCGTTCCAACTTTATGCCACTACCTATCTTATTTATTTTAATTGAGCATGTAACCAGAAACAAACGATGTCGTACGCCTAACCGACTAACGTATAGCATTAAACAATAAATGCGCCTTAAGTATGTCAAATTATTTCAAGAAACATATATGACGGATGAAAACCATTAACACTTGTATACCACAATACTAAGTGAATCGATTTAAATCTCCATTAAGCTATTGTCATTCAAATACACCTTTGACTATCTCTTCGTGTTTGTTATATAACATTTTTATGCCCCATTATCGATAAATCGGGGGCATAGTGTGCCTGCCTCCAAAACGCTCCAACCTACAATCGTCATAATTATGTTGGTTCCTTATGGCAACCTATACAGGACCAGTGCATTTTCAGGTCAGTAGGTCAAAGGTCGAAGTCACCCTGAGGGGGCATAGTTAGATAGACGAATTACCAGCAGCATTTGTTTATTTAGGTTTTTTGAATGTATGAAGTTGTTTCTTTTTCATTAAGGACAAGATAGATGGTAAAACTATTTTTGGATCTAGTCTTTTCATTATCAATCGAATAAAATATACCCTAAATACTATCAAATTCATAATAATATGCAATGATACAACCACATTGATTTACTACAAATAACATTTCCGATTTTATGCCACAACAACTTATCTAGGTCAACATCACAGAGCAATGACTGTAGCCTGTATGGCTATTCTTAACATTCTGAATTCGCGCATCATAAATATCCACTTACTTTCCAAATATTAACAAAAGAGCAAACGACCACATTCAGTCAAACATGTAAGGTTACGCAACAAATAGGCAACCCAATGACTGACCAATCAGAATGATCGATTTCACCATTAGCCAATCAAATGGCCAGTTTTACCGCAACTAGTAATAGACTGTGTTACCAACTTATCGCAAACAACTAGAATAAAGTCATAAAGTAAAACCACTGTCAGCACAGTGTAAGGCCTGCAGTACTATAGTCTAAACTGGTTCCCGTTATTTGTGTCACAGTTACTATTACAGTAAAAACTGTTCTAAATAATCAATAATGTTTATTAAAAGGATGACCTTTACTCAGAGGATGACCTTTACTCAGAGGATGACCTTCATTCGAAGGTGGCTGCTAACACAGGTTTGACTGTATATGAATATAAAGAATATATAGTTTGGTTGGAGAAATTAACTTCACAACATTCGAAACTTCGCTGCATCGGAGTTCAACATAACCATGTTTTAAATGTAGTGTGTTACAAAGTCAAATGTAAGTTTAAACAGGAACTTCAGATTGGCAGCGAAACGTTGATTCCCATGGAATGCTTTGAATTCAGAGGTACGTAATTGCCTAACATCTGGTGCAAAAATAACATCCAAAAAAATGATATACCGGAAATAGTCAAGAACAAACACTTGAGAATATAACTTCATACAAAACTCACTCGAAAATTAAGTTAGAATGTGTTTTATTGTACATTTTGATATTCTATACTTCAAACAATTTGTATTGTTCTATGGTTTAAACTTACCCTGAGGGTAATACATGATTACTTAGTGTAAGTGGATTCACTTGATAAATACAAATAAATAAATAAATAAATAAATTAACTTGTTATCAAACTTGAGTCGGCTTTAATTATGTTGTATGGAATATTTTAGGCCATTGGATATATTTAATTGGTATTTCATATCACAAGACAGAAGGCTGTTGTAAAGTTCAACAACAACATTGTTTCAATAATTTTATAAGACTAACCAAATAACATATATGTTTATAATTAGTGAATGTCCTAATTTCTTATCCAATCAGTGCCAACGAATTTTTGTTATTTTTTTATTTTCTTATCCAAATATGATATAAATCCATCGTTCTAACTTCTTAGTTTCGGAGAAAAATACCTCTTGTTTTAGCTTATTTTCGAAGAACACCCTAATATGCTCTCTAATCTTATATATATCGACAAAAATCAGATTTCAGTTAAGTTCTTATGCCCATAATAAAACTAAAGTTTGTATTGGCCAATACGCTAGTAAGGCATTCAACGTTTGACTGTACACGTTAGCTATCATACATATTGAAAACAAAAACAATAGAAAAACTATTTATCTTTACATTTGATAACCATCTAGAGTAGTAACTGAAAACAGCTATCAATCAATGTTGTACGGGCGATCTCACAGATTTATTCATTAGTATTAAATTATAGTTGATATAAATAAATGCCAAGTATCTTAAACAATAAAGCAATATCTTTCTCGACAGGAAGCACGTGCTACTGTTCACATTTGGAGCATTGGCCGCAAAAAACCGGAACACTTCTCGGGCATGAACTGTCGTTGCCCTTAGTTACCCTATCTTCCTTGTTAACAGGCGCTTGATTCACTTCTAACGAAGCCTTGATTCATTGATAATTCGTCGAATTTCAATCATAAATTATCTTCTGGAACTGACGTCTTATTCGATCATTATACATTTATATTAAGTTCTTCGTATGTTGAGAGGTATAAACTAGTTTTGCTGACCTCCGCGGAAAGATACTATTTTCATTATTTAATTTCATAAAATATTCCCGTAAAAAAATTGAAAAGGTCTGTTCCGTCACATGTCTTGGACCTTCGTTCAAGTAGTTAGTGCATCTCTGTGGCATGTGATAATATCGCATTTATGTACATTCCTAAAAGTCAACAATTGACTTCTTTCCAATGTGCTAATGTAGCGATATATTGGTTTATTTTTCTACAATTAATTTACTATCAACACTATTAACACGGCCTATAATCACGTGATATATTGTTTTGATAATGATTGATACCACAGGGTTTAAAAAATGGCGGCGCACACGAGTTCGAAGGTAAGTCGTATTTTTGTCGAAAGTTTAAATGTTTCGAGTTTTTCATGTGGCCCATGTTCCAGCCAACAATGTTCCGTATCCATCGGTACCAATCTTAGCATTGTTACTGTCGTAGTTTGTCCAAAGACCCTGCAGACAAATTTGAAAAAAAGATAATAATGAAAAGTCTGTCAACTTCAAATACAAGACGGGATACAGTGTCTTCATCGAATTTGTTTTGGCCAATCATGGACTGTGCTTGTCCAGGAGCGCATGGAATCTTATCATGCGTAAAACATGTTTGTTTCTGTGTATCCGACCTAGCCTACCCCCCCCCCCGCGGCCCTGGACATTTTATTTGGCCCGAGGAACATCCACTGCCTCTCTTTTTAGCTTACCGCACAGTTTCAACGGTAATAATTAAAAGACTTCCTATCTGTCTACCCCATTTTAATGAGCATGTAACCAGAAACAAACACAGTTCTTCTAGCGGGCCTGAATTTGCTGACGTATTATGTTGTGTTTTTTTCTATCCATTCCATGTCAGGGTAAAACCTTCTTGTTCTTTATGAAGTTCAAGTTACAGTCGTAGAACCATGATTGTTTTTAACTTATAAAGACGCCTGTGTGAAGAGGTCGTCAATTGTAAAGACAATCGTCAGATTGACGTACGTGCTGCTGACCATTTTGAATCGAAGGAATACATCGGTCATCGCGCGACGGTCAAATGACAGGTGATACGACTGACCACTACCATAACTCTTAGAATATAAATATCCTGTTGTAAGATTGTTAATGTTGCCGCTACAAGTCGCTGACAATCGGAAATATGTTCAACATTTCAGGCCACAGGTACTTGACACAAATATTTTTTTACCATATTTTGGCCGTATGGTACAAATATTGTGTGAAGTACCTGTGTTTCAGGCCACATACCATTGCAAATTATACATCAACTATCCTTGTGTTTTACCTTGATAGTTAAGTGTTACGCAATTCGTCTATGCACAATATAAATACCAAAGCCATTACGTTTAATATGCGTGGGTGTATTTTGTTTATTAGTTTCCTTATTGTGGTGTGTAAAATAGATAAAACAATGCTAGACAATAATACTTAACTTTGTATCATTCATCAATCTTATGTTTTGAAGTAAAAAATGAAAAGCACTGGAAAGATTAAAAAATCCATGAGATACAAGTTTTCATTTATCGTAGTCGTTCTTGATAACTTTCTACATACAACATGAACACTAGTTTTTATGAAATATGTGGGAATAAAGTATATAAATGAAGTGTATAAAATAAATAGAGGATATTAAATGAGTGTGGATTTCGTATTGAATTTTGAACGAGTTGAATAAAAACAGTATGAAGCGAGCCTCTGACTCTGACTCTTTTTTGTTTTTCATAAGATTTATTTGTACATTTACAATTAAAATAATCAAACTGCACAGCAGTCTGTAACCTCCTTCTTTAAATTCATAAGACCTAAAGTATCAAATGGAAGCAAGTTGATGGAAATTAATTTGATACATATTTCTATACAAATATCCCAAATAAAACTAAATTATAAATTTTGAAAACTAAATACTGAATTTAATCAATCAACTTGCTTTTACATAGAATACAGATATTTCAATATTGTTACAAAATTACACTACACTCATTTTTCTTATCGTTTAGAGTCCGCACTGCTCACTATTTATCACAACTATTTTCATAACCTATATTTACAATACTAGTTCTTACTATTTCAAATTCTCAGATTTATATATAAAAGTTCGCACTGTTTCACTCGCTAACATTTTCATGAGATGCACTGTATTAACATTAATATACATGCACATAAACACGATACGTATGTAAAACTTGAAATACTGTTGCTATGGTGCAAGTTAAACAAGCTCCATACAACACTCACCACATCAACAGTATCAAGCAAGAAGCAGGTTTTACAAAAAGTAAGTACATGTATTACATAATGATATGAAATAAAAACTGGATCTTGTTATACCAAATTACTTAAATAAATGTATCAGATAACTAAGTTTCAAAGACCCTGGAGTGCATCTGACAATCTCATCAAGACTTCTCAGAAGCACCACATAGTCTGTAAATACCAAAGAAAATAAGGTCAATTTAGATAAAATTTCTGTAATAATCCAGTATTTACCAAGAGAATCGCTATACACCAGATTATGAAATGATAACAATAACATAATTTTATCACCTTTTATAAGTAAGTAAGTAAGTTTATTGACTTATACATATATACATGTATCTCATCAAGTGTAAATTACAAATACATATAAAACAACATAATAACACATGGTATAGTAGTATTGGTAGGACATGTAGTAAAGCATTTAAATTATACGGAGAATGAACATAAATCATGACATCTATAAAATATTACTACGACACTGAAAAATATAAATTGACAATATTTATATTAACAATGATAATCTTTCAGTGGAACTATCAAAACTGTTAAAACAATTTATAGAAAGTTCACGTTTAATATAATAAAGTATTTCTCTTATGATTTGCCTGAAAAATATATCTACTTAAATTCCTAATAATGTTTATATTTTCAGACTGTAACAGTTGAATAAATTTTCATCATATTTGGTCTAACATAATAATGACGTTTAATGTATTTATTACGCAAGTCACTATAAGTACTGCAAATAAGAATAAAGTGAAACTCATCTTCAACATCATGTGTATTACAAAGTTGGCATAATCTTAAATGTTTATGTATCCTATTTCTTCCATATCTACCAGATTCAATTCTTAGGTTATGCGAAGATGTTCTAAGTCTAGTCATTTGACGTCGAAGTTTTTTACATTTTATCACATTAAGGTATTTTTCTAATGAGAAGGATGTTTTAATATGGATATATAAGTGGTTAAGAACACTACTGGAAGAAAGATCTGTGAAAAATTTCTGTCTGAAACAATCGACAAGTCTTTGTCTAAGTAAAAATATAAACGACTTAACATCATATCTATGGGGAAACAAAAATACATCATAAAACCCATGTTCCTCTAAAAGACTTTTTACGTTAGAGGTCCAGTTTTTGTTACCATTTAAACATAAACTTAAGGAGTTTTGATCAATATGGTTCAATATAATATTGTCTGTATTAATGACTTTGAACCAGTATTTTATAATCAGAATAAATCTATTTACATAAAGAGGATATCTTCCTAATTCACCATAAATTGTTGCATTGCATGCACTCTGTTTCACCCCTAAAACATATTTACAAAACTTTAGATGCAATGTTTCTATATCTTTAGACTTAGTAAAACCCCATACTGGACAAGCATAATTTAAAATCGATCCTACAAATGAATCAAACAATTGTAACTGAACACTTGGAGATAGGTCCACACCATTTAAATTCCTTTTTAAAACATTTAATGCCTTTAGCCCTTTACCAATGACAAATTGATTATGTAATACAAATGATCCAGTATAATTAATATCACTTTGCTAATGCTTGAAAACAACTTTTGAATATGTATATTTATACTAAAGGTATATGTCTAATAAATCTATTTCAGTATTTACAGTAATGTATTTTCATGGGCTGGTTGATGGTAAATTATACTTAGTGCCTTTTTATTTGAGTAAAAAAATACTGAACAATTTGATAGATATATACCAAAAATTGAAAAAACACGCTTTAATTTACGTCCATATTGTAATATTTGTGCCCCGGGGATTAACACAAACTATACAAAACCTGATAAGGTGTAACTGTTTCTCACCTTCATATAACTAACATAACAAACACGCTTTTGAACAAAAGCTTTATGTAATGTGAATAAACTCCGGACATTAGATAATAATTATGTGTCTAAATGTTTCATGTTGCACAATTTGTCTGTTTAAGTCACAACTGATTTTTGTTGCATTTTTAAAAGAATTATTACTTTAAACAATATGTATTCAATTATTGAAGCACTTGCAATCAAAAGAATGTCGATATGTACTTACTTGTGGACAAATCAGTTTGGTTTGATATATATATTTATTGTATACATCAACAAAAATGTATTCAGTGTACAGATATACCCATTTTATACACATTACCACTTAAAAGTATTTAAAGGATATTCAAGACATTAAAATATTCTGCAATGTGAATGGAAGAATACTAACATTCATGCAGGCATGGCTGTATGACTTTAATTATATTTGAAGACAAAGAGATAAAGTGGCCAAAAATGTATGGTTTGGTTATATCTGAAGACATTTTAGTGGAAAACGTGGCCAAGGGGGTAAAAATAACAGGCACACAACATTTGAACTGATGAATTTTACGAAACAGATCTTATCTCATGTACAATTTACCAAAAAAGGATCAACACTTTTAAGTAAGTAGAATGAATCTAAACTAAATAATCTATTTTTCTATAATATATTAATTCTATTAATCAATTATATCAACTGTTATTGTGCAGAAATGAACTGACACTGCACTATCATAATATATCACACAGACACTTTGGGCATACAGAAACAGAACAGAATAGATACTTAAATAAGACTTAAGCATTACAGCCCATCGTCATATAAACATGCACTTACATGCGTGAACTATAAGCAACATTTTACAAACATTGAAAATAACATAAAATGTAACAGAACAGAACAAAATCATCAATTTACCAATACAGTACAGTTATTATCTAGCTTAATTTGTGAATGTGAGAAATTTGTTAATTAAGTAAAAATAATTGTAAGAAATCAAAAGTAAGAAAAAATAGTCTACATACATACAGTTGTTAATATTAAGTTTACATTTATTCGTTTCATTTAGTACTTAAATGTAAATTTAAACATACTGTGTCGCATTGTATATACTCTTGGAATGTAAGTACATCGTATAGTAACACACATAGCAATGCAAATTCCTCTTTGTTTATGTCGTCAGTGTTTTTCCTCTTTATCTAAATAGTCAGTTAATTCATTAATACTTTAGTCCGTGCCGAAAGAAAGTCTGACTATTGACCGGAAGGATTGTAAAATATCAAATCCGAGTCCATTGACCAAAAAAATCGTAAACACATATAGCTCCGCCCCTGTGGGCGAGCAATAATCCAGACTATATTTCTTATTCGCTGGACTACTAAACTAATGGCCGTGAGTTCTAATCTCGACCTTTCAATATTTCAGGAACGCTTTTTCAGTCACGGTCCCAATCCCAACTACCCAGCAATGGGCTGTGTAAAGAAAATCGTAGAAATCCGGTGAGCAATGTATCGGTGCTTTACTTCGAGCACGATAAAGAATCAGGAAAAAACTATTTGAAAAGAGTAGTGAGTGTATGCCTGATTCAGTGACTCTCCTGTATCTTATCTCCCTTCTCTCTGGAGTGGGTCTGAAATGAACATAGCAGTCGAAAGATAAACTTGTTCTTACTTGTGCTGAATATGACATTGACAGTCTGAAGGCGGAGTGGACGACTCATTTATAATTACATTCTACGAAAGAGATAAATGGCGACTTTAACAAGATCAGAAGCAAACTATGCGGCTATGCAAGCCTTGCATGTCATTCACCAAACGTTTTAATACGTAACAATCAAACAATCCAGTATGTTTCTTGTTTCTATGTAGACGATTTATTGCCAGAAATATTTTGCATCAACCGATAAGCCCACGCTCGCTGTAATCTTTTGTTGAAGTTGATGATCAAAATGTACAAAACATGTTCGAAGATAATGTAGTTATTTCTCTCAGGTAAATTTAACTTGCTGAAAGATACGAATGTTGCAAGCGCACTTGCTCTTTACCTGTATTTATTTTGTTTCAAGTTTCTTATTCAGTAATAAGGAACTTGATTAATTTCATTTAATAATGTTGACTTTGTGCTATATAAGGAAACGCCAACTGAATCGTTTTGAACAATGAAACTTGTATCAAGGTCAAAGCCCATTATCCTCCTTCCGCCCGTCCGGTCTGCTCAGTAGGTAAAACTCTTGTTCTAAGGACCTAAACTTCTAACTATGAGCTAGGCATAAGTTTTAAGATATAGTTGAAAACTAAACACATTCTTCTACAACCGGTAATTAATCTATCATTTAAAGAAGTTAGCATTAGATTACAAAGGGAAAGGTCAGGACTAGTGCCAATGCATGGATAACTGGTCGAGTTAACTGTTCTCGGGCGGTATAATATAAAACCTGGACTGGGCTCATTGGCTGGGCTCGTTGGCTGATATCTTGAGACATATGACCTCGATTGTTTACATCTTTCAGGAGATGAACTTGTATAAAAAGTTAAAATAAGCAAGTTAGCCCCATAATTAAAATACCCAGTGAGATTTAATTGAATTGAATAATAGAAAGCAGTTGCATTGTAAGACCAAAGAAGAAAAAGAGGAAATAAATTATTAGCATAGAATGCTTCTACTGAAATAAGTAATAAAGATAAAAAAAAAAGAAAGTAACATAGATAAGCATGCACTGTAGATTATTTGATAATATAATATAAGTTATAACCTTATTGTCATCTACGTCAGAATAATGTCATAAACAATAAACCCGGTGTTAGACAATGTGTCAGTTAATACAGATACAGGATTAGTCCCTAAAAAATATGATACTATTATAATAAAGATTATGTGGAATAAAAAGTAGAACGTGTCAGTATAATAATACTAAAAACACTGTCTATTAATATATGTATATATTGAATTATGAGTTACCTTTCAAAATATCAAGCAAGTAAATGTTAAATGTATTTTTGATTTTGATATTTCCAGTCCAAGGAACTAAAATGGTTCAAACTATAATTATATTTCATTAGTTCGATTTTTAAGAATATATAGAGCTAATACAGTAATAAATAATAATAATAAAATAGTAGTAATGGTATTAACAGAAGTCAGTATTTTATTTAAAATAAGGGGATATTTGAACTTTATATGACAAGAATAACTATGACAACAACAGTTACAGTACATATAGTAAAATGTTTTGAGAGCATAATGCTCTCATTTTCTATTGTCTCTTGCAACCACAGGTCTTTCCCATCTACCAGATTCTATTTTTAGGTTATATGAGAGGAAAGTAAAAGCCTTGTCATGGCAATTCTGAATTTTGAAATATTTGATATACATGTACTTAGGAAATATTGAAATTGTGTTCAATTACATTACTATAGAATATTGATCAGGTGGAATTGTTTATTCTTGCTTTATTCTGCAGCTCGTTTTGGGTTGAGACTAGTGAGCAGACATACCAAAGTGATTATCTGCGTTCAGATTTCTCAGTTTTTTGGAGATTATTCCGATAAACAGCATTCTAACACACGGTTTTCTAATTAAAATTACTCACATTATGTTTGGATGCTGGCCAGGTGATCTGGCTTTGGAAGAATGTAAGTTATACTGTATTAATGTATAGTCCAGAAGACTTTCAACTTGTCGGATAAAAGCCATAAAAATCTTGAACGTCTACGTCTGGTTTCAGATAAAAGTTCCCAACTTTATGGCGTTCATGCTTTTGGGAATTATTACGGAAATACACGTTTCATGGTGATTTATGGCAAATTTTAAAACTGAATTTTCAGAAGTCAACGAACTGTTTCATTCGTGTATGCATTATGAGATGTTTTCATCCACGTTTTTTCTGTAAGAAATCCCTTCGAAAACTTGAAAAATCTTACAATCATGAAAGTTTGTACTGATTACTACAAATACATATAAATACCATTTAATATGGTGCAAAAGATTATAACACTATATCCGATTGTGCTTCACATGATACATTTTGAAAGACAGTATGAGAACACAATTATCTGGGAATACGAGAACACAATTATCTGGGAATATGAGAACACAATTATCTGGGAATACGAGAACACAATTATCTGGGAATATGAGAACACAATTATCTGGGAATATGAGAATACAATTATCTGGGAATATGAGAACACAATTATCTGGGAATATGAGAACACAATTATCTTGGAATATGAGAACACAATTATCTGGGAATATGAGAACACAATTATCTGGGAATATGAGAACACAATTATCTTGGAATATGAGAACACAATTATCTTGGAATATGAGAACACAATTATCTGGGAATATGAGAATACAATTATCTGGGAATATGAGAACACAATTATCTGGGAATATGAGAACACAATTATCTTGGAATATGAGAACACAATTATCTGGGAATATGAGAATACAAATATCTGGGAATATGAGAACACAAATATCTGGGAATATGAGAATACAATTATCTGGGAATATGAGAACACAATTATCTGGGAATATGAGAACACAAATATCTGGGAATATGAGAATACAATTATCTGGGAATATGAGAACACAATTATCTGGGAATATGAGAACACAATTATCTGGGAATATGAGAATACAAATATCTGGGAATATGAGAACACAAATATCTGGGAATATGAGAATACAATTATCTGGGAATATGAGAACACAAATATCTGGGAATATGAGAACACAATTATCTTGGAATATGAGAACACAATTATCTTGGAATATGAGAACACAATTATCTTGGAATATGAGAACACAATTATCTTGGAATATGAGAACACAAATATCTGGGAATATGAGAACACAATTATCTTGGAATATGAGAACACAAATATCTGGGAATATGAGAACACAATTATCTGGGAATATGAGAACACAATTATCTGGGAATATGAGAACACAATTATCTGGGAATATGAGAACACAATTATCTGGGAATATGAGAACACAATTATCTGGGAATATGAGAACACAAATATCTGGGAATATGAGAACACGATTATCTGGGAATATGAGAATACAAATATCTGGGAATATGACAACACAAATATCTGGGAATATGAGAACACAAATATCTGGGAATATGAGAACACAAATATCTGGGAATATGAGAACACAATTATCTGGGAATACGAGAACACAAATATCTGGGAATATGAGAATACAATTATCTGGGAATATGACAATCTAAATATATATACATGAATATATTAGACGGAAATCTATCATTTTCATGTACAATATTTTCCTAATAAATAATAATTTTCATCTAAAATATTTCTCTTATCAATAATTTATACCATCAAAGACCATTAAAGACGGTAAGATTCAATGTCTATAAAACACACTTCACGTCAATATTTATAATAAACAATTCGCTATATACCTGTAATATTACAATATTTATAATAAACAATTCGCTATATACCTGTAAAATTACAGGATATTACGTGAAGTAATCGGTAGGCTTCATTCATAGGGTGTGTTACGAATTTCTATAAGTAGATACCACGCTGTGTTTATACCATAACTTTTTGTTTAGCTATCTTTGTTTATCAAATTTAATCATATACGAGTATATTGATATTCAGATTTCTAACATTGTGCAAGTTTGTCTTTTTCCTCTCTGTAAGCCTGCTACGTTCCGCTAGGTAATTTGTGTGAAAGAAAATGGATTTTAAATGACTTTATGGAACCGTATATGCAATGTAGTTGTAAAGATTTGTCTATCAACGATCTTTCTCCTATCTGTTTTGCTTCATGATTCAATGAAGACATGTGCCCATATTCCATCCGTTGATAAAGAGCAAGCGTGATTCGGCAGACCAAACTTTAAATCCGAAGTTCGTAGCAGCCGAACTCCCATCCATACTTTAAAAACAGTGTGGTTTGAAATATAGAATACCCAATAGGTTGCCGCCGTAAGTGTACTTTCAGTGCTGTGATTATGTCTGGATGTCGGTATTTCTTTGTTTTACCAGGCGTCATAGATTGATTCCATCCGCTGGCTTATCAGCTCAACAATTCCCAATGGAGAATTTTATCGTGTTTTTTGTCCAGATAGTAGGGTCTGTATGATTACTGAATACCAAACATTTCTTGTACAATATCATCGGCAAGCTTATTGTTTTTAACAAACTATATGTTTACAATGTAAACATACATCGCTGTCTCTATACGTAAGAGAGCTCGCTGGCAACACGCTGTTAAGTTTACAAAACCAAAGGTATCTGTTCTACTGCTGATAATGACATTGAAAAGTACGCCTGTCTGTCTATCAGAGTTTACATCAAATAAATCAGTTGCCAGGAATACATATTACGAAAAAATCATATGTTTAATATAGTATAGAATGTCAAGGATATGTTTGAGATGCGCTACAGAACGGTTGTATATAATGGCAACAAAAAACGTGTAATAACTAGAACTACTGATCAAAGTAACGTTCAGTTTACGAAGGTGAAGCTTGTTATCAATCGATACGTATAAAAGAAATAAGTTTGTTATTTCCAATCCTATTTCGTATTTCCAAAGAATATGTTGTTTTTTTCTTAACTGAGGATCTGCATGAAATCGCTGTAAAGTAAAAAAAATAAACGATTTTTTTAATAAACAGTGTTGTCTTTGCATTGAACTTGCGTAAAACTTTTTTATTAAAAACCAAAACAATGAACGTATATGTACTTGTAATGTTAGCAGTGCGCAAACTTCATTCTAAAGCAATACCACACAATGCAACATGTGAATAAAAAACGATTGTCGAACAACGCACGATTCCGTACAAAACAGAATTTATCCTACTGTAACGAAATTACCTCCCTTTATTCTAATAGTCCTTTGATAAATTATTGACGAAATATCTTGTTGATAATATGAATAAGTATCTGAACATATGTAACTTTGTCCAATGTCTGCTTTCAGCATTGATTTGTGTATTTTAAATCTAAATTGTATTTTTAGTTAATGATAAATGTGATTTGTGCAATAAGTTAACTTATGGTAAACGCTTGCTTATGTATCGAACACTTTTTAGGATAGATATTACACAAATCAAACGCTTAGATTTTGGAACCAATGATCTTATTAGTACGATTACATTTTGACCAATCATCTTTCACCATTATTGACCAATCGTTCGCAAGCATTTATGACCAATCAGAATGAGTTTGCCAATCAATTAGGGTATAAAAGGAGACTACAATTCATATTTCGTAGGAGAAGTGACTTGGCATGCAAGAAGTGATGATCAGGGATTGAATTAGAATCTAGATAATAAATTAACTGTCTGAGGAAGTTCTGCCGCCTAGACAGTTATGGACACATGCATGATTATAGGATATATAGAGATCAGACTGGGACTTCTTGCAACATCAGTGTATCCTTCAGTACTCTATGAGACCGCTAGGCTGTCTATGGAGTCGGATATACTATAATTGCAGGACCAGAACCGGGTCGTAGTTCTGTATCTTGGGATATATATGAAAGAGAAGTTATTTGGCATGCGTTGTGAAACTGATCTGAGATCGCTTTGGAATCTATATCATATAATTAGCTGTCTGGTGAAGCTAGAAGTCGGAGAGATCAGTCTGGGACTTTGCGTTCGCATCCTCTAACATCAGTGTATTCTTCAGTTACTGTACTCTATGAGACCGCTAGGCTGTCTATAGGGTCGGATATACTATACTTACAGGACCAGAACCGGGTCGCAGGTCGGTATCTCAGATAGAGGTTTTTAAAAAAATAGTAAAAAGTATGATTGCGTCATGATAATTACTTGATTAGCTATAAATTTCGTTGGACGTTCAAACACAATCTTGTCTCGTAACAGTGATTGCTGATCTACGTAAGTCCATCATAAGATTTTATTAACTGTCCAACGTTTGTGATTATTGATAGCTGAGATAAATTTAATCATTTGAAACATTGATTATTGGTGTTAAATTGTTAATTCGTTTGAAATATATATCAAACGCATGCTGATTTCAGTCTATTTTTACATAATCAAAGCCAAGGTAGGCTGGAGGAAAATTATATACATTGTATAAAGTTGTTGTTGACTCTGATGGAGATAAATATCAACCCGCTCGTCGGTACACGTTACACTACAAATGCATAGATTGTGTCAATCATGCGACAAACATCGTACATTGAGGAATGTCTAAACATGCATGCATAGCTCATTGCAAAAAATTAAATGGTGGTCATTAAAAATAGCAATGGTAACTCTAGGGAAACATATGCAATTGTGATCACTTTTTATGCATACTTCTAGTAAATATTGTAAATGAAAGTATAGAATATAATTATTATACCCCTGTATCGATAGCAATTCGAGAAAGTTTCCATCACAAATTTACATTATACAAAAAAAACACGAAAGTAACATAAATGACGTGGCTATGCATTACAATGTCTCTTATTAAATCATTGTTGCGCTCTCAAGCATACACATGTGTGTTCTTTTTGTCTCTGCAGGTGCTAACACTGGTATAGGAAAGGCTACTGCCACAGAACTAGCCAAGAGAGGAGGGCGTGTCGTCTTGGGATGCAAGGACAAAAAGAAAGGAGAGGCGGTCGCTGTTAAGATACGAAGTAAAGCCAGAAACCCGGATGTTTTCTGTTACGGGCTAGACCTTGGCAGTCTTGCCTCAATTAAAGATTTTGTGGAAGAATTTAATCACAAGGAGCCTAGTTTGCATGTACTTATTAATAATGCAGGTAAATAACATAACTTCTTTTACCGGAAACGTTTGATAATTCGGTAACTTTATTTGTCCTTAATTCTATGTTAATAAAAAAAAATAGTGCGCGTTGTACACACGAAATAGCGTACGATATTATTTATATAACAATTAAAAACGGCAATTCATACATTTAAATCATCATCTGCTACATATTGTTGGGACCACTAACATTTCTTCAGACAAATTTTTTATGTATTTGTAAACATTGCCTAAAATGGTATAGCAATTGTGCATTCGGTTTTCTTCGTGTTGTCTTTTTCTTCGTGTAGTTATGGTGTGTCTGAACGTACGTCCGTCCGAATGTACGTGAATGTTAACTTTGTATGGATTGATAAATCAATCCCAACAAAAACTTAATATCAATTGAACTGTATTGACATGCAGTAAATCATAGTAACGAACGTTAACGCAATAACTGTTTGTAACAATGTTGATTTCAATATTTGTTTTCCGTGGTTAAAAGATAACGGTGTTTGGAAATATGTTAAACAACCAATCAAGGAGAACGCCCATGCCTCTCTTTGAGGACAAATATCAATGATGGAAGATAAGGAAGATGATCAGGATAATGACAAACACTGTTGTGTAGAATAGAGCTTACGCCAAATAGTCCTTACAAATACTAGTAGGCTCTTTTTGTAAGGCGATTTGTTGCTCAGCGCCGAATCTTAATGTTCTATGTTGTTAATGTTCTATGTTGTTAATGTTCTATGTTGTTAATGTTCTATGTTGTTAATGTTCTATGTTGTTAATGTTCTATGTTGTTAATGTTCAATGTTGTTAATGTTCTATGTTGTTAATGTTCTATGTTGTTAATGTTCTATGTTGTTAATGTTCTATGTTGTTAATGTTCTATGTTGTTAATGTTCTATGTTGTTAATGTTCTATGTACAGTACCAGTAAGTTCGACAGGAGATTTAATTATTTCAATTTAGACAAAAATCACAAACTGTCTTTATTGATTTAAAGCAATACTTAAAAAGATGCAAGTATAAAAAGAAGTCAGTCATAATTTCAAGTCAAGATAAATGGAGACAGAGAGTGTAAAAACACAGATCATTAAAACAAAACTAAAATTGTTCCTCGATTGAAGTAAGTTTCTCGTTAGAATTAAGGTAGGAGTTCCTTATCAGACAATTCAGTGATCAAACCATTATTTCGTGATAAATGAAAGAAGCAAGACACACTTCTTATAAAAATAACAACATTCAGTATTGCATGGAAATGAGAAATCAAAGCCAGGATATCCCATTTCACATTAGTTTACAGTTAAACCTGTGTCTGTAACGACCTTCGGACAAAGGTCATCTTGTTAAAGATCATTCTTTTATAAACTACGCCTACTGAACCTGAATTAAGGTCGTCTGCGAGTAAAGTCTATATTTTGTCTTTCCCGAAGGCGGCCTTTGTTCACAGGTTTGCCTGTATAAAGATATTGCTTGTGTTTCACGTATATAACAGTTATGCAGTACATGACTATAATTAATGGATTTTACAGTGTCCTTCAGCAAAGAATGCACCTGCCAGTATATTGCACATCAACAAAACATATTCTGTACCAGGTAATAGGTACCAGAATATATTTATGAGGCACTAATCGTGAGAATAAACCCAAGACAAGTTAAATCTGCGTTTGGTCACCCTTCTAATCTACAATACAGGCATAGATTTATCTCTTTCCACACAGTTATTGTCAAACAACACGAGACAGACCATGCATAAATATGGATAAACAAGGCCAAATAAATTTCGTAAAACTGTTCTTCAGTCCAAATTTTTCTGTTTGAAAATGTTCAAAACTAGTCCCTAAACAAAGGTTTCATTTTAATTGGATTGAAACCTGTCCTTCACACATGAAGATGAACATAGATCTATTTTGGTACAGCATGATCAAGAAAACCGTTTCCATCTTCGGTTATACAATGTCTACATATATCATGTTACATTCTCGAGTATGGCAATATGAACATTAATTGTTTTGATCCAAAACAAATACAGTACAACCTCTCTTCAAGAGCGGTGCTCTCATCAGCAACAATCTCCCTTCAAACAATGATTTTTTCGGCGGAATTATTTTACTATTAATTTAATCTCTCTAGAATGACAACCACTACCCAACAACATACTTTGCTATTCCCAAAGGGTGTTGCTTCGGAGAGGACACACTTGCCAAAAATCAAACAAAGATATACACCGATATGTGCCCGAAATGTGACATTTTTCATATTATATTATGTAAAAAAGAAGTCTAACTTCAGCAAAACTTAAATTGTTTATTTAATTTATTTAAACCTCAACGGTTTGATACAGCATGTCCATAGACATTCCTCAGCTCTTTTGGCAGTTTAAGCATACATAGACTTAATAATGGCATAAAAAACATTTTGGCAAATACGTGGCAGCAAAAGAACTTCTATCCAAGCTAAGGTATGTTTATGATACACGGGCCCCTGATAATTAACACCGCAGTTATAGGCAAGCCTGTTGGCAGTGCAAACAGAAACATGTATATTTATTACTTTATAATACATTACATTGTTCTTTGCATTTCTCGTAAACGCTTACATAGTTAAATGGCAAGGTACTAAAGCGCCAAGCACATATTTCTGTCCGTCCGTTCGATCGTTCATTCATTCATTAAACTATTTTTTGCTTTATTTCAGCATACATGGGCCCGAAGGCGACCACAAAGGATGGCTACGAGACAACGTTCGGCGTTAACTACCTTGGTCATTTTTATCTCACGTATTTATTAAAAGACAAACTACGGAAGAGTGCACCAAGCCGCGTTATAAACCTTGTTTCAGATAGTTATACGTAAGTAATCATAGTTTTCCCCTAAAAATCAACATTAATCATTTTCTGCGTCCATTAATTCATTTGTTCATCAGTCTGTCCGCTGAGCTGATTCTCAATGTCAATTGGGCGATTTTTTTCGTTAATGATGTTTCAATTTAATTACATCGCGACGATCAAAATTCTAAAATAAGGCTTTTTCTTAAACATGTTTGGTTTTGGAGGTCTGTGACCGAATAATTAAAAAAATTCCATTACTTGGCAACAAGCATTTTTTACAAAAAAAAGTTCTTTGCTCCAACTCTGTTTTCAGTACAAAGCTTTATAATGTATTCACATACAAAATGGCCACCTTCCTATCCCCTGTTTATAGATTGGTCACGGTAACCACAAATCAACATTTTAAGCATGGCCTTTTCGCATCCTATACATGGCCTTGTCGCATCATACACATGGTCTTGTCGCATCATACACATGACCTTGTCGCATCATACACATGGCCTTGTCGCATCCTATACATGGCCTTGTCGCATCATACACATGGCCTTGTCGCATCATACACATGGCCTTGTCGCATCATACACATGGCCTTGTCGCATCATACACATGGCCTTGTCGCATCATACACATGGCCTTGTCGCATCATACACATGGCCTTGTCGCATCATACACATGGCCCTGTCGCATCATACACATGGCCTTGTCGCATCATACACATGGCCTTGTCGCATCATACACATGGCCTTGTCGCATCATACACATGGCCTTGTCGCATCATACACATGGCCTTGTCGCATCATACACATGGCCTTGTCGCATCATACACATGGCCCTGTCGCATCATACACATGGCCTTGTCGCATCATACACATGGTCTTGTCGCATCCTATACAACTCTTTTCGTATACAGCTCCCCGGGGAGCCGAATATAGCCCCGTACTAAATAAGAAGCTGTATTCGAAGTAGTCGTTGCTTTTCTTCGGATAGAGAACCCCAATTATCCGATGCAAAATGAAAGTTTTTAGTCATGAAAAATTCGTAGCACGCATATGACGACAATAAATGCATTTACGATGTAATAGCCATATGTAGTAATGAGATTGTCATTCTGTCTATCATGCACATGCCCAAATGATAAGACACTGAGGTTGTTTCAGTTCATTCAGTCATTATGGGGTTAAAATTTGTATTCTGGGGATAAGAAGTACATTGTGGGTTAACATTAATAAAAAGATCAAAGAGATAACGTCACAGAATCAACACAATGAGATCGTCTATCCGTCCATTTTTCTATCTGTCTCTGTTGTCCTTCCTGATTTTCTTTATAAAATAGTTCCAAACCTATTAGAACCATTGGTCTACACGGATAGGTAACTCCTGCTCAACAACTTGGCCAGATGACTCACAGCTAAGTTACTGGTTTTCGTTGACATTCTTAATACGTTATCTAGGTCGAAGTTTATGTGAGCTGTATTCGACTTTGCACATGCTTTTCCCGTATACAGCTCCCCAATTTAAAGAGTGCCATTCGACGGGTAGAGCTACCCAGGGGAGTTATATCCGAAATGATCCCGATAGGGTGTGACAACGCCTATTACAAGCTCAGTCATTATAAAATACATTTCCTATTAAGTTGTAACGTTGTTTTTTTTTTGTTGTTTTTTTCAGGAAGGGCAAGCTAGATTTTGAAGATCTCGCATTAACCAAATATGATATTTATAAAGCGTATGGAAGGTCTAAGCTGGCTATGGTGGTCTTTAACTCAGAACTACATCGCCGTTTAGCGCAAGACATCGTACAAGTCTATGGTGTACATCCAGGTATTATAAGTTTGTATACATGCATATGTCTGATATCTTTTTGTAGCATCACTTAACACGAGTTTGACACACAGAGCAAGATATCACAATCACAACTGCTGTATCACAGAGCAATGAAAACTAGAACAAGCCTACTGCATTCGCATCTACCAAGATATTCACACTTGCGACACTTTTTTGTCAATCGTTGACAGCTTTTTACAATGGGTTGAAGCTTTGTCAATATGGCTCACTAGTGTCTCTAAGTGGCTACCGTGCGTTTTGCAGACCAAATGTATTATAGATAGCCTAAGAACTTGTCAAATCTGATGCTTGTGACATTGACTGAAATTTTCCTACTTGTATACATGTATATGTACTACATTGTATATGCACTATCTTACTGTTACGATACAATATTAGGCAAGATAAAAGTCATGCCAGTTTAGGGTTGCTTTAATTATATAAAAAGTAGGACAAATAGGTCGAACGCTTTTCTATTCGAAGTTTTGTCTAAATGCATTGTGCGATTCGTCCGCAGATATGTTCGTACTTTGGAGTTTGGCGTTATAACTTAAGTACAAAAATAAGGGTCGGTCGGGTAAACGTAAACAAATTATTTTGGCCTGATATCATATGACTGAAATGTCTGCCTAACAAGCAAAATTCAGTTCTGTACCAAAGTTGTGTAAAGTACTGCAAACGTATCGATAGATCGGGGGAATATTGTTTTTGATCTGCCTTCCTGTGTGTCTGTATGGAATGTGCAACGGTACATATATTGTAACGCTTATATTTGTAGGAATGGTCTGCACTGATCTGTTGAGAAACTGGCCTGGACTTTCGGGAAACGTTCTTCGCGCATGCGCAAGAATCTTCTTCAAATCACCGGAAGAAGGATGTCAGACGGTTGTATTCTGCGCTGTAGCGGACAAGATTCGCGGACTTTCTGGCAAGGTCCTTGAAAACTGCAATGTGTATAAAATAAAAGCATCCGCTAAGGACAAAGACCTTGGTACAAAGTTATGGAACGTATCGCTTCATCTTTGTGGAATGGACGACCAGATTCCTCCGGACGAGCAAGGAGCTGCTGCAGTAGACGCCGGTGGAAGCCTACCAGTCGCTGAAGATATAGGGTCTGTTGGCGCCGAAGAAGGGAAAAAGGACAAATAAACGAATAGATAAATAAAACTACACAAAGATATATTCTAAAACAAATAGAAGTATTTATATTGTACTTCTACATTTATTATACAAAATAGTGATGATTAATTAAAGATGAATTTTATGTATCTAAGAATTGAGTCTGAAGCATTAATTGTAACAACGTATTACCAGGCTCTAAACGTATTTGGAAATACGTCAAAACAATTAGCTTAAACAATAGGTAAGTCGAAGGAAAGACTAAGTCACTTTATCATTGTAGCATACTAAATTAATCTATAGACAATTTCGTAATTTCAAGAGAGAAAAAAGGATTATGATGTTTGGAAATGCATTTTTACCGGAGTAGTTCACGTAGTTTACGACTTTTTACCGGAGTATTTCACGTAGTTTACGACTTTTTACCGGAGTATTTCACGTAGTTTACGACTTATGCTTTAGATGGAATATTTAGGAGATAATGGTAGTGTAAAGTCTTTCATATAATCATATATTTTGTGTTCAAATAGGATTAGATAAACGTGATGTTTTGTCGGAAAGTTTGTACCTGTTTGAACTGTTTGGTTGCTGTGGTAACCGTTTTAGTTGACATACACTAACCATGTTTTATATATTTTTATGTGTGTTTTGTTTCTAAATCAAATTACATGCATTAGGTCCTCATAAAAATATTGGTTGTGGTCACGTGACCCAAAGTTTTAGCGCTGTGTAAGTAGTTAGGCATGTTTTATCTTAATTGTTGGGCTTACATTATACACGTATGCGGCTTACATTATACACGTATGCGGCTTACATTATACACGTATGCGGCTACTAAACAGACAACAGGAACGATTATAAATACATATTTTGGCCATAACACAAGTAAGCAATTTCGAGTCACGTAACGGTAAATAAATATTTTCATGATGGTCGTACAAGTTTAAATTTCTGAATTTGGCTTTTAAACTGTTTCCCCTTTGCTATATCATCAAAAAAAAAATTTTTTTGTTTAGCTATAAGAATGAATGTAACTTGCGCCAAAACGTATGTCGTTATAAGGAAGAATTGTACCATGGGATTGTCAGAAGCAGTGATTGCAAGCAATACGTTTTGAATTGTGTTTTGCTTTTTGATTTTGATCGATTACCTTAAAGAAATTATATCTTCATATATGATGTGCCTTTGACTTATTTTCTATGCAGTATTCTAGATATTTATGTGTTTTTGAAAAATGTGTTAAAATAAAAGATACAAAAAAAGTTTCTGAAGTTGTATATTATGGATAATTGTGTACATATTTTGATAGCTGTAAGCAAGCCTTTTAAGCAGTGACCTATACAGTCCGTTTCAATAAAATGGTAAACTAAACACGACTTTTTGATCGTCTTTTAGCATAGAATAAAACAATGGCGTCTCCTTTTCGTCTGATTGTAGTGTTAACAAGAAACACTATAATGAAACGTTATAGGTAGACGAATTACAAGAAGCACTGGTTTAAGTATTTTGTATGAAGTTGCTTTTTTCATAAAGGATATTGATATATGTAATACAGAAAGAAGCGGTAATACAGAAAACATATCATTAAAATAAACATTCTGACAAATGTTTATGAAGATCCAATCAAAACAGTGATTTCTAGAGTTTTCACAATGTTTTCCCTTATTAGGGCCTGGTAACCTAGTTTTTTACCCAAAATGGCCCATTATCGGACTCGTCCGAGATTTTGTTGTTACAATGTATTAACATTCTGACTCAGTTTTGCGACAATTGGGCTAAAAATATGGCCTCTAGTGTATTCACAAGGTAAAAGTTTGACGACACACAGATGCACGATGCCGGACGCCGGACAAAGACTGATCACAAAAGCTCACCCTGAGCACAAGTGGTCATGTGAGGTAAAAAGGCATACAGGAAACAACAGTAATACAGAGAACAACAGAAGTACAAGTAACAACATTAATACAGAAAAAAACAATATTACAGAAAACAACAATATTAAAGAAAACAACAATATTAAAGAAAACAACAGTAATACAGAGACATTGAATTTTGTATCACAGAAAACATTATAATACAGAAAAATAACAGTAATACAGAAAACATTTGTATTGCAGAAAACGTATGTAATACAGGAAACAACAGTAATACAGGAAACAACAGTAAAACAGAAAAACAACAGTAATACAGAAAGCAACAGTAATACAGAAAACAGCAGTAATTTAAAAACATTTGTAATACAGAATTCAGCAGTAATACAGAAAAAAACAATACAACAGAAACCAACAGTAATACAGAAAACAGCGATAATGCAGAAAACGTATGTAATACAGAAAATATCAGTAATACAGAAAGCAGCGGTAATACAGAGAACAGCAGTAATTTTCAAACATTTGTAATACAGAAAACCACAGAGTAATACAGAAAGCAACAGTAATACAGAAAACAACAGTCATACAGGAAACAACAATAATACAGAAAACAACAGTAATACAGAAAGCAACAGTAATACAGAAAACAACAGTAATACAGAAAACAACAATAATACAGAAAACAACAGTAATACAGAAAACAACAATAATACAGAAAACAACAGTAATACAGAAAACAACAGTAATACAGAGAACAACAATAATACAGAAAACAACAATAATACAGAAAACAACAGTAATACAGAAAACAACAGTAATACAGAAAACAACACTAATACAGAAAACAACAGTAATACAGAAAACAACAATAATACAGAAAACAACAGTAATACAGAGAACAACAATAATACAGAAAACAACAATAATACAGAAAACAACAGTAATACAGAAAACAACAGTAATACAGAAAACAACACTAATACAGAAAACAACAGTAATACAGAAAACAACAATAATACAGAAAGCAACAATAATACAGAAAACAACAGTAATACAGAGAACAACAGTAATAAAGAAAACAACAGTAATACAGAAAACAACAATAATACAGAGAACAACAATAATACAGAAAACAACAGTAATACAGAAAACAACAATAATACAGAAAACAACAGTAATACAGAAAACAACAATAATACAGAAAACAACAATAATACAGAGAACAACAATAATACAGAAAACAACAGTAATACAGAAAACAACTGTTATACAGAAAGCAACAGTAATACAGAAAACAACAATAATACAGAAAACAACAGTAATACAGAAAACAACAATAATACAGAGAACAATAGTAATAAAGAAAGCAACAGTAATACAGAAAACAACAGTAATACAGAGAACAACAGTAATACGGAAAGCAACACAGTAATGCAGAAAACAACAGTATACAGAAAGCAGCGGTAATACAGAAAACATATACATAAAAAGGCATACAGGAAACAACAGTAGTACAGAAAACAACAGTAATACAGAAACATTTGTATTACAGACAACAAAAGTAATACAGAAAACAGCAGTAATATACAAAAAAAACAACAGTAATGTAGAAATTAACAGTAGTATAGAAAACCTCTCTTACACAGAAAACCTCTCTGATACAGAAAACCTCTCTTACACAGAAAACCTCTCTGATGCAGAAAATCTCTTTTAAAGACATTTGCTACATTCTGCTATAGTTTTCACATAGACATATAGGCACAATGAAAACTGTACAACATATTTTTTTAACTTTGCATGATCATAACATTTGATAACAGAAAACTTTTAAGCGAAAAAAATTGGGGGTTACTGATCTCGTTTGGAGTTATCTGCTCTTGAACTTTTGCTTATTTTATGTAGTTTTGCCCAAGGGTTTGTCACGAAAAAAAAATCAAAAATTGTTTTTTTCCGTGTAACCCATATATATATATATAGAAGGGAAACAACTTCGACAATTCGAATTTTCCAACGCGTGTTATAAACTTCCGTGTTATTGCAATGCATTACAAAATATTTAACTCATATATAGTGCAACGTGTGGGCAACTCAACACGCTAACGGAAAATGTATACTTTTACTACTAGATATTTTAAACTGGCTATTGAAGATTTTTCACTCGAAAAATGGTCAAATTTTACAAAACGACACCACAGCGTGTACAAATCCATAGCGAAACTGATAAATTACAGGTAAAACTTCATGGAATGAGTCATTATTCGTAACCAAACATTGTGTTTATATCATATATGGTATAATTTACAAACTGCTAATGATTTCACATCTCGGGATGCACTTTTAATGAAGAATTTACGTTTTTGTTCACTTTGTCGTTTTCTTTATTTTGCTTCCTTGATAGGTCACGTGACAAATCCCTTACTCGCGATGAAAGCTTAATTCTGATAGGATGACCGATACTGTGTGGTATTTTTTAGGTATGGTTCCCGATAGCGTAGTGAAAAGGATAGAGTGCACAGGGTACAAGTAAATTGTAAACAAATACCACAGAGTATCGCTCATGCAATCAGATTTAAGCTTTCATCACGAGTTAGGCGATTGTCATGTGACCCGTCATGGAAATAAACTTCGAGAAGCCAGCTAATTGAACAAAAAAATACGCAAATTCTTCGCTGAAAGAGCTTTCCGAGATGCGAAATCATTGGCAGTTAGTATATTATAGTGTTTTATTATGAATTAAGGCCCATTCTAAGAAGTTGTGTCAGTAATATAACATTTCCACTCTGTACATGTATACCGATATACACGCTGCGATTTTACGACAGTGTGTCGTTTTGTAAAATTTGACCATTTTTCGAGTGAAAAATCTTCAATAGCGAGTTTAGAATATCTTTAAAGGTAGTAAAAGTATACATTTTCTGTAAGCGTGTTGAGTTGCCCATACGTTGCACTACATATGAGTTAAATATTTTGTACTGCATTGCAATAACATGGAAGTTTATAACACGCGTTGGAAAATTCGAATTGTCGAAGTTGTTTCCCTTCTATATATATATGGGGTACACAGAAAAAAAAATATTTTGATTTTTTTTTCGTGACAAACCCCTTTGGTTTTGCCTACATAACTACGTGAAAGCTGTAGCAAAGTGTAGCAAACGTTTTTAATGCAGGTATAGCTCCAATGCAGACAAAAACTATTATAGAACCACTCTTACGTAGATAGCCTCTCTTCTACACACTTTAATTACATTAACAGCGAAAAAGATACTCGATGTTATTTAAGTTTAATTAAAGGATGTATATATGTTTCAGATAGTAAATGTTAATTTATCTCTCATATCAAGTAAATAAACAACTTACGCAACAGATTTGCCGATTCACTGGACGCTGAATATTTAATTAGCAAATGTCGATTTAAAGCCAAGGGAGGCAACTGCAGCGAAGTTAGAAACGGTTTAAAAACCAACAGATACGTTCCACCACACGACAACCAAGCTGTTATGTAGTCCAAGTACGGTTCTTTATGATAGATAGATAGATAGATAGATAGATAGATAGATAGATAGATAGATAGATAGATAGATAGATAGATAGATAGATAGATAGATAGATAGATAGATAGATAAGGAGAGCATCATAACATATTTACAATAACATCAACAGAGAAAAAAGAATATACTATACATACATATATAACAGTTATACAACATAGATGTGGGGTAGCCCCTCTGAGATTAGAGACTGGAAGATATGAGAATATTCCGGAAATCCTACGTATATGCCCGATCTGTAAAACTAGTGTTGAGAATGAAGTACATGTATTGTTTCATTGTAATGCCTATCAAAATATTAGAGATACTCTTACTTTTAAAGCATGTGAAGTAAATAATAATTACCTGAACCTCAGTGACCATGAAAAGTTAATATTTGTACTGTCTGATATGAATATGATCAAAATCAGCGCCAAAACCTGTTTTATGATTTTAAAAACTAGAAATTATTGTTTATACAAATGAAAATGTCCTTTTATTGATTTTGTATGTTTTTTTTTAAGTGTAAATTGCAGTTTTATTATGTATATCAATATAAATTACAATGTACATGTACAATGTAAGTACTGATAACAAATATCATACTGTTTTTATGTTTTTATGTTTTTAGGACTAATTGAATTTCCTTTTTTTTCTCTAGTATACTTTAGTGCATTACATCATGTATGTTTTACGAAATCTATCTAATCAGTCCATAGTTATAGGGATTTTTAATGAACAATATCCAATATTTAGTTTACTTCACAAAATCCTCTACTTTGGTATTTTCATTTTGTATATATATATATATATTTTTTTTTTTTTGATGTATAAGTAAATATACAATTTTATCAGACTTTCCTTTATATTAAATACTATTAAAACTAGGGACTGCTGTTTAGTTAGGTTTCAATGATAATATTTTTGTCAAATAGTTGTTTTATGATTCTAGTCTCTTATAATTCTAATCAGAATGACCACATATTTTATTTGTTTTTATATATTATGTATTACATTTGTAAATGTGGATGAGATTTAAATAAATAAATAAATAATACGTAAGTCAAGTGAATGACTTATCAAACGATTTGTAGCATCATACATAATAGTAACAAGTTTAATACTTGATAGAATGCACACCAATCAAGAGTATATATCAGAGTGTCTCATAGTAATATGACTGTGTAATGTGAACTAACTATTAGACACATATGTTGAACATTCTTAACGAATAAATATGTTTCTAAACATATGGTAAAGTAGTCGCAAAAGAGTAAATTTTGAGTGCCTAGATTCTTTGTACATAATTGTCAGTAATGTATCAATCTGGACATCACGAGGTTGTGACATCCAGCGAGCATAACCCGTAATGTTTTCACTACCTAATATCCGTCGTCTAAGCATGAACATATTTGGACAAAAGTTAAATATGTGGTCAACAATGTTTTCACAAATACAAAAACTTCAATTCACAAACGGTCAATTGAGCATGATTATACTGTTCAATCATGCTTGACAGTTCAGTGGTAGAAAAAAAGTTCGGTGGAGAATATAGGGAGAATGTATAATAATATATCATGTTGAAATTGTTCTTATATTCGAAAGAAAATAAAATATAATGTAAAGAGGGTTTAAATAAGAACACTGCTAAGGTGTTGGAAAGTTACTATACTGTTTATTACATAAGCGTTAGCCTGCGTTTGCTGGCGAGTACAATAAAGTTTGCAAGATTTACGAGTATTTTTTTATTGGTGGTATTTAAGAGATCTACGAATTTTGCCACACATGGTCTGATATAATATCTTCTTGGTAGATATCTTTGTCTCAAATCTTTATAATGATCACAGATTATTATGAAATGGTATTCGTCTTCCAGATCAGATTTATCACAGAGAACACATGTTCTTTCATTTCTAGGTTTTCGATTCCTACCATACCTTAAACTTTCTATCAACAAATTATGTGACGATGTTCTAATTTTCGATATACAGTTACGTAACTTTGGAGAAAGTAATGTTGTTAGATGGCTAGATAGTACAAACTTAGTTTTAATATACATATATAATGTGTTTAACGTGTTATTATTCGATACATCGTTATACCATTTCTGAATAAAACAGTCTACAATAACTTTTTCGAAAACTACAATAAATGCTTTATCATTTATACTGTGCGGATTATCAAATATATAGCTAAACCCGTACTGGTCGAGTAATGACTTAACATTATAGACCCAGTTTTTCGTACCTTCTATGTAGCGTAAAAATGATTCATTATAAACTGTTTTTATTAATAAATTGTTGGAATTAACAACTTTCAGCCAATATTTAATAACATGTACATAGCGTTTTACATATAGCGGATATCGCCCTAGCTCACCATATAGCCGCGTTACTGGTTGATTGCTTGACTCATAGACTGGCTTTACAGTATTGAAGATGCATCCTTTCGAGGTCATGTGCCTTAGTTATTCCCCATACTGGGCAAGCGTAGTTCAAGATTGAGCCGACGATCGCATTAAACAGCTGCAAAGCTGTATCAGGGCGTATATCGAATTTCCTAATATTGCTTAGTAATACATACATAGCTTTTAGAGCTTTACCTTTTAAGCATTTTGTATTTAAAACAAATGTTCCGGCATAATTAAATGTTACACCTAGATATTTGAAGTTATCAACTACTTCTAGCCGCTCTCCGTTGTAATTCCATATTTCGTCATGTTTAAGCGTACCCCTTTTGCGAAAAACAACTATTTTTGTTTTTGAAGTGTTCACTTCCAGTCCCCATGTTTCACAATAAGTATGTAGCGAATCAAGGCTTGATTGTAAGTCTTCTATTGAATTTCCGCAAATAACCATGTCATCGGCAAACAATAAAATTATAATACAAACATCACTAAATGATAGTCCTGACAGTGAGTCATTTTGTATAAACAATTCAATATCATCTAAGAGCAAAGCAAAACATGTTGGTGAATTTGTCTGTCCTTGGCGGAGCCCTACAGCAATCTCATAAAAGTCTGAATAATTATTACTATGCTTGACGCATGATTTTACTATTGTATACATACTTCTGAACATTGTCAATATTTTCCCGTCTAGACCTTTATTGTACAACTTGAACCATAGTGCATTTCTGTATACAGAGTCAAAGGCCTTTTTAAGGTCGACGAATGCACAGTATAAACGCTTCTTGTCATTAAGAAATTTCTCAACGAGATTTTGCAAAACGAAGATAGCATCTACAGTACTATGATCCTTACGGAATCCAAACTGTTCGTCAGACATAATATCTTGGTCATTGTACCATTGTTCGACTCTCGAATCTAAGATACTAGTGAAAATTTTACCAAGGTTGCTTAATAGCGTTATGCCACGGTAATTGTTTACGTCAGACTTATCCCCCTTTTTATGCTGAGGTATTATAAATCCCTGTGCCCAAAGGTTTGGGAAAATACCGGAATCATTAACTGCATTGAATAAATCAGTTAAATGTCCTGCTAGAATATCGCATGATTCAATGAAGTACTCGTTTAAGAGATTGTCTGCCAGACACGCTGCCTTATTTCGTTTTGACCGTTTAATGGCTCGCTGTACTCTCGATATAGAGATCGGTTTATTCAAATCATTGCAAATATCATCATCAATACCTAAGTTGAAATCACTATTTAGATTGAATGATTCTACTTCCTCAATCGTTTTTGAGTTTATATCATTAAACATCCGAGAAAAATACTCTTGAAAATCATAGACCGACAAATTGTTTTCTTGCGTAGCTTTTGTTTTGCGAAACAACTTCCAAAACTCACTAGGTTTACTGTGCTTTAGATCAGTTAGCTTCCTCACCATTTTCTGCCTATATACGCGCTTTTTTGCTTTAACTGTCTCTTTATACGCAAATTTCGCCCGGTTTAACTCAATGTGATTCTCACGAGTCTTGCAACTATTAAAAATATCCATCGCGTTTTGATACAATTTCCTAGTATGACGACAATCGTGATCAAACCAATCTTTATTATTATTATTTACAGTATTGTTTCCATGGTGATACGTTTTCTTAAATAACGGTGTTGCTACGTCGTTAATTATATTGGTAAATCCTGATACTAGGGTATCAATACTAGGTTTACTCTGATCTTCACTCATGAATAAGCTGTTTAGTGTGGATAATTTGGCAATTAAACCACGTCTAAATTGTTGCTTTAATTCCGAGTTCCATTTATGATATTCACGATTCTCGAACTGATGATCACATTCTTTATTCAATAATGGACCACGTATTGAGAATGTTAACGGGGCATGATCACTAAAAACGGTAAATCTTCCTATTGAAAAATGATCAATCAAAGGAAAGTCTTGCTCACGTGCTAACAAATAATCGATCGTACTACATGTATTATTATTGAGATATGTGTACGCTCCCGAGTTAAAATCACAGCCTATTCGACCATTTGCGATTTTGAGTGAGGTGGCTTTACATAAATCTAAAAGTTGAACACCCCGCGAATTACACACGACATCTGAAGAGGCCCTGCTAGAGATCGTATTCGGACAATAATCATCTGGGTCTATACTTGGCACATATTTATCGCATTCAATATAATCGGGTCGTACCCCTATCCTAGCATTAAAGTCACCTGCTATTAATACGCTACCTAACTGATCATATTCAAAAATATCTCGTTGTACAATATCAAAAAGATTGACATTATATAATTTAGCAGCCGGACTATCTTCAGTCCAAAGGTATACACCACACATATATATGTCATATTGCAATTGGAAATGTGATTTATCAAGTTTCAACCAGATTATACTGTCAAAGTGATTGCGCACAATGCTAACACCGGGCGCTATACATGTCTTTATATATATGACTAGTCCGCCACTGTCTCTCCTTGCTCTCTTGTGCTTAAACTTTCTATAGAAATTATAACACGAATAATTTGGTAAGTCAATATCACTATAACAGTCAGTCCAAGACTCGCTGAGTATTATAATATCGTATTTGGTTAAATATTTCACAAACTCATCATCGTTCAATTTGTCTTTAGTTAGTCCATTACAATTCCACATCAACATCTGAATAATTATCATTCTCAACGAATTCCTAGTGGCTGTCTCTTACAGGTTTACCCGCAATATACAGCGTATCGTACGCTATCCACGATTCCTTGCCTTCCTTACGGGCTGCTTTCATTTTTGGTACCAGTTGTTTTCGTTTTGCCAGTATTTCCGGTGGAAATTGTTCGTTTAAGTAGAAGTCAGTTTCCGTTAGGTTCGATCGTTGCTTTCTAACTTTCTCTCTATCTTTATACATATTGAATTTGCAGACGATGATTCTTGGCACTATTTGTCCTTTGTTGTTTTTCTTTCCTGGGGGCCCCTTTCAGTGCGCCCGTTCGATTTTTATATCGTCTACCGCCTCCATTTTTAGTTCATCTTTCATGAATGCCCTTACAATAGCTTCTGTCTTCACTAGGGTCTCGTCTGCTACTTCTGCGATATTTCCGAAATTAGATTGTTTCTCATTGATTGTGATTTTAAATAGGCCATGTCTTCTTTCAGTTTTTCGTTTTCAGTAATCAGAGAATCGAGTTTAGCACTTTCTGTACTATCAGACATTTCAATATTGTCTATACGTTCATCTAGTTTTAGAATCTTAGCATCTGTTTCTTTGTGTGAGTCATTAATTCTGACCCAGACTTTATTTATCTCCTTTTCCATATTGTCAACTTTTATCTCTAACTTGTCTAATGTCTTCAATGTAGTTTTGATTTCCTTTATTTCACCTCCAAGTCTTTGGAGATATAACATGATATCAGCATTCGTTGGGGTGCTAGTCTCTGATTTCTCTGGATTTTGAGCCTGCATGGTTTCGGAGCTTGAGATAGAATACTCAGTAGATTGGTCAATAAATACTTCACAAGTGTCCGTGTCGTACAAAAATGAATTAGTTTCTTGTAAAACTTCACTTACTGTTACACTTTCCGAACCCCCGGACGAACCTCCGAGTCTACTTGATTTTGTATTGTTATTATTTTCACTACCACTACTCCTGTTTTTTCGCTTTTTTCCCATTATAATATCCACACATCATAATCGTTATATTAATGCACTGTTTTATGTATGTTTATATCAAATTCACACTATTATTCGTTTGTTATATCCAATTTAAAACTCAAATTCAAACGAGACGAAAATAACACGTCCGTGCATGTATGTATCACGTGACAATATAGGAATTACCTTCCAAAATAAATTTGGTCCCAACACTAAATAGGAAACATACGACTATCATGTTCAAATTCACGTTGAAATCAAATAAAAGTCTATATAAACAGGTAGGCTTGATTAATTATCGAAGTTCCTTTTTTTATTAGCAAACATTTAATACTCAGCCGATTTGCAAAATACTGGAAGTTTTGAAAAGTAGACCAATAATTATAATAAATAGGTAGGCAATTTTTACGAATATCGAGATATCCATTGCATGTTCAGCTAAGATGATATTCATCCTCAACTACATTCATCTGACAATTAAAATACATTTCCATTTCCTGTACGCCCTTTCTGAATCGATTCTCTTCTATGGCAAGCTTGTTGGCCGTACAACGGAATCGAGACAAGCCAAATAGTTTACTGCGGCCAAACAATTTACAAAGGATGTATTTACTGCAGTTGAGATGCTGAATATGTACTACCATCACTGTAAAACTATACACAAGGGAGTTACTTACAGCATTCCAATACACCTGCGGGTTCGGGACCGCTGGTAATTAAGCAATTCTATGACTGTTTTTTTTTAAACAAATCAGATATCTTTCAGTTTCGAATAGCCGATAGGTGTATATAGTTTTGGCATATTGTCTAACATGACTTTGTTTAATTGAAATCTTAAAAAATACATACTATCCCAAATATATGAAAGACCTAGGTAACTCTGAATAGAGACTGATTCGAAATAAGAGTAGGAATACAGATGCCCTGTACTATAAAACAAACAAAAAAATCTCGTTCCATCTTCACGATAGGTACTTTCGTAAGGGATATATTTGACTCTACCATTTGTAGTTCGGTGTTGTTGTGTTTTTTTCAGATATACATGTATAGTATACGTGTAAAGATGCATGATTATGTGCTTGTATTAATTTTATAAAATATTGAGCACCATAGAAGTGTACTCAGTTTTGGTTGGTAGTATTGAATTGTTCCAGTGACTGCACATGCATGGTTCACCTTAGTGATTTCTGCAGGTTCCTGTTTCTCTGAGAACAATAGATGAAGCATGTAGCATTATAAATCAACTCACAGGCTACAGTGTAGTATGCTGCACTCCTTATATGGGGGCTGGCTACATCTGAGATTTATTATGCTACACCCTTTATATGGGAAGCGATGATAGATCAATTGTGCTACGTCCCATACTTAGACGGGAGGGTTTACAAGTTGGGACAAAATGTGTTCGGGGTCAGTCGGGCCAGATAACTTTAGATATTAGGAATTTACTATTCGATGAAAAGTGCAGTCATGACGTAAGAGAGAACATCTAAAAAAGTGTACTTGTAAACTTAAAATAGAATTTGTGTAAAGAAATGAACAGTAGGAATTAATTGGATTTGTGATATTTGCTGAAATAAGTAACAATAATTGTGACCACTACCCTTCCAAACAAATTTGAGAATCGAACACACTACCCTAGTACCTCACGCTTTTTAATTACCGGGTAGCCATTGGCGAGGTCGGTAATAATCATGTCAAATGCACATAAAACCAGAAACAAAAAAGATGTCTATACGCTTGTTAGCTCTTTCGCTCACTCGCTTATCTGTTGCATAGTCAGCGACTTATATACTTGAATATGTATATGTGGTTGTTAAAGATTAAACCAATATTTACTTTGCACAATGTAAATACACCGAGGATATGTATAGAAATGTGAGGTATAATACAGAAGATAACTGTCTAAATCCCATCACGTTTAGGCCTAGAATAATGCTTGTTTCTGGCCAACCTTAATTCTCTTGCCCCCCCCCCCCCTGCAACACTAGACTTCAACAAGGCCAACGACACTATGTTTACCTTTCCGCACGCTTCAAAGGACAATAAGGAGATAAAATAATTTCTTACCTACCTACCTACCTAGCCTATTTTAATGAGCATGGTATCAGAAACAAACAACTTATTTTACATCTAAGAAAAAATATGCATGATTAATCATCCTTCATTACATTAATCTCTCCGTAGATAAGTACATGTAACATATACATATTATGCCTACATACCTACCCTATTTGTCCTTATACAGGCGCTATTTGGAGAGATTTATTCACACGGGGTCACACAACCTGTGTAACGAGTATCAGAAGTCAATGATTGATACCATCATTCGCTTGACGTTTCCCGATAGAACCTCTGCTCTTAGTCCGATTGTGCACCCATGGGATATTCTTCATGTAACTATGTGAGCCCAACTTGTTCAACCAACATCGACCAGCCAACATCGACCAACCAACATCGATCAGCCAACATCGACCAACCAACATCGATCAGCCAACATCGACCAACCAACATCGACCAGCCAACATCGACCAACCAACATCGACCAGCCAACATCGACCAACCAACATCGATCAGCCAACATCGACCAACCAACATCGACCAGCCAACATCGACCAACCAACATCGACCAGCCAACATCGACCAACCAACATCGATCAGCCAACATCGACCAACCAACATCGATCAGCCAACATCGACCAACCAACATCGATCAGCCAACATCGACCAACCAACATCGATCAGCCAACATCGACTAACCAACATCGATCAGCCAACACAGACGAGCTCTACCGAGGACAATTTGAAAATTGAACTGCGCATGCTTGACATCTTAACTTCACATTCAATACATCATACTCTTAAAACTGTGCAGCTAGTCCAAATAATCATACTCTTAAAACTGCGCAGCTAGTCCAAATAATCATACTCTTCAGATGAATGACAAGTCGAAGAGTTTTCTGCAGGGCAGGATATTTTACAGACCAGTATTGAAAGATTTTTTTTACAGTTGAGACGCTGCATTTATTCCAGTGTTAGTCCAAATATGATATATTGTACTCTGCAGATGAATATCAAGACATTTTGGACTGGTACTTGCTAAAACCATCAATTTTCTGCTTTGCATGTAAATATATCAATGCATATGTCCACAACGGCAGTTAAATTAAATTCTGATTTAACTTTGCTTCATTTATGATCGGATAAGCAGGTATGTTAGGTGATCAAAATGATTAATAAAGATTAATAATAAATGATTAATAAAGAATAGGAATGTAAAAAGAAATATAAAGTGACCCTAACACATTTTGTAAAGTATATATAAGTAGTCAATGTCGAATATTGGACGATACAATTTTAAAGGAAGGTAATCACTGTAAATTGATTGTCAAAATGATTTTAAATCCGTAGTGTCATTCATGGGTGTATTGGATAAGGTGGCATGTTATTTTTACAAAATGAAACAGATGTGGGTGGTTCGAACTCAGTCAGTGGCACTTTCTTTTTAAATTATTATATACCTTTATTTTTTATATTTTATACATTGAAATGAGTTTGTTCTTGTTATTACATGTATGTATACACACTGAATAGTACATGTTTGTATAATACTTTCAAAAGAGAAATGCATTCATTTTGTTGTGTAATGTATTTCTCAAATACTGTTTTCTTTTATACATTTTATTGCACGCAATCGCGAATACAAAAGTTATTTCAAATACTATACACATTAAACACCTAAACTTATTATGTATTAACTCCACAATCAAAATGATATATAAATGCTAATTAACCATGTGAGGTTATTATATTTTTTGTGAATTTAACGGAACAATTAAGATAAAAAAACGTTTAAACATTATTTTCTTATCGATATATTTACTGCTTAGTTTTACTAATCAAAGCTCTGAAGGTACTGCTGTTGTTCGGAACTACAAAGCAGTCAAAAGTTGAATTTCTTTGTAGGGTGAGTTTTTTAATCCGAACGATAGTTCGCACATGAATTTGGACGCAGACTTAAGTACTAATAACGCTTTTCTACACCCGCTATGCAGTTGTTAAAGTTGTTCCCGTTCCATGTGCTTTCAGTTCTTTGATTTATGATCCAAAAGTAGTTCAGAAATAGCATAATATTATATAGTCTACATTACCTGCCTCTTTGTATACTCAACTTATGCAGAATGTAATATCTCATACATGAAGACACACTCGAAGAAAAAGTTACACGTTATAAGCATTAAATCAATCGACTACAATTACCCGATGAATCACTTTTTTAAATATCCGGTTGACACTTAGTTATCATCGCATCGTCCATGAATTCAATGATGACTTCTATACGTTTACAATAGAAGCTAGGAACCAGACTAAATTAGCATATAAAGCACGAGGATTATGACGTCATCCTTCCTTGAAAGGTGTGTACTGATGGTAAATATTGTAGTAATCCGAGGGATAGGATTGTTTAGATTTTTACGACTGTTTTGTATTGCTCGTTTACGATATTGCATAGCCATCTGATTTTGACTTATATGCACGTAATATTTGAATTTGTATTTATGCCTTTGAACTGAAAAAATGGAACTATGTTCGTAGGCGGAAGGTTAAATTAATGGAAGCTGTTCGGTATGCAAGTTTTCAATGAAAACTGAGCGATTTCTGAAATACGGTAATAACTTTATTGTTCGTACCGAACAACAAAAATGAAAAAAAAGTAAAAATGAAAAATGATATCCAACAACAGACCCTATCCTCAAGATTCAGTGACCTTATGGTGATATAATGTTTTATAGATGGCTCTATAACATATAACAATAGTAGTCGTGTTACCTAAACATTTACAAATGGGATCTTCCATGTATACAACAACATTGCTGACCTAAAAATTGAACTTTATAGTTCACTTTTCTTATAGTCAATGTCGAATATTGGACGATACCATTGTAAAGGTAATCACTGTAAATTGATTGCCAAAATCATTTTAAATCCGTAGAAAAGTGCTATTTATGTGAACCAGAGTCGTGGTGTATTGGATAAGGTGGCATGTACATTGAATACATGATATTTTTACAAAACGAAGCAGATGCGTGTAGTTCAAACTCAGTCAGTGTCACTTTTTTACATTTCTTTTTTTATTTGTGGGTTCTTATTACATGTATGTTTACGCGCTGATTATAGTACCTTTTTGCATAAATTTCAAAAGAGAAAAAGGATAAAAAATGCATTTGTTATCTGGTGTGTGTCTCATTTTTTATACATTTTATTGCACGAAATCGCGAATACAAAATGTAATTTCAAATACTGTACATACTAAACACCTAAACTGGTTTCTACTTATTATATAATTACTCCGCAATTAAAATGATATATAAATGCTAATTACCCAGTGAGGTTAATATATTTTTGTCAATTTCACGGAACAATTTAAGTTTAATTTTCTTATCGTTATATTAGTTAACGTTTATTAAAAAAAAAACTTAAAAATGACGTCGAACTCCAGACACACTCGTCAATATTCACTTACCTTTGGCTTTACCAATTGCGCCACAGAGGACAGTGATATGATGTTTCATAGATTATTCTATAGCATAACACGTACAATATTCGTGTTACCTATATATTTACAAATTGGATCTTCCATGTATACAATAACATTGCTGACCTAAAAATTGAACTATACTAGTAGTTCAATTTTCTTATAGTCAATGTCGAATATTGGACGATACCATTGTAAAGGCAATCAATAAAAAATGATGTCCAACGTCAGACGTAGTGCTCAAGATTCACTAATTTTGTGCTTTACCAATTGCGCCACAGGGGACAGTGGCTATAAAGATTCATAGATTATTCTACAGCAAATTACAATAGTATTCTTGTTACCTAAACCAAAGGGGTTTGTCACGAAAAAAAATTGTATCCATGTAACCCATATATATATAGAAGGGAAAGAACTTCGACAATTCGAATTGTCCAACGCGTGTTATAAACTTACATGTTATTGCAATGCAGTACAATATATTTGACTCATATATAGTGCAACGTATGGGCAACTCAATACGCTTACAGAAAATGTATACTTTTACTACCTTTAAAGATATTCTAAACTCGCTATTGAAGAGTTTTCACTCGAAAACTGGTCAAATTTTACAAAACGACACACTGTCGTAAAATCGCAGCGTGTATACCGGTATACATGTACAGAGTGGAAATGTTAAATTACTGACACAACTTCTTAGAATGTGCCTTAATTCATAATAAAACACTATAATATACTAACTGCCAATAATTTCGCATCTCGGAAGGCTCTTTTAGCGAAGAATTTGCGTATATTTTTATTCAATAAGCCGGCTACTCATGACGGGTCACATGACAATCGCCTAACTCGTGATGAAAGCTTAAATCTGATTGCATGAGCGATACTCTGTGGTATTTGTTTACAATTTACTTGTACCCTGTGCACTCTATCCTTTTCACTACGCAGTCGGGAACCATACCTAAAATACCAAACAGTATCGCTCATCCTATCAGAATTAAGCTTTCATCACGAGTTAGGCGATTGTCACGTGACCTATCAAGGAAGCAAAATACTGAACAAAAACGCCAATTCTTCATTAAAAGTGCATCCCGAGATGTGAAATCATTAGCAGTTAGTAAATTATACAATATAGGATATAAATATAGCGTTTGGTTATGAATTATGACTCATTCCATGAAGTTTTACCTGTAATTTATCAATTTCGCTATAGATTTGTACACGCTGCGATTTTACGACAGTGTGTCGTTTTGTAAAATTTGACCAGTTTTCGAGTGAAAACTCTTCAATAGCGAGTTTAGAATATCTTTAAAGGTAGTAAAAGTATACATTTTCTGTAAGCGTATTGAGTTGCCCATACGTTGCACTATATATGAGTTAAATATATTGTACTGCATTGCAATAACATGGAAGTTTATAACACGCGTTGGACAACTCGAATTGTCGAAGTTCTTTCCCTTCTATATATATATGGGTTACATGGAATTTTTTTTTTTTCGTGACAAACCCCTTTGACCTAAACATGTATAAATGAGATCGTCCATGTATACAATAACATTGCTGACCTAAAAAATAGTCGAATTAAATTTGCATGCTAATGAGGGATTAGACTCATTTCGATATATAGGTGTAACAGGTAAACCTGGTAACCGTTATAGATAAGATAGAGAAAACATAATTACGATTGCCTCAATAATGTGAAGGTTAGTGCTGATGATTTTGAGATACACATCATTATAACCATTAGTTCGAACCTAGTTCATGTCATTTTGTAAATATATTTTGTATGTTTGTTTTTCTTTCGATTATTTTAGATCCTTTTTATTTTGTATTGTTTATTTCTTCATTATTTTATTATATCGTTTCAAAACAATTCAAACATGTAAATTCAACACGCATCATCGCATTCACTCGCCGTGTCTTTCTCCTCGTCGCAAGAAGTAAACAGTCGCCTTCTCTACTGCATACTGCATGTATATTTTATAGTTCACATTATTGTGTATATGAAACAAGATATCAATTTGATTTTCACAATTTGAAGGGTAATTCTTGAAAGTCGGAAAGAAATTGCAATTTCGAATTCTAAATATGTTAATAAAAAAGAGCATTTTGGCAGTTTTGAACTCATGGCCGCTACGAATAATCAAAGTACTGAAAGTACTGTCGGACTTGATTTTTACCATACGAGACAAAAGAGAGAAATGTGTACCCACATCGTTCGAGCCCATACAACTATATTAACATTTAAAATTACGGATCGATTTTTCATTCATATTGTAATGCAGGTCATATGCATATAGGTAAATGACATAAGCTAGGGCTTTACTATAGTCCCTTTGCTAAAAATTTAAAATGAAAAAAGCCTGATATTGGAAAGTTTAATGATTAGCACATTAATAGAGGACAATTTAATTGCATTAAAAACTCTTTATTGTACAAAACTAGTAAACAACACTTCAGTAACAGTAAATACAAACATTGATTCTTCTGGTTTTAACACAACATAACATCGTCGCATTGAACACATTCAGGGTCACTCAAATCAAAAAAGTCCTGACACAGTAGAGTAAGACCTATATGACCTATAGTTAACCCGATGTTGCATGAAATTCAGACGTGATTATGTAATTCTAAATAATCTGGCGTAAAAGGAACTCTTAAACAGTAAATTTTAAAAGCACGTATCCAGTAATTTACGTTCGTATTTAGCGACTCGAATTATTATTCTTAAGCCGCAGTTTTAATATTCAACCTTCGATAAATCAAACTCCCCACATCGGTTACGCTTTGCTACTAGCCACTGCGGGAGAGTGAGTCTATAAATAGCGATTCCGTCATCAAAATAACACTAGTTGGTGTGAATATCACGGAATACGATTAAATGAGAATTCGCTTTGTAATATTAAGAAATGTTAGAAAGGCACAAAATACACACATCGATGGTAGATTGTTGCAAATGCATGAATACTTCCGTGGAGATTTTTCTGAACTATCGAACGAAAACCGAAAGTAGAACTACTTTTACGGCAAGATATTTTATTGGACAGTGAATACGCGGTTTTAATTCTACGCATTTGAAAATCCCATGTATCTACCGACAAGCACTTATTTAGATACATGACTCTTTCCATGTAGTTACAATAGAATGATTTGAAATGTATTTAGATCTGACACACTTAATTGGGGAAAGATTCCAGATACTTCTATATAAACATACCATTTAGTTGCGTACTATTACCTTTATGTGGCATTCTTTTAACCAAGCTGTTATGGAGTCAAGCGACAAATATAAGTCAACGATTACAAAGGACTTGATTTTGATAAAAATCAAGTCCAAAAAAATCATAGCCTTTACCTCTCAGCCACGGCGCATTACGATGGTGTTCGGCTTATGTATTACAATATAAAGTTATTTCAACCGGTAAATAGCCTGATCTACCTCGGAAAAAGTAAATGTTTACAACGGTTCTCATTTTACTTTAAATCGACTGTACTTGATAACACAGGTTTATTCAAGTGATATAGAAGTTCACAATTTATCGCATTAATTGTCGTCTGCTTGCTCGCTGACGCACACGCAGGTTTTGCAATTTTGAAGTAGGTTATGATATTATTTTGTTACCATGGAGAATACAAGGGAAATATATGACGTCATTGTTGTTGGGGCTGGAATCGAAGGATCGTCGACGGCTTATCAGCTTGCAAAAAATGGAAAGCGTACTCTACTTATTGAACAAGTAAGATTTTAAAAATCAACAAGCTTATGTAATTGTTTATTTAAACACAATTTATACTACAGTTCATTTTTTGTAGTCAATGTCAAATGTTGGTAAGGTGTTATTTATTTGCACCAGAGTCTTGGTGTGTTGGTTAAGGTGACATGTAACGACGTGATATTTTACGTCATGAAACAGATGTGAGTGATTCGAACTCAGTCAATGTTATTATAGATATTTATTTTTTTATCAAAATAGTTTGTTCTTGTTACATGTATGCTGTGCGTTGACTAGCCTAGTACCTTTTTGGTGAAAGAAAGAAGTTATGCAATTGTTCTCTGATGTGTTACTCAAACAATTTCTGTTATACATTCTGTTGCACGAAATCGCGAGCATAAACCAAAATGCTATATATACCTAACATCAAAAATGGGTTCTAGCTATCATATAATTACTCCACGATTAAAATAATATATTATAAATGCTAAATACCAATATGAGGTAACTACATTTATGTTATTTGCACGGGACAATTTATATGAACTTTTAAACATTATTTTCCTATCAATATGTAAAAAAATGTATTTGTTATTTTTTATAAAAAAGGGGGAAAATATAAAAATAAAAGATTTACTAACCTTATGCTTTACCAATTGCACCACAAAGGAACGTAGTATAATGTTTCATAGAATGATCTATGCATATTACAATAATATTTATGTTACCTATACATGTATAAATTGGACTGTCTTGTATACAATAAGATTGGTGACCTAATAATTGAACTAAACCGACATTGGGTCGTGACCTGTTACATAAATATTGAAATGTAAATCGATATAAACCGAAATCGGTCAAATATGAAACACATTGGATTGCACGAGGCTTGTATCACCGAACATGACTTTGTTTACGATAAGGACATTTAGATATAATGTACATGTATGAAGTTATCATACAGGTACCCATAAATTCACTATGTCTATTTTACTGTATATAATTATATATCTTATACCGAATTATGTGTGTACGTATCACGTTCTATCATTTGTTATTTGATATCTTTACCATGCACTTATTTAATTTATATTAGACACACTTCCTAACTGCCCCTCTGGCTTTTAGGAAATATATGTACATGTATATTGGTTGACAGGTGGTTGACAGGAGGCGCTCTGGACTAATAATCGAAAGGTCGTAGGGTCCAAACTCGCCTCCGCCTTTTTTCGGGACACTTTTTCAGTGCCCACATTCCAACATCCGTGCGTGCGTGCGTGCGTGGCTCTGAAATGACCATAGCCGTAGAACTTAAGATAAACATGAACATTTGACACATAAAACTTCCCGAAAAAATGCAAAACGTATGTAACATTTTATCAATCGAACTTGACTGAATGTGGTAAAATGATCATTCTGAAGAGGAACACTGTCGAACTTCGTTTTCACAAATTTGCAGCCTTTTTCGTTCTGAATTATTGTTCAACACCGACCCCTCATCGACAGATGTTGTGCTAGTGTAGGACTCTATGGTTGTTCCTGTCAAATAAGCATTACCTCACGTTCGAAGTCAGCCACATTTAATTGTCGTCAAAGTCGACGTATGCGTCTGTTTATCTCATTCCATACATGCGTGTGTAAGTATTTGCGCTGTCATCTCTCTCGTATATCTAATCTATCGGTCATTTTAATATTCTGGACACGAAAGTATTCATATTTTCATATGTATTTGTTTATGCCTAAGTGGTCCCTTACTTGTTATTTTTAGTCACTCATTGTTGTAAGTTATGATCGCATGCACTGAGACCAAATTTCACACGTGAGGAAGTTGTCAGCCAGTTCACGGAATGTCATTGGTTCTACCCTGGTGTAAGCCTGGGGATCTTCCTTCACGGTAAAACCTGGTGTAAGCCTGGGGATCTTCCTTCACGGTAAAACCTGGTGTAAGCCTGGGGATCTTCCTTCACTGTAAAAGCTGGTGTAAGCCTGGAGATCTTCCTTCACGGTAAAACCTGGTGTAAGCCTGGAGATCTTCCTTCACGGTAAAAGCTGGTGTAAGCCTGGAGATCTTCCTTCACGGTAAAACCTGGTGTAAACTTGGGGATCTTCCTTCACGGTAAAACCTGGTGTAAGCCTGGAGATCTTCCTTCACTGTAAAAGCTGGTGTAAGCCTGGAGATCTTCCTTCACGGTAAACCTGGTGTAAGCCTGGGGATCTTCCTTCACTGTAAAAGCTGGTGTAAGCCTGGAGATCTTCCTTCACGGTAAACCTGGTGTAAGCCTGGGGATCTTCCTTCACTGTAAAAGCTGGTGTAAGCCTGGAGATCTTCCTTCACGGTAAAACCTGGTGTAAACCTGGGGATCTTCCTTCACGGTAAAACCTGGTGTAAGCCTGGAGATCTTCCTTCACGGTAAAACCTGATGTAAACCTGGGGATCTTCCTTCACGGTAAAACCTGATGTAAGCCTGGAGATCTTCCTTCACGGTAAAAGCTGATGTAAGCCTGGGGATCTTCCTTCACGGTAAAAGCTGGTGTAAGCCTGGATATCTTCCTTCACGGTAAAAGCTGGTGTAAGCCTGGGGATCTTCCTTCACGGTAAAAGCTGATGTAAGCCTGGAGATCTTCCTTCACGGTAAAAGCTGGTGTAAGCCTGGAGATCTTCCTTCACGGTAAAACCTGATGTAAGCCTGGAGATCTTCCTTCACGGTAAAACCTGGTGTAAGCCTGGGGATCTTCCTTCACGGTAAAACCTGGTGTAAACCTGGGGATCTTCCTTCACGGTAAAACCTGATGTAAGCCTGGAGATCTTCCTTCACGGTAAAACCTGGTGTAAGCCTGGAGATCTTCCTTCACGGTAAAACCTGGTGTAAGCCTGGAGATCTTCTTTCACGGTAAAACCTGGTTTATGTCTGGGGATCTTCCTTCACGGTAAAACCTGGTGTAAGCCTGGGGATCTTCCTTCACGGTAAAACCTGGTGTAAACCTGGGGATCTTCCTTCACGGTAAAGCAAGTGTAAGTCTGGGGATCTTCCTTCACGGTAAAAGCTGGTGTAAGCCTGGGGATCTTCCTTCACGGTAAAAGCTGGTGTAAGCCTGGGGATCTTCCTTCACGGTAAAAGCTGGTGTAAGTCTGGGGATCTTCCTTCACGGTAAAACCTGGTGTTAGCCTGGGGATCTTCCTTCACGGTAAAACCTGGTGTAAACCTGGGGATCTTCCTTCACGGTAAAAGCTGGTGTAAGCCTGGGGATCTTCCTACACGGTAAAACCTGGTGTAAGTCTGGGGATCTTCCTTCACGGTAAAACCTGGTGTAAGCCTGGGGATCTTCCTTCACGGTAAAACCTGGTGTAAGCCTGGAGATCTTCCTTCACGGTAAAACCTGGTGTAAACCTGGGGATCTACCTTCACGGTAAAACCTGGTGTAAGCCTGGGGATCTTCCTTCACGGTAAAAGCTGGTGTAAGCCTGGAGATCTTCCTTCACGGTAAAACCTGATGTAAGCCTGGGAATCTTCCTTCACGGTAAAAGCTGGTGTAAACCTGGAGATCTTCCTTCACGGTAAAAGCTGATGTAAGCCTGGGAATCTTCCTTCACGGTAAAAGCTGGGGTAAGCCACTGGAATCTTCCTTCACGGTAAAAGCTGGTGTAAACCTGGGGATCTTCCTTCACGGTAAAAGCTGGTGTAAGCCTGGGGATCTTCCTTCACGGTAAAAGCTGGTGTAAACCTGGAGATCTTCCTTCACGGTAAAAGCTGATGTAAACCTGGAGATCTTCCTTCACGGTAAAAGCTGGTGTAAGCCTGGGGATCTTCCTTCACGGTAAAAGCTGGTGTAAACCTGGGGATCTTCCTTCACGGTAAAAGCTGATGTAAGCCTGGAGATCTTCCTTCACGGTAAAAGCTGATGTAAGCCTGGGAATCTTCCTTCACGGTAAAACCTGGTGTAAACCTGGGGATCTTCCTTCACGGTAAAAGCTGGTGTAAGCCTGGGGATCTTCCTTCACGGTTAAAGCTGGTGTAAGCCTGGAGATCTTCCTTCACGGTAAAACCTGGTGTAAGCCTGGGGATCTTCCTTCACGGTAAAAGCTGGTGTAAGCCTGGAGATCTTCCTTCACGGTAAAACCTGGTGTAAGCCTTGAGATCTTCCTTCACGGTAAAAGCTGATGTAAGCCTGAGGATCTTCCTCCACGGTAAAAGCTAAAAGTAGACAAATGACCCTGGATGTGCGACATTGAACTCCAGTGAAATCAAAGTACTGAAAGTACTGTCGGAATTGGATTTTTCATACAAAGCAAAAAGAGAAATGTTCCCATATTGTTCGTACCCATGCGAATGTTTTTTTAACATTTGTACTAACGGACCAACTCAACTTTTATATCCTAGTATAATACAGGGCATAAAATGTGTTTGACACTGAAGAAGGACATACGCTTTAAATTTACTAATCTTTTAGTGTTTAGAAAAGAAATAAATCATTGGAAAGGGTGACAGCATATTGAATTAAGACAATTAGTGAAAATGCATTAAGAATTCACTCTTTGTAATGCACAAACATGTGAACAACACATATGAAACAGTAAATGGCATCAGCAATGCTACACTAATATATATTGAAATATTATGAACATTCAAGTCAAAATCAGATGGCTATGCAAAATCGTAAACGAGCAATACAAATTAGTCGTAAAAAAATAAACAATCCTCTACCTTGGAATACTACAATATTTACTATCAGTAGGCGCACATTCCGAGGAATGATGACGTCATAATGCTCTTGCTGTATATGCTAATAATCTGGTTCCTAGCTTCAATATCAATATATTTGTACGAGAACGTGAATCGAAGAACTGAAAGCACATGGAACTGGAACAACTGTAACAATTGCATGGCGGGTGTAGAAAAGCGTTCTACTTTGGTCTATATCAAGATTCATGAGCGACGAGCGTGTGAGGCTATGGACATTAAATTCCAAAACTCAGCCCAATATTTCACAAAAAAAAATTTTTTTTTTGACTGCTTTGTAGTTCCTAACAACAACAGAACCTTCAGAGCTTTGATTGCAAAACAGCAACACTTATGCGCGCTACTTCATTGGCTAATTGTGGAAACGCGGGTTAAATTCTACGCATTTGAATAGGTCATGTATTTTACCGACATACACTCATCTAAATACACGACTCTTTGCATGTCGTTACAATAACATGATTTGAAATATATTTAGATCCAACACAATTAATATAGGAACTATTTACCAGGTACACTATATAGTTGAGACCTATTTTTTGTGCGGCTTTCCATAGCCTGTTATGGAGTCCAAGGAAGATTCTCAACTTGATAATACATAGGACCGTGATAAAATCACATTCCAAAAATGTCATGAACGTAAGTCTGTATAAGAATGAATATCATGATAGCGCCAATTACTTTGTCATTGACCTAATTAAAGATTCGTTTTCTAAGGATTATGTTGAAATTAGTTCACTTTGGGAAATTTTAGACATGTTTGTTGTCTTTAAGGTAAATATAGCGAAACTTCGCTTTGTGACCACCTTAACTTACTCATTACAACTACCACCTAAACTTTACAACGTACTCCATATCACGACCAACTTAACTTAACAACATACTCCATATCACGACAAACTTAACCTTACAACATACTCCATATCATGACCAACTTAACTTTACAACATACTCCATATCATGACCAACTTAACATTACAACATACTCCATATCATGACCAACTTAACCTTACAACATACTCCATATCATGACCAACTTAACCTTACAACATACTCCATATCATGACCAACTTAACTTTACAACATACTCCATATCATGACCAACTTAACATTACAACATACTCCATATCATGACCAACTTAACCTTACAACATACTCCATATCATGACCAACTTAACATTACAACATACTCCATATCATGACCAACTTAACTTTACAACATACTCCATATCATGACCAACTTAACTTTACAACATACTCCATATCATGACCAACTTAACATTACAACATACTCCATATCATGACCAACTTAACTTTACAACATACTCCATATCATGACCAACTTAACATTACAACATACTCCATATCATGACCAACTTAACCTTACAACATACTCCATATCATGACCAACTTAACCTTAAAACATACTCCATATCATGACCAACTTAACTTTACAACATACTCCATATCATGACCAACTTAACTTTACAACATACTCCATATCATGACCAACTTAACCTTACAACATACTCCATATCATGACCAACTTAACCTTAAAACATACTCCATATCATGACCAACTTAACCTTAAAACATACTCCATACCATGACCAACTTAACTTAACAACATACTCCATATCATGACCAACTTAACATCACAGCATACTCAATAAAACGAACAACTTAAGATTACAACATACTCCATATCACGACCAACTTAACATCACAACATACTCAATAAAACGAACAACTTAACATTACAACATACTCCATATCACGACCAACGTAACATCACAACATACTCCATATCATGACCAACTTAACCTTACAACATACTCCATATCATGACCAACTTAACCTTACAACATACTCCATATCATGACCAACTTAACTTTACAACATACTCCATATCATGACCAACTTAACATTACAACATACTCCATATCATGACCAACTTAACTTTACAACATACTCCATATCATGACCAACTTAACATTACAACATACTCCATATCATGACCAACTAAACATTACAACATACTCCATATCACGACCAACTTAACATTACAACATACTCCATATCACGACCAACTTAACTTTACAACATACTCCATAACACGACCAACTTAACATTACAACATACTCCATATCATGACCAACTTTACAACATACTTCATATCACGACCAACTTAACTTCACAACTTACTCCAAATCACGACCAACTTCACATTACAACTTACTCATAATAACGAACAACTTAACATTTCAACATACTCCACATTACGACCACCTGAACTTTACAACTTACCAATAATAACGACCACCTTAACTTTACGACTTACTCATCATAACGACCACCTTAACTTTACGACTTACTCATCATAACGACCACCTTAACTTTACGACTTACTCATCATAACGACCACCTTAACTTTACGACTTACTCATCATAACGACCACCTTAACTTTACGACTTACTCATCATAACGACCACCTTAACTTTACGACTTACTCATCATAACGACCACCTTAACTTTACGACTTACTCATCATAACGACCACCTTAACTTTACGACTTACTCATCATAACTACCACCTGAACTTTACGACTTACTCAGCATAACGACCACCTTAACTTTACGACTAACTCATCTTAACGTCTACATTAACTTTACGACTTACTCATCTTAACGTCTACATTAACTTTACGACTTACTCATCATAACGTCTACATTAACTTTACGACTTACTCATCATAACGTCTACATTAACTTTACGACTTACTCATCATAACGACCACCTTAACTTTACGACTTACTCATCATAACGACCACCTTAACTTTACGACTTACTCATTATAACGACCACCTTAACTTTACGACTTACTCATCATAACGACCACCTTAACTTTACGACTTACTCTTCATAAAGTCCACCTGAACTTTACGACTTACTCTTCATGTAATCCACATTAACTTTACGACTTAATGTAGAAGATATTTCCTATAGTTTCTCTATATTTCGACTTGAAAATTATACCTTAATCTTAATCTTGAAATTTTACTGTATATTGGTACATAACAAGTTTAAATATCTCTGATTTTATCTTTCGGAACGAGTTCAAATTCAATATTGTACATATACAATGATTATAAATGTCAAGCACATAATAACATGCACCAGTTCAGTTTTCTTATACCTTTACACACTTCGTGCATATACGCATCATAATTAATAAAATATAAGCGACCTATGTAATGCGCTGTCAGTAAAGGAATTTAATTCGACAGATGAATCTCAAATTCTGAAATCAGTGTATTTTCTGTTTTTCGACATCTTTGAGCTGTGTATTTGTTTTTATGAGATGAATTTATTTGTACAGGTCCGGATTTTACGTAAGTCAATATGGCCGCTTAACAGGTTGAGATGATTGGCTCAAATCATGAGTTGTAGTGTCTAAGGTATTCACCCATTGAATAATTCGTCGGTTGTATGTGATTGCAAAGTTCGTATTCTTTCGATAAACGCCGATGTGGTTATAAAATCACAAACGATATAAAAATATACTGTAGCTAACAGCGATCAGAGTGATCGAGACGTACTTTTTGGTATATCACGGCCTGAACACAGGTAAATAAAAGTACCTGATGAACACGATTGGTGTATATCTTCGTGATTTCTAGACCCAGGAGTTCTTTGATAATAAGGATACGTTACAAGGCCTTGATGAAATAATTATTTTTAAACAGGCAACATGATCCTTGTATTTTAATATTTGATTGAATAAACAGTAGCCTACAGTACTAGGTCCTCGTTCCGGACAGAATTATTGATACAGTTCTAAATTTTATATCGACTCAGAGATATCCCTGCATCACAACATTCATCTCATGAAAGTTGGTATCTAGGAGACAGAAGGGGTATGGTGGAAGGTGGTATTTAGGAGACAGTGTAGGGTATGAGGGAAGTTGGTATGTAGGAGAGGGTGGGGTATGGTGGAAGGTGGTTTTTAGGAGGTAGTAGAGGGTATGCTAGAAGTTGGTGTTTAGGAGACATTGAAAGGTATGGTGAAATTTGGTATTTGGAAGATAGATGAGGGCATTATGGAAGTTTGTATTTGGGAGGTAGTGGATTGTATGAGCGAAGTTGGTATTTAGTAGACAGTGGTGGGTATGAAGGAAGTAGGTGTGTTGGAGAGGCTTGGAGGTTATGTTGGAAGGTTGTATTTAGGAGATGGTCGAGGATATGTTGGAATGTGGTAGTTAGGAGATAGTGGAGGGTACTGTGGAATGTAATATTTAGAAGACAGTGGAGTGTACTGTGGAAGGTGGTATTAAGGAGATAGTGGAGAGGTCTGTGGAAGGTGGTACTTAGACCACAGTGGAGGGTACTGTGGAAGTTTGTATTTAGGGGATAATGCGTTGTATTGTGGAAGGTGTTATTTAGGAGATAGTGGAGCTTCTGATGAAAGTTGGTGGAAAGTGTGATTATTATATAGTTTTTTTATGATTCCTTTTCTCACCTACATGTCATATGTAAAACTGAAAAAAGATCGCCAAAATAATGGCTTAAAGTGTTCCAAATGTTTACTACAGTCACATTTAATGTGCTGTTAACCTTTCCAATGATGTATTTTTTTATAAAATGCTAAGAGACTAGTAAAGCGCATGTCCTTCTTCAGTGACAAATACGTGTATGCCCTACATTATATAATATTATAAATGTTAAATAGGTCCGTTAGTGTAAAAGTAAAATATATTTGCATGGGTACGGGCGATATGGGTACATAATTATTTCTATTTTTTGCCTCGTGTCGAAAAAATCTCGTTCTGACAGTACTTTCTGTAGTTTGATAGATATGCACTACCGCGTGTTAAGTCTCATAATAAAGACTGGTTCTAAAACAAACCAACATGATTGTACACAGTAATCGCAGCTGAGTACAGTTTTTAAAAATGTGACCCAGCAGTTTGCATAAAACAAGTTAAGTCCACATCCGGAATGAGGTTCCTCTATTGATTAAGAATAAACTAGTTTAAAGATATGTTGTACGTAGCAATTTATAAATTGTATGTGCTGTCACGAAACGATTTTGTAACAATGGTCACCTTTATCATCTGCTCAAAATGCTGAATGCTAAAAAGGTCAATATTCATTTATACATACCGTATACATTTAGTTTGGTTTGCTATGTTATTATTATATTTAATTTATACTATAACATGTTTAGTTCGTTAAATGTTAACATGTAGATAGATAGTTAATTCAAGAACAAGATGTGTTTTAAAACACAATGTCCCCTCGGTAAGCCTTTGACTTGAAAATGCACAGGTTTTGTAAATGTTGTCACGGGGAACGAAATTATGAAGTTTGACGCTTGTGAAAGCATTTTGATTTTATAAGCCAGGCTGACAAACAAAAAAACAGAAAGACAAACAGACGGACAGGCTAAAAACAATATGCCCCGATGTATCGATACGGGGGCATAAAAAAGGCAAAATTGCCTAGCCTTCTGCATATTTACATTTTTTTATTGTTCGGTACGAACACAAAGTTAATACCATTTCTCAACAGTTGGTCGGTTTTAATTTTCAGAACAGTTTCTATTAACCTTCCGCCTACGAACATAGTTCCAATTTTTCAATTCAATCGCATAAATGCAAATTCAAATAATACGTGCATTCAAGTCAAAATCAGATGGCTGTGAAAAATCATAAACGACCAATTCAAAACAGTCCTAAAAATTCTAAACAATCATCTAGCTCGGATAACTTCACGTTCTGTATATGTTAATTTAGTCTGGTTCTTAGCTTCTTTTGTAAACAAATAGAAGTCGTCATTGAATTCATGAACGATGCAATAATAACTGTGAGTCAACCAGCCTCTTGAAACAGTGGTTCATCGGGAAATTTTAAATTGACTTATTTAATGCTTATAACGTGTAACTTTTCGTGTAGCATGTCTTCATGTATGAGATATTACATTCTGCATATGTTGAGTATACGAAGGTTTCCAATACTCAGCCTAATAACACACCCTACTAAGAAATTCAACTTTTGACTACCGTCACTACCGTAGTTGGTAGTTCCGGACAACAGCAGAACCTTCAGAGCTTTGATTATACACATACTTATGCATGAAAGCAATGCAAAACTTACTGCCAGAATGTTTATCAATTTTTTAACCTGTACGGAAAATTTAGTTCGAAATAATTAAAGGCTACATGTTCACTCATACAAATACATGTACAACGCAACCTCTCACAAGCAACACCCATTGGTGGAAGCAATATTATGTTGTTGAGAGGTAGCATTAATAGTTAAATCGTGCAGTTGGGAAATCATATTGTTGAAGGGAGGTTGATGCTCAAGAGATGGTCACTCTGGGAAGGTTGTACTGTATATACATTGTATGTATACATATGGAATGTTAATTATTTTTCATTATTAATTTGCTTGACTTGAACAATTTTTAACATTTTATATATGCATATGTTTGACATGTATCCAATATCTTTGTCTTTATGTCGCAAAAATTCGTTGTTGTACGGCCTACACAAGAATACAATATTACCATTTTTTGAAACACACTTGAAAAAAGGTATGAAATAAATATTTGCCAATATAGTAGTATGGTTTACATACTTAAACAGATTTGCAACATCAATAGGTTTTGATAGTTATTACCTCATTACATGCTGTTCTTTTTCTTCACTTTTGTTGTATTTGTACTCCTTTCTGTTACCTTTACTTGTATTCATATGTACGAATTTACCCGGGAAAAAAAGATGTACACGCATAAGTAAGTTACTCGAAGATTTCGATAAGTAGGTAAGGAGTGAATAGGAAGAAGGCGACAATTATACTATCAATTCATTTCAGTTTCCTCTACCACACAGTCGTGGTAGTTCACATGGTCAATCACGAATTACTAGGAAAGCTTATGGCAAGCAAGACTACTACACAAAAATGATGTTTGAATCTTATGAACTGACTGAAGAATTGCAAAGAGAATCCGGAGAAGAATTATTTGTGTAGGTACTCGATTAGTTTAAATATAGGCATGTTCTGCAAGGAAGGAACATGAAAAATAAACAGAAACTTTTTACAAATTAAGATGAACAAGATTGTCATTGTGGTCTAGTGGTAAGTGGGCTGGACTTGGTTACCCGGCGATCACGGTTCGAATCCGGTCGCAGCAGGTCGACGTACCCTTCTATGAAAATTTGAGGAAACAGTCAATTTTCCTCCATATATGGTCAAGTTGCCGACTCCTTTTGGGAGGTTAAGTTAATGCAGGTTAGAATACAGTCAAGGAAGACTGGTTAGGCGAACTTGCCTTCGCATATAACTGAAATATTTCTAATCAGGTAAGTATCGTTTCCTTACATAATGCATATACAGCCATACCTTGGAAAGACATGATGTAGACTTTTTTGACAGGTGGCCATTATTCGAAGGTCATTTACAACTTCCAAAATGACTGTATCCGTACCATTAAATTTAAGTTGCTACTCTCATGCAATTAGCAAAATCGTCGTTTCCGTCTACATTTCCACCTTGTTACGTCATTACGATTCTGGGTGGTTCAGCCAATGCAACGTCTGCTGTCATCAATTACAGGGAAAGGTCACGGAAACATAATATTTGAACGTTTCAGTCGATGCGAACCGTCATTTTTGAAGTTGTAACCCTTGTATATGATAAACGTGTTTTGGTCCGTGTTGCCATTTTACACTATCACTGCAACGTGCTAGCCTCCTATGCTCTCATAAATGTAAATGATTTGGTTTTGTTTGTTGTTAGTAACTGCGGGTGTTTGGTGTTCAGTGCTAAAGGCGATGATTATGTAAAGGAAACAGAGAAATGTCTAAAGAATTACGATGTGCCGCATGAAAAGTATGGTGTCGAAAAACAGCGCGTGAAATATCCACAAATGTCATTTGAGGAAGGATATGAATTTGTTTTTGATGAATCGGGTGGCATGTTGCGGGCCGATAAAATGTTAGCAGCTTTTCAGGTACGTGCTAAGCATTTTCACATAAAATAAGGTTACAATTTAAGTAAAATGTCCTACTAAAAAAGTGATATACTTAGCGTAGATCTATCGGCGTCATCGTGATGGTCAGAACACAGTGCTAGAACTGAACTTTCTTTTGCACTGTAATTTAACGTCACAAAAACACAAAGGGTCAACATTAAATGGCGCATTTTCGCTCTGAACAGTGGGAAATAGCCCAGGTCTACGCCCGAATAGTGCCAGCCACCATCGACCGTTAGCTAGCTTCATATCTTAAATTTGTCAGGTTCCGTATGGGATTAGAACTCACAGTGGAGAGGGGCTAGTGATTGCTCAATCTGACTAAAGTATTCGACCTTCCTTACGGCAAGATCTGAAGACGGCCTATACCAGTTTCTATTTTCAAAAGTCGGAATTTCCATGATCACTATTTATATCTATTTATAATTCAGCCAATCGTATAACTCGTTTCATCGGTACTTTGGCCGAATGAACTGTCTACCTCACGATGTTATTTAAAAGTTAGTAAACATTAAATTACGTATAACATATTTGTCTGCAACCACTTTTTTATTTTTTTAGTAATCCTGATCGATTCGGCCATAGTAGTACAGAAAAATTTAATAAACACGCAAGTCACATGGGCGCTATCATTACATTTAGTTGCGTAAGAATAGGTGTTCGTGATAACTACAAGTCAAATATTGCTTTTTACTGCGGTTAAAAATAGAATCAGATCACTTTCAGAATTATGAAAGTAAGGCGCTGATTGGCTAATGGAAAAGGTCACCTGAGGTGACCGTCTATAGGTCGTCTTCAGATCCTTATAGCGTAGCGGGTTTGATGATATGACTTTAATCAGATTGGTGATTGCTAGTACTATGTAAGCGATATTGTGGTCAAATAACAGACTACTATTTATTTCGTGTGATTAGCTGAACATCGTTCTGTAACTTGCTGTTATGTATGCTACGCGAGATATTTTATCTTCGTTAAGTCAGACAACTGTTATATTAAATGAATTCTTGTAATATTGAATTATGTTTCTTTTCACATTATGCAATGAGCTGATGCTTTTGTATAAGTCTTGAAGACTGTTTTCGGACATTTGATCAACTGACACGATGATGTCATTTTAGAGTCAGTTTAAGAAATATGGAGGTGTATTGAAGGATGGGGAGCCCATGATAGACCTGTACCCAGGAACCATAGTTCAAGTGAAGACTACGAAGGGTGTTCACAAGGCAAAAAGTGTCGTCCTAGCCCTGGGGTCATGGGCTGAGAAATTTCTACCACGAATAGGGGTCAATATACCCCTTCTTGTAAGTTATGTTCATAACTCCCGTACATTCTAATTGTGTTACATTTTCAATATTCTGTGAATAAGCCGAAGATGTATTTATTTAATTTGTATTGTATATATGTGATGACAATATTCTACTGTACGTTTTAAACAAACAGGAATAAGACAAATTAAACAATACTACAGGATGTACTTCATTAGTCGAAGTAGGTTTGTCCGAGGACTGTACTAATTGGTTGATGGTTTGAAAGAACTGCACTGTATGATCTATTTGGTTTAAATATTATATTGTACCATTATGGAGACAACGTTTTTTACATACAAATGTATTACCATTCAGCCACTGAAGATTACAGTGTGTTACTGGAAAGAAAATAATGGTACTTCTTACGATGTGGCAAAGTTTCCTTGTTTTCTGTCGAGTTCTGCTGCAGGAAAGTATCACATATACGGGTTACCTGTTGATGAGTACCCTGGACTGGTGAAGGTTGGCAGATTTATATTGATATATAGTATCGTACATTTAAAGTGAACTTAAATAATTAACCATTAACATAGCAATATGTCAAATGAAACAAACATGAATGGAAAGTGTGTACATAATTATGTGCCATATTACTGGAATAAAAAAGTAAAAAACATTTTCATCTGTTGTCAAGAGATTCACTTATGATGAATTTGCGTTCACGTGAAAATTATCATCTTTTTCCAACAGAAATTGTGTCACGTGTCTTAATCATCCAATAAAATAATATTAATAACAATTGAGTCAGTCACGTCGCTTTAGTCAGATCAAAGCGGAATTTATTTTATGTTGTTTGACTGTTATATGGAGAGTAAATACACTCCTCAACTTTTATAAATGGTCTCCTAGATGCTTGAATATTTTATATATTCATTGTACATGTCATTATCAAAATATTGAAGGCAACTATAGACCTTAACTATAAAATGTCATTATACTTTAGATTAAACGAGGCCTACAATATGATAAAGTAACACGATATGCTTTATCTGCATACAAGGGTCAAATGAAGTGATTATGAAAAGTTGATCAGTATATTACCATAGGCACTCGATTCCATGATTTTTATACGTTTAATGACGTTATTTTTCAATCAAACTAATCAGACAATGAAAATCTTTCAAAAGAAAAATCTTCACTTTTCTCCGCTGTATAAAAAACGGTAACTCACTCCCCATCTTTTCGATTGACAGAAGTGATAATATTCGAGACAGACTGGTTGCAAAAAAGCGTGGGTCCAGACTTCCATCTAAAATGCGTTCGCTTATCGGGAACCTGGATTTCGCCGTAGTGTGCCAAATATAACTGTTTTGACAGCTTTAAGAAGGCAAGCTGGGACCCACGCTTTTTTGCGACCAGTCTATCCATTGAATCGTCACTTCCGTCAATCGAAACTGAGATGGCGAGTGAGCTACCTTAATGTTTTTATACACTCAATGGCGGGAAAAATAGAAGATTTTTCTGTTGACAGATTTGAATACTTGAATAAATATTAATCATTATTATGAAATCCTTTAGATATGTTTGCACACTGGACCAAAGATTGACCCAGACAACCGAGATGATGTAAATAACGAATGGGTTTTACAGACAATAAAATATGTAATTGCTACCCATTTTCCAACACTGGAGAGAGAACCGAGTGTGGTGGAAACTTGCATATATACGGTAAATGAATGAAATAATATACTCGGTAAATGTATGAAATAATATACTCGGTAAATGTATGAAATAATATACTCGGTAAATGTATGTAATAATATACTCGGTAAATGTATGAAATAATATACTCGGTAAATGTATGAAATAATATACTCGGTAAATGTATGAAATAATATACTCGGTAAATGTTTGAAATAATATACTCGGTAAATGTATGAAATAATATACTCGGTAAATGTATGAAATAATATACTCGGTAAATGTATGAAATAATATACTCGGTAAATGTTTGAAATAATATACTCGGTAAATGAATGAAATAATATACTCGGTAAATGAATGAAATAATATACTCGGTAAATGTATGAAATAATATACTCGCTAAATGTATGAAATTATATACTCGGTAAATGAATGAAATAATATACTCGCTAAATGTATGAAATAATATACTCGCTGAATGTATGAAATAATATACTCGGTAAATGAATGAAATAATATACTCGGTAAATGTTTGAAATAATATACTCGGTAAATGAATGAAATAATATACTCGGTAAATGTATGAAATAATATACTCGGTAAATGTATGAAATAATATATACGGTATTTGTATTAGATCTTAAGTACGTTATTTGTATTAACTGACATATGCAGGCAGTATTTGTATTAATTTACATATTCGGCATTTGTATTAATTGACATACATGGTATATTTGTATTAATTGATATATGTGGCATTTATATTAATTGAAATATATGTAACTTAAGCGGTATTTGCATTCATTGATATGATATGGTATTTGTATCAATTGACGTATACCGTATTTATATTCACTGACAGATGCGGTATTTATATATTGATTGATATTTACGGTAATAAAAATGACCTCCCGAATAATGACCGCTAGTCAATAAAGGCCATATTTTGTCTTTCCCAGAGATTGCCTTTAAAATAGTATTTGAATGTTGACATTTTTTGGCGATGTTTTCGGGTTTGACAGATCCCGAAAGGGTCGAGTTGTGAAAATGATGAATACTTTCTGAGGCCGAAATCGGCAGGTTTGGGGAATCTTGAAATGTGTATTTTGAGTAAACTAGCGGGATAATTCGTAAATATTTTACAGGGCTTTCATTAATTGATTTAGGCATTAAAATGATACCAGTTTGATTGCTATTCGAGACGCTTCAGTTCCAGGGCATGCCCCTTTAACTGTCAGTACTCCCTTTGTGACTTTAGTCAAACATGTAAAGAAAGGACATCCTTGGAAAAGGACCCGTGTGGCCTTTATTGAAATATAATAGGGCAGGTTGGATGACCAGAAACAAACATTTTACGTCTAAATGGAGAGAAGAAAGATGAGAACTCTTCGTAGTTTTCTTCAGTTTAATCTGTACTTCATACAGTGTGGTCATATGTTGTAAAATAAACATAATCTGTCGGTAAGTCCACGCTTTATACAATGGTTCTTTCACTCGATGTTTGACAGCATTATACTTAAAGGAATAAAAATAAATAAATGTTTGCATTTCAGAATACGCCTGACTTAGACTTCGTTCTTGATAAACATCCGGCCTGGAACAACGTCATCATTGCAGCCGGCTTTTCTGGTAATCTATAAATACTTACAATTTGTAATTGTAACATTGCAGGCCTGTATGAAAGTATTTCAGATTTCGGGATGGAGCTTATTTCAGATTTTGTCTGACAACAGGGGTGGATATAGCTCTTTTTAATTACCATTAAAGTGGAAATTATATGACCCGCCTCCGTGATCGAGTGGTTAATGTCGCTGACTATGGAACAGTATTAGTACAAACATTACACTGTGCCTTCTCACATGTCGTCTTGCTTTTTTACGTGCATATTTTTACATCCAAACGTTGCATATTACATTGTTACATTTTCATTCACGCATTAGTACAGAAATTACATCATGTGGTCTTGCTTTGTTTAATGTTTATATTTACATCCAACGTAGTTACATTTCACATTCATGCATTTGTTATTTTATCTTTCGTTATTACGTTCATATTTTAACATCCATCTTCTGAAATTGCTAATTGTGTGTTTTGTCGTCGAAAGTTTTGCTATTGTTTTTGGGGGTTTCATTGTGTTATGTTGGTTAGTATCGCCTTAAAATATTTTCGTCAGAAAAAAATTCTGTCATTTCGTTTCAAGGGGAACAACTCTGAAGTAACCCGGGTACGGAAATTAACGAAGTAACATCGTTTATGAGTACTCGCTATTCGACAACTGGTTATTTTACAACAACTTCAAATTCATTAAATGTGTATGTTCATTTTTGACATTAGTACAAAATGATGTTTTAAATACTTATTAACGCAAAACTACGAAATAAAAAATAATACGAAACTATGCAAACGGCGACATAGACTCTGAAGTAAACTGGTACTCGTTGACTTGTGTGTACAAAGCCTTTGGTGCACTGCAACATGGAACGGGACCCAGTTTTCAGTAGAGAAATGACGCCACGTTCGCTGACAATCAAGTGGGTCCGAAACGATTCATAAAAATAACACGATTCTAAAAATAGCTTGGGAAATTTACTATGTCGGGAACATGTCACTTGATGATACGGTAACTATATACTGTTCGGGAACTGTTCTCATGCCAGTACAAGTTTATTACCCAAGCTCTTACAGTATCCAGGTAGTTGTTTTATTAACTAAATACAACTACCTGCAGCATCCTTGTATTATATTTTGAATATAGACGTGCGACTTACCTTTTGATATGACTATAATTATATTCAGGGAATGTACATATACGGTATAGTAAGACTTTTTAAAGTATTTCTTGGCGAAAATGTTTACAATATTCGGATATAGCGGCAAAGACCTGCAAAGAAAAATGGTTCCCTGCCTTACGTTATAACACTATATTGATGACTTAGAATGGGACACAACTTTTGTAAGGCCAGCTTTAGTTTCGCATTATAATTTGCACCTTCTTCCGATAATTACCGATGTTAAGAACAGCTAGCGCCACCCAGTGTCATAATTCGTGGTACAAATTATGACATTAGGCATTTTGCTTGCTTACGTTGTACGTGTGGCATGCTTCGATATAACATTTGTAACATGAACATGTTGACATTATCATTTCAGTAATTCATAAAGTATGTGATATAAATAAGATACGAACAATCAAATAAAGAGTGGACAATGTAGAAATATTATATGTTGCACAGATATACGAACCATGCATCAATTCATTTCCCAAAATTACGATGTCATTCTGAAAAATGCGCGTACAATAGAAGTCAAAATATAGTATGAAATGTCAGTTGTGCGAATGGACAACGTAACAGCGGAAGGCCGCATGTCAGAAAGCACAATGTAATTTTTGTACTAATACTGTTCCATAGCTGACTTCAAATCACTGTAACCTCTCACTGATAGAGCGTCGTGGGTTAGAGCCCGCTACCGACCGTGTCTCATTATGTGGGAAAGTAGGCAGTTGCTTACGGAGTATGGATGGCTAATACTGGTTCTTCCCAGGAGCGATGATTAGATGAACTGTCCGCCTCATATGACTCTGACTGTTGAAAAGGGGTGTAAAATTAGATTTTAACATACAAACAAAAATTATAAGCCCTCCACCTTTAGCCCTCCCCGGTTCCTTCGGCCACGCATTGTGTTTAATGCAATTTATTTTCCAATATCAAACTTTCGGACAGTAGTAAAGCACTTTAATTATACGGGGGGGGGGGTGTTGTTGTTGTTTATATCGAGTTAACGCCTCTTTTCAATAGTCGGAGTCATATGAAGCGGACAGTTCACCTAATCATCGCTCCCATCTTCCGTAAGCAACTGCCTACTTTCTCACATAAAGAGACATGGATGGATGCCAGGCTCGAACCCACGACCCTCTATCAGTGAGAGGTTACAGTGATTTGAAGTCAGCACCCTGAACCACTCGACGACGGAGGCAGGTCACTTATACGTTTAAGAACATCTTTATAACATGTCTTCATTATTCCCCCAAATAATGATTGTATGTTTGGTAAAATTAAACCGTACGTTTATTATTACAGGACATGGTTTCAAGTTGTCACCCATTGTAGGAAAGGTTGTTGCTCAGCTTGCAACAGGTCAGACACCAGACTACGATATGACACCGTTTAGAATAAACAGATTTTTTAAGAATAAACTCTAGGAGATTTAATGATACATAGAACTATATATCTGTACGTACTAGTCATCAATATTGGAATATATATTGTATACTAGTATTTTTTAATTGTAACATTTTTGTTTAGCCATTCTTTGTATAAACTTTAATAATAAGTGTATGTAGTCTGGTAGTATAAGTAAGCCTTGTACGTTGTTTAGAACTTTTTGTTTCTTATTTACTTTTCGTTACAAACTTTTTAAAATCTTATCACATACATGTACATTCATTTATAATCAGCTTCAAGTTCACAAACATTTTTTCGGCGCAGCTGTATTAAAATTGATTTTGACCTACATTTGTAACCAATGAAATTGTTAGATACAAAATCTTCAGCTGAAGTAGGAGTTTTCTCATCGGTTAAAGGCTATTTAGTTAAAACTTCTTAGGGCAGAAACCATCATTATTTGTTTTACTGCCTCTTAATTCAATTTTTAGGTGAGCAATGTTATTGTATACACGGACGATCCCATTTGATCTTATTCCAGTTATTTGAATACATGAGATAATCTGCTGTGTTAGTTTCCTAAGTACAATATATATAAAATATTTAATGGCAGCAAAATGTAACATTACTGACATTTTCGGATTTGTAAATGATCCAGCATTGTAGTTATGTAAATTGCATAACTTAATACACAATAATATCGGAGCAGTACAGGAAATAACGGGAAAATCAACGAAAAACATATCGCTCTGCTAGGTGGCGCTTTTGAGCAGTTTCCACGGAAATATCATTTGAATATATCATTTCTGCGATAGCCAATACTTTAAATGTTGTTCATGCAAAATTTCCTTATTGTACGTTGACATCTAAAAAAATGACCGCTAGATGGCGCTTTTGAGCGGTTTCCATGGAAATATCATTTGAATATATCATTTCTGCGTTAACCAATACCTTAAAAGTTGTTCATGCAAAATTTCTTTATTGTACGTTGATGTCTAGAAAATGACCATTTTTCTGGAGGAAACCCGCGATCCACCTTAATAAAGTTTTACGACGACCAAGATCAGAAAACTATCAAGTTGCCTTATCGGTCTCTATTATTTAAATTACGCGCGCAATGTGCATCGATAACGCAAGGTCTCGCGAGATCCCCCGGGCAGAATTTTGCCCGGATTCCAATCGAAATTGACCAATCAGCGTCCTGGAAATTTTAGGCCATACCTGTTGCCTTGTACATATCAAAGTACTGAAAGTACTGTCAGAATTTGATTTTTTCATATGAGACAAGTCACTGCCATGGTGTTGCTGACAACACAACAATGACAGTTAGGAGAAGGTTCAGTTCATGGATATTCATGTTTAGGAATTAACATACACCATCTCAATATTGCAATCTATTTATGTACATATTCTGATATTCATGTGCTAAATTCCATCAACCTAACATGATGGTTATCTAAGTTATCAGATGTTTCAAGTTTATTATGTAGCCCATTATCCAGCCTATATTTTTCCGAATCCATCGGTACCAAAATAAGCATTGTTGCTGTCGTATTTACTGATTTAATACATACCGAAAAGCTCTTCAAAACGCTCCATTTTAATAATATATCTTGATTATGACCACATATCACTTTAAATGCACACTACAGTGTTAGAAACGATTTAAAATCGACCTATATAATTCTTTCAGTGATAATTTGGTTTTGAAGAATTTTTCGACTGTCCATGTTTTAGTTCCTAACTCGGAACAAAACTGACATAAACCACTATCGATTGATTAATCGTAGTTTAAGATTTTTTTTCAGAAAAAATATGTTATTGGTATGGGAATTATATTCAAACTTGATATCATGATGTTGGACTATATGACAGGTTTTGAAGTGAAAGCAAAAGTTTATTGTAAAAAACTATAGCTATTCGGAAACGAGCCGTTATACGGCGACATTTGCCGATCTCGCTACGGAATATACCGACATCGCACGATTTCATCAGTTCCATTACGATCCTTCTGTCTTAACATCAAAATACCCTTCACACACTGTGAACCAACATAATAATTGCGAACTTCACAATAACTGTTATTTCTTCGCAAATGTAGATTTTTATAATTTTTTTATTATTCGTTGAACTGTCAAATAACATTAATCACCGTACAAACTTTTTGAGTTTTACGACCTGATTTTATATTCTTATAAAATTCATATAAATATGCGATGCTAATAATAAATTTAAAAGTCGTGCCCAATCTGATTCTGGACTACGTGTTTTAAAATTAATCAATGCAAACAGTGTAGTTGATAATCAATTGACCAGTATATAGCATAGTCTCGATTTCAATACATGCATTGATAAAATCAAGATAAGTAGCCAATTAAGAAGTTGTTATGCAATATTACGTAACACGACCGTCTCACTTCCTGTACCCTTATAAGGGATAAATATTTTATGGATCATTTCACCGAAGGAGGTCAATATATTCTTTAGCACTTGTGACTGATACCATGTTAAATTTACAATATACAGCATACTCCTAATTTAATTCAGTTCTGTAAAGTCAGGTGTTAACGAAAAGAAATTCAAGTAAAAAAAATAACTTAAAACGTCACTCGATATAATACTGATATACATTTCGTATATAAGATATACATTTTAATTGTAAATAAAGAAAAATATGTTTTAAAGGAATCAATACATTTTAGACCGAACTATATGCATATATTCATACATATGATTTTTAAAAAAAGAAAATCATTTAACAACAATAAACAATAAATCAAGGCATTAATTTATATTTTTAAGATATGTATCTTTGATATGTTATATGACTATTCTGTTACGAATATTCATATAGTAACTTCTAGCATCTATATCTTTTTATTTTGAATAAAGAGTATCCATGCGGTATTCAAACATTAGAATTAACATCTCCGCGTACATTTATCAGATGTACGGAAATCCCCGATGTTTCTCGAATGAACAGCAACCAATGAAATAGCTGAAACGGGTTGACCAATCAGAACGCTGGATATTTTAGACCGTATCTGTTCCTTTGGTGCACTGCATCATGGAACGGGAACCAGTTTACTATGTATATTGACACCGATTCACTGTGCTGTACTTGTTCCGAACCTGTTCCAGAATCGAATGCCGTGGCACATGAAGTGCTAAAACCAATATGGCGGAAAATGATATTAAATTTGTAGTCAGTATTATTATTACTACAAAGTAGAAGTCACATTGACTGAATTTATGGTTTATCAGTTGTTAGCCATTTAATAAACAGATCTTAGAAAGGGGTACAACTGGTACGCCTTATACGCTTATAGGTTAATAAAAGATTGTTTATTTATTATATGTTTTTATATGCCAGAAGCCCAAATCAGACCCGTGATTGGAATAAAACATTATTCCAATCTGTTCTGTACACAAGCATCAGTAAAACTGAAAAATAATGAGGTATAAACGGACATTTTTCTTTTATTTCACGTAGTCAGACATGTTTTCGAAATTCTGAACACTTATATGCCTCTGCGGTTAGTGCTGTGGCGAAAAACATTCCGCAATTGCACTGCCTGATAACATTGTCGGCCATTTTTTCCACGCGCTATGACTTCACTGTTCTCGCCACACCACCTCTTTTTTCGGGCACAGTGGGAACTTGTCCAGAACACTGTTCCTTACCATTTTATTCCTGTTCTTTCAGTTCGGAACGTTCCGCACAGTGAATCGAACGCACCCCGGGCGGTATAGAGCGCGTAAGAAAAAACTACGCGTGATAATCACTTAAACACAATTTTCGGCGATTTCTGCAGAAACTTCGTCGGACTTTTTGGACCGACGAACTGCATAGTTTCGTCGGCCCAAAATGGACGCTCGTCGGCCGTGTCCGGGGGTCACTTGATTTATATAGACTTATATAGGAAAATTTAAAAAATCTTCTTCTCCAATACCGCAAGGCCTAGAGCTTAGATATTTTGTATGTGGCATTGTCTAGTGGACCTCTACCAAGTTTGTTCAAATTATGGCACTGGGGTCAAAATTGGCCCTGCCCTGGGGTTTATTCTATTTTATACAGGAAAATTTGAAAAATCTTCTTCTCCAAAACCACAAGGCCTAGAGCTAAGATATTTAGCATATATAGCATTGTCTAGTGGACCTCTACCAAGTTTGTTCAAATTATTGCCCTAGGGTCAAAATTGGCCCCGCCCCGGGGGTCACTTGATTTATAAAGACATATATAGGAAAATTTAAAAAATCTTCTTCTCCAAAACCGCAAGGCCTAGAGCTTAGATATTTTGTATGTGGCATTGTCTAGTGGACCTCTACCAAGTTTGTTCAAATTATGGCCCCGGGGTCAAAATTGGCCCTGCCCTGGGTTTTTTTCTATTTTATATAGGAAAATTTAAAAAATCTTCTTCTCCGAAACCACAAGGCCTAGAGCTAAGATATTTGGTATGTAGCATTGTCTAGTGGACATCTACCAAGTTTGTTCAAATTATTGCCCTAGGGTCAAAATTGGCCCCGCCCCGGGGGTCACTTGATTTATATAGACTTATATAGGAAAATTTAAAAAATCTTCTCCGAAACTGCAAGGCCTAAAGCTTTGATATTTTGTATGTGGCATTGTCTAGTGGACCTCTACCAAGTTTGTTCAAATTATGGCCCCGGGGTCAAAATTAGCCCTGCCCTGAGGTTTACTCTATTTTATATAGGAAATTTAAAAAATCTTCTTCTCCGAAACCACAAGGCCTAGCGCTAAGATATTTGGTATCTAGCTTTGTCTAATGGACCTCTTTTAAATCTGTTCATATAATGGCCATGGGATAAAAAACGGCCCAGATGGGTCACTTGATCTTACTTGGACTCGTATAGAAAACTTCAACAATGTTCATCTCCAAATGACCTTTTCTCCTGGTGAGCATTTATAGGGCCATCATGGCCCTCTTGTTCAGGTTGTTTGAATAACTCCAACTGGACATGATGACATCGTATCGTCTTAACGACACGTATTTATTATGTCATTACAACGACATGACCTCACAATTCCAAAATAATTAGGAAGGATCAGTGTGGATTGAACTTATACCGTCACGTTAACGAACTATAACTTATATTATTATATGTTAATAAATCAGTGATTTGATATAGGCCCTGTTATTTGTCAGAGGGCAGTCGTATTGGCCCAAGGCCGAAGGCCGAGGGCCAAATACGACTGTCCCGATGACAAATTTTATTAAATTACCTTATTAAATAACTATTTATTATCAGCCTTGTAACTTGTTTACTGCCTGGCATAATAATACAGTGGCATTTCCAATAAGCGGGCCAATATCTATATCACTTTCCGGCCCGGGGCCGAAAAGTTATATAGATATTGTCCCGCATTTTAAGCAATTTGATTGGCTGCTAGAGCAGGGCCAAAAAGTGATATAGATTCTAGCTGAAATGGCGGCCATCTTATATAAGTAATTTTCTATTCATGTCTGCTCTAGCAGCCAATCAAATTGCTTAAAATGCAGGACAATATGTATATCACTTTTCGGCCCCGGGCCGGAAAGTGATATAGATATTGGCCCGCTTATTGGAAATGCCACTGTATTATTATGTCAGGCAGTAAACAAGTTACAAGGCTGATATTTAATAAATATTATTATGAACTTCTTTACTTAAACTTCTTCAGTAAAAAGCTACAAAATACGTGCAAACGACGTCGAATCTTATATCGTTTCGTAAAAATCAGCGCTTTTGGAGTCCAGCAAAATTAACATCAACTCAATTAGCGAATCAATCTCAATATATTTTCAGTAAGATCAATAAACCACGTATTTTATTACTTCCTAACTTAATAACTGTCAAAACCTTAACTGTAACATCATGTTTGTTCCGGGTTGGGTTTTGAGTATATTTTATTTAGACCACAAACTAGTGAATGAAATGTTTAAAATCGGTGTTATCTATCAGTAATAAGTAGAAATGAAGCTAAACGTATTATTATTGTATATACTCGTATGTGGATGTAAAATAGTGTTCTGTGAACTATACACTGCTATGGTGGATATAAAAGATTTACTTGAATTTGTTAAACAGAACAACGTACATAACTACATACTAGAAACGTTTATACATAGTGAGGAACTAAAACTTCGAGAATACAACAATGTCCTTCACCGACTTGAAGACGTTCATAACTTCTATGAGACTTATGACAAAGCAGAAAGCGTTGCACAACCGACTGTAGCGTGCAAGCTTGTCAGAAACGCTCTGACGTTAGAGAGAGCAGTGAACGACATAATAAAGATGGAACGGGCGGCAGTAAAGCAGACAAATTTCAATGAATCTTTGCTTCTGAATATAATGGAAAGATTTCCTTCAAAAGATGACCTAAATGGGACGGCAAATGGTAGGTGGTCGATTCAGATACATCCCTATCCTGTCAATGAATACATTTTTGAAGATAATTTTATCTACTTCGGTATTTTCATTAAATCTTAGATTTACAAGGACTAGACTCCAGATTCACCTTTTTCGATCGAGAAACGCCTTTATACATGTACTTAATAAATGTAATTGAAGTGCAACCAAGACGTGAATATGATTAAATGTATTTTCTTCAACACTCGGCTTTGTATGCATACTAGTGCATGTATATGTAAAAATATCCACAGTCATGCAGTTGAGCTATTCTAAGAAGCCTGAATTTAGTTGTATTATTATACATATAAACAAAAATCAAAACAGTATTTTTATATTGTTTAAGGGCAACTAACCCTTATTTTTTTACCTTTGCTTTTCTTATGTCAATCTGGAGTTAATTCTCTTTATTCGTAAAATTGACATGCCGCGTAGCAATAGTGTTTGCTTAAGTTGTTCAGCGTTCATTTATCTATAAGTTTCATCCGGAAGCAACAGTTTCAAAAGCACTGGATTGTTTGATACATGGTTATTAGGTAATACACAGATGTTAATGTTAAGTTGGAGAGTAAATACACATTTCAGCAACCAACTGTATGGTTCGAACAATCTTTGTTCCTTAAATATGTAGATAACTGAAATTTCTATGCTCGTTTCAGCCATTGCCAGATTACAGGAAGTGTATGATGTACCAATTTCTGACGTCATTTTTGGTGCCCTATATAATCATTCCTCAAGGCCGCTTACATCGTCAGAAGTAATGGATATAATTTCTTATACCAGTGACAATGGAATTCTTGGACGATTACCGCATAACCGAACATTGAATTGGCTTATTGAGCTTAACAGAACAGCTCTTATTCGACCATCTATTGTAGAAATGTATCCACAAATATTGGTAAAAATGGCAGACGTTTACATGAAAACTAATTGCCTTTGCTCTACGGATTCTTTGCTTGTTTTTAAAGAGTTGAAAACACACAAACTTGAACATGCAGATATTTATGACACTATGAAACACAGGATTGAAAAATGCAAAAAGCAACATACAAAAGATCGTTGTCTGTTATTGAATAATAGCCGTACGAATACAGCAGCTGAAAAAATGTACACTTTATGTCGTGAGACAACAGCTTACTCTGGTAGGAAGCAAGTTTCTCGAAAATTTCCCAACAGAAGGCTTACATGTCATCTTGAACATAACAACCATCCATTTCTTATCTTAAACCCAATGAAAGTTGAACTTTTAAACAAAGACACGCCTTATATAGCAATTCTTCATGACGTCATACGAGATCATGAGATTGAATTTCTAAAATCAGCGACAAGACCCTTCTTGAAGCGTGGAACAGTGGCAACTAGGGCAGGTAACATCAAGGGCGAAATAAAAGTCAGCAAAACTGTTTTATTTAATAGGAAGATAACAGGCGTTTCACCTGAGCCCGCAAAACAGCTTAGAAATCGGCTTGTTGCTAAGTCTGGATTGAGCAGCAAAGGGTTTGAATATTTACAGGTAGCTAACTATGGTCTTGGTGGAGTTTACAACATACATGTTGATTATCCTAACATAAATACGATGAAAGACTTCACGGAAGCAACAAATGTGAGATTGGTGACTGTCATTCATTATCTAACAGATGTTGAAGACGGTGGTATGACGGTGTTTCCAGAATTAGGAATAGTTTCACCGGCTAAAAAAGGAAACGCTTTGATGTTTTTCAATCTGTTCCGAAATGGAACAGGAAACTTTTATACCTATCACGCATCTTGTCCGGTAATATACGGTGATAAATGGATCTCCGTGCAATGGGTGACTCGATTTCATCAGGAGATGACATACCCATGCTCCACAAATCGCTGGGAGTGATCAGCTACGTGGACTCTCATTGTCTCGAACACGCAGGGACTGACGAAATCAGTTCCAATTTTCCAGACTTCAAGCCATCATGAGTCGAACCGAGTTGTTTCCTTTGTATCATTTGTATTGTGTGTGTAATGTGTTCGTGTTGTTTATAAGGATCATATAACAACATGTATCGTTTGTATTGTGTGTGTAATGTGTTTGTGTTGTTTATAAGGATCATATAACAACATGTATCATTTGTATTGTGTGTGTAATGTGTTTGTGTTGTTTATAAGGATCATATAACAACATGTATCGTTTGTATTGTGTGTGTAATGTGTTTGTGTTGTTTATAAGGATCATATAACAACATGTATCATTTGTATTGTGTGTGTAATGTGTTCGTGTTGTTTATAAGGATCATATAACAACATGTATCATTTGTATTGTGTGTGTAATGTGTTTGTGTTGTTTATAAGGATCATATAACAACATGTATCGTTTGTATTGTGTGTGTAATGTGTTTGTGTTGTTTATAAGGATCATATAACAACATGTATCGTTTGTATTGTGTGTGTAATGTGTTTGTGTTGTTTATAAGGATCATATAACAACATGTATCGTTTGTATTGTGTGTGTAGTGTGTTTGTGTTGTTTATAAGGATCATATAACAACATGTATCGTTTGTATTGTATGTGTAATGTGTTTGTGTTGTTTATAAGGATCATATAACAACATGTATCATTTGTATTGTATGTGTAATGTGTTTGTGTTGTTTATAAGGATCATATAACAACATGTATCATTTGTATTGTATGTGTAATGTGTTTGTGTTGTTTATAAGGATCATATAACAACATGTATCGTTTGTATTGTGTGTGTAATGTGTTTGTGTTGTTTATAAGGATCATATAACAACATGTATCGTTTGTATTGTATGTGTAATGTGTTTGTGTTGTTTATAAGGATCATATAACAACATGTATCGTTTGTATTGTGTGTGTAATGTGTTTGTGTTGTTTATAAGGATCATATAACAACATGTATCATTTGTATTGTATGTGTAGTGTGTTTGTGTTGTTTATAAGGATCATATAACAACATGTATCGTTTGTATTGTGTGTGTAATGTGTTTGTGTTGTTTATAAGGATCATATAACAACATGTTTCGTTTGTATTGTGTGTGTAATGTGTTTGTGTTGTTTATAAGGATCATATAACAACATGTATCGTTTGTATTGTGTGTGTAATGTGTTTGTGTTGTTTATAAGGATCATATAACACCATGTACATACTAAAATATAAATTAAGACAATAAAAACAGATTGATATAGTCTAGCAACCACCATAGGAGTTTGGCGCGTTGCTACCCCCTACCCCACCACTGCTACCCTTCAAAAATGAAAAAAATAATGATCTAGAGAGGCTCTTATTCGACGTGTTTCACCCGACCAAATCACTACGCTGATTTCTTTGAGGAAAACGAGTAGATGCCTCTACATATATATTCGAAGGTCTGTGATTGAAAGTTGTTTTATTTTACCTTGAGGGATCCTTTTCATGGAAAAGAAGTCATAGATTTTAAGATTTTAAAGTCCATTCTGTAGGTTGTGTGGCATTTTGGAACGTTTCGGTGGTTTCACTGATGTATACACAGTTATTTATCCGTATTATTTGAGATTGTGTGTTGCTCAGTTGATAAAGACGCCAACCTTTTTTACTTCGCAGCCTGTCAGCCAAGATGTAGCGGGTTCAAACCCGTGTTATTCTTTCCATTTTAACTGACATTTTTGGTATTTCATAATTGCAATTTTTTTATATAAGTTTATATGTATTTAATTTAATGCAATTAATTCATTCCTTCGGTAGCAGTATCTCAGAGTGGGCCCGGCACTTTACCGGGAAAAAGATCTATACTGGAGTGAGTGTCAGAATCTGATTATTCGTTTAGTGTCTTCTCTTATAACATGACCTCAACTGCATACTTAGGAATGTCATATATATTTGATTTTAGGTCATTTCAAGGGGCAAGGCCTTATATATTTTTCTTTTTATGTACCCTATTTCTTTTCATGACATTGTTCAAAATTTCAAGAATTGGTAAATATATTCTTGGTGTTAAAAAGCAGACTCCTAACAAATTTGTTTTAGCTGAATTAGGTAGACTACTAATATCGTTTTTTTTATAAAGAAAGAGAAATAAATTCTGGTTGAAAATTAGGAACAATGTTAACTCCCCTATTTATAGTGTATTATCATGATCTTCAGGTTAATATTGGGTACGTATGATTACTTCTATTGTTGATAATCTTTGTTTTGGAAATCTACATACAGAATGCTCTCAAACTTTAAATTATTTCCCGCAAATTAAGCAAAGATTTCATTATCAATATATTCAAAATTGAAACAATTCAATTAGTAACATGTCGATCTCTATAGAAAATTTAAAAAAGATTATATTTTTGAAGAATATTTAGTAAATATTAGTAACGACGATTTAAGGAAACACTTGACACGTTTACGTCTAGGATCTCATAGACTTGAAATTAAATCGAGAATATTTAGTAGAATAGAAAGAAATAATAGACTCTGTAAAATATGTAATCAAAATGTGATCGAAAATGAATGCCACTTTCTACTATGTTGTAGCCAATATAAGGATTTAAGAAACTTGAATTTTTGGGCCAAATATCTTGGCCGAATATTAACAAAATCATCTCTAGTAAACAGTAAATATTGCTAGATTTATTAAACGTGCTATGTCCTGTCGCTCAAAATTACTTAACTCTGTACCTGTTTCTTGAATTATCAGATTTGTCTTAATCATCCATTTGTTCATACGCTCATTTTGTTGTTTATGTATATATATAATTTTAACTGTTTGTCTTTGCCATATTAAATATGTTGTAAATTGGCCAAAGGCAATGAATTTTGCTCTTTGCCAATAATATTGAACTTGGTAATGGGAGGTTTTGTATTTTCTTCTTCTTTACCTTTATCGAGTGTCATTTTCCTTAAAAAATGACCCATTTTTAAGAATTTATTTATTCTTTACTTCAACCAAAATAAGGTAACAAAATATGTAATGGAATTGCATGAAGTTTTGTATTTTGACCAAGAATAAAAAAAAAGTTTACCAAAACTAAAAATATAGTATTTGAGATTTATGTATAAGTCATCTGCCCTTGAAATGACATAAAATCAGCAAGCATTCTTTGAAGTACAATGTCGAAATTTCCAACTTTAGTTTTCATCGGCTTCGGTTCCTGCCGAGTCGATGGAAAGGTACATAAATGGCAGTATTTAAATCGATGTATAATACAGCTAAAGTCGACAGAACTTGAGCTCAAATTTCATGTTGTTCTCATTTTGTTTGTCACATAGGAAAGTTTATATTTGTTCGGTTGACTTATTTAAAGAAAGCTGTATAAAAGCTGGTTAATATCATCATCATTAACTTGAAAACAGTGAAAACACCAAATTGAAATTTTATCTGGAAAACTGATTTCAAGTTTTTAAACTTCAGTCCCTGATATTCAACGGAATCATAAAAAAATGATAATAACACGTCAATGTTTTCAGCGACATGTTCCGTCGAAGAAGAAGAAGCAGCTGGCGTATGAATAAATAAATACAGTGCAACCTCTCCAAAGCAACACCGTTCGTGAGTAGCAAAAGTACGTTGTTGTCGAGTGTTGATAGTTAAATTGTGTTGTGGGGAAAATCCTGCTGTTGTTGCAGGGAGAATGTTGCTCATGAGAGGACTGCTCTGGAGAGGTTGTACTGTTGTAGAAGTATCACTATTTCCCAGCTCGAGTATTTACATCATATAAACAATATACAACGACCTATAATCACATGAAAGTGTCAATTAAATTTGAAACAAATAACAGTTGTGTTTTTCTGTTTTATTCAATTAACAATGGTTAGAACATTGACAGGAGTATATCGAACGAACTATCAGTAATATCTAGCAACGAAATCAAAATTGGCATCAATTTTAACTAATAATGCACAACGTATAGAAACTTATCTAATGAAAGTAATCATTTGTATTAATATACGCACGCGAAAAAGAAAATGTACCTTTATATTGGGCATAAAATCTAAACATAAACTCCGGGTTTTTTCACTGTTGACGCGACTGAGAAAATGTGTCAATTTTTGGCATTGTTAATTGGCACCCCTACAGAGTTTGATCAGCATCTTTTAAGATTTAATGACGGCGAAATGTAACATAATTGACTTTTTTCGGATTTGTAAATGATTCAGTATTGCATAACTTGATATACAAAATTATCGGAGTAATACAGGAAATAACGCGAAAATCAATGAAAAACATACCACTTAGCTAGAGGGCATTTTTTGCGGTTTCCATGGAAATATCATTTAAATATATAATTTACCTTAATGGTTGTTCATGCACATATTCTTTATTGTGCATTGGCTTCTATAAAAAATGACCATTTTTCTTTGGGAAACCCGCGATCCACCTTAAGCCGGGGTTAACCGCAGATCCATCGTGCACAGAGTGCACTAAGACTCCAGAACACTATAGGATTTTCATGGTACCCACAATGTACTGCCTAGGTTCTGCCCCGGAATTTCACGAAATTAGCTTGTTCTGAATATTATCCAGATAAGCCTCAGGTGTATAAACATTTTAAAACATTCAGCGCTTTTCGTCGACCCGAGCCGAACAAGAAGCTCCATCCAGAATGGTTACAGTGTCGTCAGGGTAGTACTTCCGGTTTGACAGGGTTTCTCCCGGAGCACTTGAATAAGATGTAAAATGTTTGTTTCTGGTTACATGATAATGTTCCCTCGTATATAATAGTGAACGTGACTGACTTGAAGAATAAGCAGGTAAAAGTGGAACCTAGGGTTGCTTACATGTATTTGTATATAATTCAACGTAAACTTTTTCAAACACGAACAACTTATGAAACAACCTTTATATGAACATCTGCAAATTAAATTACATGTACTTGTATTTACATTCGGTCGGCTCTCAGAGATACAAATGTCTGACCGAGGACCTGTTTTTTTATCTTTTCTGATGGAAAATTTGAATATTCTAAAGTCAAAAACTCCATTGTTTACGATATCACAGGCATTAATCATCTGATCATGTATGTCAATTGTATTACTTTGGTGTTTGGTTTGATGCGGGTAAAAATTCAATATCACGAATACCTATAGCAGCTATGGCCAAATCGGGCACCCCTTTCATGATTGTTTTTTCTGCTTCACTCATATTAACCTTACGGTTAACTGGCGGATTGTTAGCTGGCGCTGGGTTACAGAGTTGTTGGGCAATCTTTGCGCTGTCGTTATATATATCAGATAAATTACCGTTCCCGTTCGACCCGGAGTTATTGAGTGAAGATTTGGAGACCGTGTTTATTTGGTTTTTAGTTGTAACCCCCATTCTAGATGTATGAGGACCCTTCGTTGAAGTTGAACCTGCGGTCAGAGACACCTTCGCGGTGTTCATTTCAACACCATTAGTATCAGTGTCGCTCATTTTCTTGAAGCAAAAGCAATTACAACAGCTCTTTGCTCTTAAGGACCGACAACCTTTTCGAATCAGATTCCAGTAAAGTTTGGTAATTCTCTGGGTGCAGATAAAGGAGATAAATATGAAAACTCCTTGTCCGGCATTCAGAACGATAAATATATACTCTAATGGCGTGAAATCCGTCCAGAGATAGAGATAACCAAAGATCCACGTGACGCCGGTCAGAGACGACAGTTTCATATAAATTATCGTGTTTGCTCGATCAGTAGATTTACCACGACGACGCATTGTCGATGCCGAGATTTGATAAACAACAGCGAAGAAAAATCCCATGTTTAGAATTATGATCACCCCAACAGGCAAGGCAAACACCCAACCTACCATGACAGGATTGGAGATATAACAGACCCGGCCCCCATAACCAACATCCCTACCGCCTGACTTATACATAGATATACCCATGTTAATAGCGACCATCGAGGTAGCTACACCGTAACAGTACAACGCGTAGCAGCACACTTGTGGATCTAGTGCACGCACTGATCGATAACTCTGTCCTGTAACAAAGGTTCGGAACATGTGCAGTGTACAAGCGTTCATCCAAAATATTGCGGTGAGCCAAAACAAATGAATAAAGACCCCTAAAGCAATACAAAGTGTGGGCGTTTCTGTTTGGTCCATACCGAACTGATATAAAATCTGAGCTACTAGTAGATGCAGGGCAAGCATCAAGTTATTCTTACCGGGAATCGAACGTAATTCGTCAAACAAAATATACGTAAAAATAGTACCCAACAATCCGGCAATAGACAACATGTTACATATGACGGATAAGATCGCCTGTGGTGAGTACTCAAGCTGTTTGTTCTTTACGTCCAAGTATTTCTGGACATTGCGCAAGTAATCTGATAGACATATTCTCACGTCGCTGTATGTGGAAGTCCGGATAAATTCACCGTTGTGGATACGTTGATCGGCAACCACAACATCGAACACATCAATGTAATCAAAAACTTCATTTCTGTTCAGGATAATTTGAGTACAAAACGCGAGTTTAGATATACGTGTCAGCTTATACGATGCTTTGATGTCGTCAAGGTGAACTCTAAATACGTTTAAAAGTCCAGTATAGTCTATAAGGTCAATAACAATGATATCATTAAATGATATAGTGCTTAGTTCAATTTTCACACCTACAGAAAGATCAACAGAGAAAGAAATCGGCTCTGACCCGGTACTATTCAAGGATATATTTCGTCCGTATGTCTCTTCATTGAAGATTCGACTTTTCATGATAGTATGTGAATATATTGTTAACTTGGTGAATGTGTACATGTATGAAAAATCTTCTTTTATAGCTAGAATGATAACTTCAATACCTATGTCATTTCCAAATACTTTCTCCAGGATTTTTTTAGCCAGAGTCGTCTTGTTTAGAGGTTGGTAGGCGGCGAGAGTGTACTCATCCGGCATGAATTTGAGGGCTACCGTGAACGAAGCTTTAATGACATCAACGAAAGTTGGAACACAGTCTTGGGCGTTTGCAAACTGGCGTCCTATTGGGCAGTACCAGTCCCGGCATGTGTCCTTTAAAACAAAAAGTTCAAAATATGGTCAGAGGTGACAAGTTTTATCTCTTGCAAGTAACTACAAAACGAACACCGTGACCCCCACTCTCTCGCTTAAAATGTTTCTGTTATCATAAGTATGCTATGATCATGCGAAGTTTTTAAAAATATGTCTGTACGTTTTATTCTGCCTATATGTCGTGGATTTTACTGAAAACTGCGAGATACGTCATTGATGTATAGGACATATGGTGAATAAAACAAATAATTTTTTCTTCTTTTACGATTACATGAAAGTTGGTCATAAGCAAATTACTACTACATCATATTCCGTTAAATTCATATGAGTATATCAGTCTTATTCACCAGTCTCTTGTTTTATTTAAAGTCCCATAAGCATATAAATGTGTCGGTCGTAATAGTTTCTGTGTGTTCTATAACAGAGGAATCCGGTGTGTTTTCCTCTCGTGCATACTTTATAGCAAGAAAACATATTTCCAAAACCACTATCGTATTTTTACTAATATAATTGAAAAAGAAATACTATTTATAGAACAGCTGTGTTTTCCCGCAGTGATATTATGCACACAGCGGACGTCACGCGCTCTATATATTTCAATTTACAAAAGCAAAATTCACAGCGTAGTGAGTGATTTTAGAAGAAAAAAGGCTCGTTTCGTCGGTAATTATTATCTTGAGATAATATCAGGTTTTTTTTGCATATATTTTTATAGCAAAATGCTCAGGGGGCTTTAATACTATTTTCAAAATTGGCGGTGTTTTCAAATCAGGCAAAAATTGCAACACATGTAAAAACATGCTCTTTCAAAGTTGGTAGGAATTTAGCGCCGCTTTTAAAGACATTGAACAGCTACTATATAAGTGACCCCCCCCCCCCCCAAAATCCACATGAGGTCTAATCTCTTAATTGTTTTATTGCCCCTAATCAGATAAAACCAGTCTGGTCACGGTCTGTAGACTTGACACCTAGTCAAAAAGTGGGGTAATACATTTTATTGATTTACAGTGATAATAAGTTTATGACTAAATTGCTTTTGTTTTTATAAGTATAGAGTAACAGATTATGTAAACAGGTGCTAGTCTATCAATGACCCTGTCTGTTTTATTACACCCTACTGTGGAATTAGGGGACTTTCTGGTCCATAAGTCACATGCCTCGTATTCCTGGTTCAATGTCTTTAATGGCACACATCTTAATGAGTTATCTCTGAATACATGCAGTTCATCAGAAATAGATATATAATATATTTATACTAACCGTGTATGGATCATACACCATCCTGTCACGACATTTCACGCCTGATGGTATGAACTGTGAAGGCGTCAGGTCATTTTGTATCCACGGAATCAGAATACGGGATTCGTTGTTGGCTTCAATGTTCAATTCTGCAACCAGTAAATTATCAGCGTGAATTTGCAGTTTGACGTCGTGAAAACATTGATTTTCGTCTTCAACTCCAGCGCGGTTGCATAAGTAGCAAAAATAATTTTCATATACTTGAGTTGTGCCATTTTCAAGACTGGTATACGGCATATTTAAACTTTCACAGGCGTTTACCACAGACTGATTAGCAAACCCTTCAGGGCACGTATCAATGAGGTAAACGTTTTCAAAGCACAACTCGTTTGGAACCCGCGTGTCGTCTGGAGGCATAAATTCCACACCACAGAAATCGTCTTTCGTCGTTGTTGCCGCTTGGAAAACTTTGTCCGATGAAACCGGGAAAAGCAAAATGTCCGATTTCACGACACTTCGAGCGGAGCAGGTTATGTACGTCTTCCAGTTTGTCAAGGAAGTTAAACTTTCGTTATTACATTCCGCGCAGAAGATGTTTCTATAGTAACGACCGCTTAACTCGGACATCATCGGGATACTTTGATTTAAAACAGTAAGGTCAGGCTTACTACAACGTGTTTCATTTATTTCCTTCGGACAAGTTGTAACCATGACTACACCAAGACGTGAATACGAAGCACTTGAATCATTATTAGACAATTTCTTGAGTTGATTCTCTAAATTCACTGTCGTCGACACACAACTTGTTCTATGAGGCGAAATAGTTGAGTTTTCCACACTTCCGGCTTTTGAGACGCTTTCATTTAAATGTGGACAACAATTTCTCATCTCTATACAAGCATTGACGTCACATGAACAAGGTAAACAGCAACTTTCAGGCAATCCGGACTGGTAACAATTCTCAGAACCTGGACAGACATCTTGAAGCATTATCGTCTGTTTTGGTGTCAACTGGCTGTGTACAATAAGGACATAAACTAGCAAACATGTCACCTTGATAAGGCCCATGTCTTCTTCTATCACGGTAATTCAATTTCAGTTAAACCCTGCAAAGATTCAAATAATTCAAAACTACACATACCCAACTTTCGCGGACATGCTGATTTGGAAAATCGATAAAAAATTTACATTAAACAAAGAAGGGGATTTTCACTATAATCGTCATAACTTTTATTCTATTCAAAATACGAAATTTGTACTCATCACAAAAGTTTAATTAATCTTTTATCTTTCTAATGGTGTATTTTTTATTATTTTAAATTAATGTATTCTTCGACCCTTTTGCGTTTGAAAAAGACACCTATCGATTCCCTCTATATTCAATGTAAAAAGTGTAAAATTGGTAGATTTTTCAATGAAAATTTGATGTTTTCAGCATCATAACTCTTTTGGGGGAAATGTGATCAAATTTGTACTCATTGCATTCGTTTGGAAAATTTAATTTCTTTCACCATATAAAATATGAAAACAATAAAATAATATCTTCTTCGACCCTTTTGATGATTTTTAAAACTACCCCTTAGATTTTTTAAAGTTCAATTCGTCAATCGTTCGGCAAATCTCGGATATTTACGTACGTTTACGGACACAACGTGCATTTGGCGATGATCATATCTGCTGATTAGGTATCCATGTATATACAGTCACAGCATGATGCATTATACAGGGTAATAAAAAATGGACGCGTTGAATCAAGTTTTAGGATAATTGAGGTTGAATACTAAAACATATTACAACATGGATGAAAATATTAGAATCTTTGAAATAGTTTACTTTACTTCCGTATAAAAAGCAAAATCGATATTTATGATCAAATTTGCTGATATTTTAAAAAAATAACATATTAAAATAAAAAAATGGTTTTCACCATTGTTAAATCCCAATTAGCTTTTTGGATGTTAAAATGAAGTAGGTCTCATTTTACCTATGTGAAACTGATTTTCACTTGTAATAAAAACGTTCCAATTTTTTATCACAAAGTTCATAATACAGCATAGTATTTATTAATAATGTTGCAATAAATAAGAAAAAGCCTCTGACAACTATTTTATGAGATATGCCTTATGGAAGGCATTATGTAAATATTGTTACAAATTAAGTAATATAATAAATTATATTTCTTATATTTTACTATTGTTCTAATGTTTGCATCTCATTGTTCTAATGGGCCTTACATAGACGATGATATTTCATTAAATGAAATTTATTATTAATTCATTTTTGATACTATACTTATATGCTAAATATATCATTTTGGCATACGTCCACATGTCACTTATAAAAACATGTCATAAAATAATATAGATTACTTATGATGTGTAAACAAAGGACGGATTATAAAATCATATTTTTGAGATCCCTTTATATGGTTGCTAACTTTACCTGATTATTGATATTTTTATACGCATCTCACATTGACTCACAAGCAATTGGGCACGTCGAGTTATATTTGTTAGATACCATTTCAATTAAGACGGATGGAAATTGCCATAAACTTGCAGAAATTGATTGTACTGTTTATACACCAGGTCTATAGCTTAATATCATCAAGGACTTATATACATACATATGTATGTATATAAGTCCTTGATATCATTCGTTTTTTTCTATTTTGTGATGGAAATAAGTATCTGCAACAGCTATTGAAGGTTGTAATGGATTTGGAAGTAATTTCATTTATAATTATAGACCTACAAGACGTGCGACATAGTGCACTATTTCTGGTTACCCGATCGACCCTTATTAATTTTATCCCGCGACCCTAGATATTTTCATGATTTTATCCGAGGAATGGAAAATCCTCTTTCTAATTTTTTCCTTCCCACATGCTTTCAAATACCAAATAAAGTCTATACCTACAAACTTAGTAAGTACTAACCGACTTTTAATGAGAAAAGAAAAAAAATATATTTTCACGCCTAAGTGTAATCATGATGATTTAATGTTAATTTCAGCAGTGAAAATAAATGTATTGTAAGCTAATGATTGTATATGCAGAATAGAATCAAATTACTATTTGACTGCATACAATAACAAAAATATTACTAGGATTTTTGGATTTTGTCTTTTCATAATATTCGCATTTGCAAAATTAATTTTACTGATGAAACAAATTAATGTCAATATCATATATTTCTGTCCATTTTAACAGGGATGCTATATTACAGGGATACGCAACGGACGGAAACTGGCTGAAAAACAGTGCCTAGGGATATTCACGCGAGAGCGCATGCGCATACATTTACCGTTAATGTCGTTATCTAGCAGATAAAAGATGGATCAAATATTCTCTTCAATAGGCTTAAATAAATGTTGTTTTTGCATAGAATTTTATATATATTGATCTTAAAGTGTTAAATATTTTACACATGTTGTAATTTTGTTTCTAAATATTAGTGGTTTTAAAGATTTCCAAGTTTTTGTGACCGTTCGAAAATCAAACTGACGTGATAATTTGACCGAAATGGTCGCATAATAGAAAATGTCAGTTTTTTGCAACAGCTTTATTGCGTGAAGATATTCTTAATTTCATGATATTTTGTCGTGGTTGAAGTGTGACATACTTCTATATTGGCGGCATAACTATATTTGCATGTTTTATTTTGTTATAATACATAATTTCGCGATCGATTATGGCCCAGTTTTTACAATTTACAAAATGGAGGCCTGGTCTGACGAGGAAAATATTGCACTTTTTGCGACATCATTTGTATGTAAAGATATACTATATATCAATTTTTTCTTCCATAGTTTGACACTTACATACGTCGATATTGGCGGCATGATAATATATTCATGCTTACTTTTGTGAAAGAACACAATTTCGCGATTGATTATGACCCCATTTTTACGATTCAATTCAATGGCGGCCTGATCTGACGAGGAAAATATTTCACTTTTTACAACACCATTTGCAAGTGAAGATATACTAAACATGAAAAATTTCTTCCATGTTTTGAGACTGGCTTAGGTCGGTATTGACGGCATAACGATAATTTCAAGAATTATTTTGCTATAATACCTTATTTCGCTATCGATAATGATCCATTTTTACCGATGCATAGCAAAACGAAAAAGCATCATATTTATAAGCACTAAATTACATAGATTCTAGCGCGAACCAGAAACGGTGTAACCCGAATATATTATTTGGTATGCACACATTTTCACACCTATTATTCGAAATCGTCAATTCATAACAATGGCTGATTTAGAATCAACTGGCATGTGACAAACAATATGTACATCAATTCATACACGAAGCGTGTCAACAGTTTAATTTTTCAGATTGAGTAAAGTCAAACAGTTTATTCATGACTCGTACAACATTATATACATACATAATATGAAGAATGTAGAATACGTGTATATATGCCTTTCCATACAGAAATATAAGATACAGATCAATTCTTTAAATATCTAGTACATTTAAAATTGTCCAAGTCTTGAAATAATGACGGTATTATTACGTACATTATAATGCTGACAGAATCCCAGTTATTCTATATATGTTTATAATGAAGAGAGCAATGAAGAAACATTACTTAATTTAATCTTATTCAATATTTATCTGTAATGATGGGTTAGTTGTAAGGTCAACCAAATTATGGTTTTATGCTAATCGCCACGAATATTTCACTGTGATCTCAGGTTCTTGACTTGTTTTTGTATTTGCTAAAATAATATCCGTTTTTCAACAATGATTAATCACTGTCATAATCAATATGATGTGAACATGTTGGTTTAAATTATGACATAAAATTTTATTGGTGGAACCCTGTTTTTTCCAATTAATGGTCACACACCGTGACCTAATGCATTCAAATGACATGTGCAGCTGTGAAAACAATGTAGATTTATGAAACATAGACTACCCCATACTGTTTTCCATCCGGATTTATTGATTGTTTCCTTGTAATCAGTAAAGATCGTCACCGATATTATGATTATAACTATACGAGGGCATATCATACGCCATTTTGGCGGAAGATTAAAAGTTACAGATTAAGTCTTTGGCTAATAAAATTGATACGCTATAATAGAGACATACATTATGAAAAACAAAGATCAATAACAAGATAAACTTGCTCATTAATACAAATTTATACGAATCAAAATTACAAATAACAAACCTTTCACCATAAAATGTATAACGTACGTACATTTCTTTCGTACAAAACATTCATGATATATAGCATTTCTTTAAATAAAAGTTTAACCATGGCATGAACATTTCTTCTTCAGCTGATAAATAGAAAGAAGTTCAACGATACAAAATTAAATTTGGTCTTGAGTTGTTAAATCGAACAAAACTTTCATGATATAAATATTTGTTATACAAATTTAATTAAAATGTTTAGCATTCGATCGTACATTTTTTCATGATATAAAAGTTTCGTTCACGAATTTAAGTCAAATTTTAGCATTCTATCGTACATTAGTTGTCATGATATAACTTTTCTTTCACAAGTTTATTCCGTGAAAATTTCGCCTTCAGCTGCATGGTAATTCGAAAACAAGTTTCACGACATAAAATTTAATTGTACAAAACTTTCATAATGTAATATACTGCATGTATTTCAATTTTTCAAACATATTTTCAAGGACTTATATACATACATAAGTCCTTGATATTTTCATGATATAAATGTTTCTTTTAAAAATTCAATTTAAATAAAAAAAATAGCGGTGAAAATTTCGTCTTGAGCCCCGTGTAGCATCACTGCTTGAGCTCATAAACCGAACAAAACTTTCATTACGTAAACATTTCTTTCCTACAAAATTTACATAATTTAAGCATTTCTTTCTCACAAAATTTACATAATTTAAGCATTTCTTTCTCAAATTTAATTTAGAAAAAATAAGTTGTGAAAATTAATAACAAACAAATAAAAACTACGAGGAACTTGAGTCGATCAAGGACCACTAATGTTACTTTTTGTCAATTATCGATTCTTTGTGTCATTTTCATGGTAATTTCGGTAGTTTTGATACCTTTGCTTTCATTAACTAGCCTAGGCACTGATAATCGATAGTTGATCAGTGGATGATAAGCGGTTGCACATCCCTGTAATATAGCATCCCTGATTTTAACGACGTACATAATATAGTTGGGACTTGCTCAAGTCTTATCAGAGATCCAAAAGTTATACAGTGAAATATCGATTTTTGGATCAATTAAGATAACAGATTTTATCTGTTACGCGTGACTGACTTTATTACTTTATGACCCCTAATAAAGTCAGCATAACGCAAGCAAGGAGGGTAACAATAGGTAGACTGTATATAAACCCCTGAATTGTAGTTGTTTCCCTTGTAAATTGATCGGATACTCGATAAGGCCATGTCCGCCAAAGTTGGACATGTGTATTTCGTAGTCAAAAGAAATCTAAAGATGGTAACAATAATGCATGTGTAATACAACGGAGAAGTGTAGGACGTAAGCAAAGCGTGCTTATATTTTATTACACATCGCACCAACAGCCAGAGTCGTATGGCGTTTTTTTTTCAGCGTTAACAGTATAATATCAGGTATGCATCTGGGTAGAACCACCGATCTTCCGTAAGCTTTCAGGGCAGCTCCCTCATGTTTGAGATTTGATCCCGGTTTGGATGGGGTTTGAACACCGCGGTAAGTGGCTAGTGATTACTAGTAATAATTTTGCATAATCATCCACACCTTTTTTTACTATCCAGTATTGTAAAACCGATAATCGTTTTTATATAGAATAAAAAAGGCTATTACTAAATAACTCGTCATAACTTTCTTTCTGTTTAACTCACAAATTTTGTAACTATCACAAAAGTTTGTTTAATATCTATGCCATTTTATTAATGTTTTTTTTTCATTAATTTGAAATAATAAATCAATGGTCTTTTTTAAGAAATCGGAACAGAAAATTGTGTCCGGATTTACGTGACTTCCGAATAAAATGGTTCAGATCAGAAAATCTGTATTGGATTTACAATGAAAGTAAATTGGTTCCTTCGAATCAAAATTGATGTTCAAAGTTAAATACTCTTCGGTTCAATGATATTGTTCCTGTGTTGATAGCATTATTTTCCTATGTATCACCTGCTTGGTTTTAATTATTTGCATAAAATCCAAATCTGAGGAAAGTCATAGCTTCACATAGCTATCAATATTCAGTATGAATTTCCTTAAAGCTTTCGACCTGAATCAATATCTACAAAGCTTCTTTGTGTAACTACGTATTACTATAAACAGATGCACAAAAGGTCTCCGTTAGTTCCGCGAAATATTCGATTAAGGTATTCGAGCATTCAGCTGCCACTGTCCATACAATAATACACGGTTTTACTGAACTCGGATATCGCATGTATTTCCTCACAAACAAACCGTTCTTTCTCTCTTTGTCACAGATACTAGCAGAAATATAAACTGCATGGTTCCCGTTTTATGTTGCAGAGCACCAAATGTACAGACATAATCGGAGACCATTTTAAGTGAAATATATTAACAGTCGGGTTCATGCAAGTTCATTTAACCGTGTTCGACGGAATTAATTTAACTGCATAAATAATCAAAGCTATGAAGGTTCTGATGTTGTTCGGATCTACAAATCAGTCAAAAGTTGATTTCTATGTAGGGTGAGTTTTGGAAAACGAACGATAGTTCGCGCATGAATTTAATGCAGACATAAGTACTACGAACGCTTTTCTACACCCGCTATGCAGTTGTTACAGTTGTTCCCGTTCCATGTGTTTTCAGTACTTTGATTTATGTTTCAAATCTGAACACCAAAAGTAGTTCAGCAATTAGCATAATATTATAATATATAGTTTACATTACCTGCATTTTTGAATACTCAACTTATGCAGAATGTTATATATCATACATGAAGACATGCTCGAAGAAAAAGGTTAAACGTTATAGGCATTAAATTAATCGATTGAAACTTCTCGATGAATCACTTTTTTAAATATCTGGCTGACTCATCATCGCATCGTTCATGAATTATATGATGACTTCTATACGTTTACAGAAGAAGCTAGGAACCAGACTAAATTAGCATATACAGCACGAGAATTATGACGTCATCCTTCCTTGAAGGGACAGGATTGTTTAGATTTTTACGACTGATTTGTATTGCTCGTTTACGATATTGCATAGCCATAATTTTGACTTTAATACACGCAATATTAGAATTTGTATTTAGCCATTGAATTGAAATATCGGAACTATATTCTTAGGCGGAAGCTAGGTTAATGGAAGCTGTTCGGTATGCAGGAAAAGTGAAAACTGAGCGATTTTTGAAATACGGTAAAAACATTATTGTTCGTACCGAACAACAAAAACAAAACATAGGAAAATCTCGTACTATTCATAATTTGATAAGGACCACTTACTCAAGAATTGAATAGCGCGTACAAACATATATATAATATACAGATATGTAATATACAGATATGTAATATACAGATATATAATATACAGATATATAATAAACAGATATATATAATATACAGATATATAATATACAGATCAGCTTTTGGACATCATTAAAATTTGGTTTCCTGCACCTGAATGAATGACAAATGTTTAATCAAATCTTGTCAACAGTAGTATTAGAATTATGAAGCAACCACTACAAGCAATATCGAAAGTAATCTTCATCAAATTTTGGCTAGAACAAAAAAAACATGAATATTCAAGATGGGACTCTGTAGTAAACCAATCATACTTGTATGCTTAATTTTTTACATTTGAAACAGATATTTATAAATTGAGATGGTACAAAACTGTAGTTAGTTACACACTGAACAAAACGTGCAATCCCCGTCGAAATATGTTTCTTAGTATGTTCGATATTTAACTTCATGATACCGTGATTCCTTATTTAGTGGCATTTCGGCAAGAATATATATGCCTTTGGTCATTCGCTACATGTTTATATTTGTTAGTTACGAATAATGTATGTATATGTACATTACATGATGCTTGAATGACCAAGTTCTAATTAAATCTTGTCAACACTTAGTATTGAAATAACGGGAACAACCACTGCAAGCAATATCGAAAGTGATTCTCGTCAAATTTTGGCTTGAAAAAAAAATTATATACAAGATTGCCAACATGCTTAAAAGAGTAAAATATTGACTATTTTATTTCAAGAATTTCTCACAAATATGAATTAATTTAAATAATTCTACACAAAAATGTATAAATTTAAATTATTCTTCACACAAATGTATTATTTTAAATAATTCTTCAAAAATATGTAAAAACTTTTGTAATTTTAAGAATTCTTCACAAATATGCGACCATAGACTTTTCATTAGGCCCCAGAAAATGGTAAATTCACCTCTTTCAAGAACAACATGAATCCCAATACCTAACGTATCTTAAAAAGCATGTAACCAGAAACTTTAGTATGGGTATAAACATTTGTTGGATTATTTTGTACGGACTATAATAGTATCCTACGCCGATCGTAATTTTGACATTAATTCCGATTTTTAACAATATGACATCAATAAAATGCTACGGGGAGTTTCTGTTTTTAAAGAGTTTTTTTAAACTAAGTATAAAAGTAACAGGAGTTGATGATAAATTTGATGAACATTTGAAGTTTCTTCGAATTCAAAAAATACCCTGAAACATGCACAGCTGTTTCTGAAAAGTTTCCTGTTTGCTACTTAAAACGTACAACATGTAGTATCCTGAAACTCTCTATTTAGAGAATTAGGGTTTGTCGGGTAACAAGAAACAAACAATTTTTGCTTAGGTCTTAATATTGTCTTTATCCGAATAATATGGAATAAAGGTGAATTTCGAAATGTATTATATCTTTTTTCACAAATATAATTAAATTGCAACAACCTGAAAATCAATTGACTACGAAAAACAAAAAAAAAGAAACAAAAGTACTTGTATTCGGCATTTCGTAGGCAACCTTTTGTTGATTTAATGTCGTTTTTTTAACAAATCGTTTCCCTTGAGAAAAAATCCAATCAGAATAAATTTCAAAAACAGTTTTTAAAGCAAATTTTTATGTCTCAAATATTTTATCATCGCACATTTGTCTGAACTTCGATAAGAGATGAAAAAAATGACCGCAAAATACATACACAGTATATGTGTATGACTTGTTTCTACAATATATTTATATACATATCGAAACGCGATAAATGTTCACGTGGGAAATCATTAAAATATTGTCCGTTTTAACCAATACTATACAAATGTATTTACTAAAACTATTACTGTATTACCCGTATATCATAGAAGTCAATTGAATTGAATCACAAATAATTTAATCAGTAATTATAAAACTCACCGTATGGTCCTTCCTTTATAGAAAATTCACAGATGTTTACCCAGATCTCTTTTCTGAGTTTTGTCTTGCTGTTCAGACATGGTGTAAAAGCGGAGACATGACGTACACAGAACATCGGTTGTTATGGTAACCGAATATAGACATATTTGTCAGAAATATAAGAAACATATCAGGTTTTAATCACATCTCAAAAATGGGAAAACTGATTAAACAAATGTCGACATATGTTAATACGTGTATGTGTAAATCGACCACAGTTCACCATCTACATGGTGCCAATAATGGACAACATTCGCGTATTTTCTTCAACTAGTACTCGAAGTTCTATTCAATAATGGACAATGAAGTGTAATAATTTTATCATGTACGTAACTTAAAGCCCAGGCCAACGTCAAATATTAATTAGACGAACAATTTGTACATGCATGGCAACCACCACGTGACCAAACACCCGCTGAATGACCTTCCTACACCTACATACTAGTATTTTATTACAAGGTGTGGCTATCTCGATAATGACAGACCACGAAGCTGTCATTGTGAAATCTAGGGTCTTATGTTTAGCACCATGATGCTGTTAGCGGTGGATTAGACTGTCAATGAGCAATGCTGTGATCTTTTAGGGTTAAGGTGTTGCTTGCCAAGATGGCATGCTTTATTCATTGATGAATGATGTATGAAGTGTGAAATTTCATAAATGTTGCAAAAATAACTTTATCGGGATAGGCTTCACGCTATCTTAACAATTAGTTCGCGATTTCATACACGAACAGCGTGTAGTTCATCCAAGGACCATGTACCTGTGACAATAACCGGTACTTAATGTAAGTCTGAAATAACCAGTACTAAAACTTAAGTCTGACAATAAACAGCACTAAAATGTTAGTCTGACAATAAACAGTACTAGAATGTTAGTCTGACAATAAATAGTACTAAAATGTTAGTCTGACAATAAATAGTACTAAAATGTTAGTCTGACAATAAATAGTACTAAAATGTTAGTCTGACAATAAACAGTACTAAAATGTTAGTCTGACAATAAACAGTACTAAAATGTTAGTCTGACAATAAACAGTACTAAAATGTTAGTCTGACAATAAATAGTACTAAAACTTAAGTCTGACAATAAACAGTACTAAAATGTTAGTCTGACAATAAACAGTACTAAAATGTTAGTCTGACAATAAATAGTACTAAAATGTTAGTCTGACAATAAACAGTACTAAAATGTTAGTCTGACAATAAACAGTACTAAAATGTTAGTCTGACAATAAACAGTACTAAAATGTTAGTCTGACAATAAATAGTACTAAAATGTTAGTCTGACAATAAATAGTACTAAAATGTTAGTCTGACAATAAATAGTACTAAAATGTTAGTCTGACAATAAACAGTACTAAAATGTTAGTCTGACAATAAACAGTACTAAAATGTTAGTCTGACAATAAATAGTACTAAAATGTTAGTCTGACAATAAACAGTACTAAAATGTTAGTCTGACAATAAACAGTACTAAAATGTTAGTCTGACAATAAACAGTACTAAAATGTTAGTCTGACAATAAATAGTACTAAAATGTTAGTCTGACAATAAATAGTACTAAAATGTTAGTCTGACAATAAACAGTACTAAAATGTTAGTCTGACAATAAATAGTACTAAAATGTTAGTCTGACAATAAATAGTACTAAAATGTTAGTCTGACAATAAACAGTACTAAAATGTTAGTCTGACAATAAACAGTACAAGAATAAGTTCCTTGGAAAACACTTTTCTCGGTTTTACGTCAGTTTTAAACACTATACCAGTTGCATTTATTCAGTATTGAATGAACATACATGGATATATAAAACAACATGTATAATAAAACAAGTTATACATACATGAATTTATAAAACCAATGACAGACACACCAACACTAAGGATTACACAAAAAAGAGATATCTCTTATTTCCATTGTGGTCCTTTAGTGTTGGTGGCATGACATAGAGAGGTATTATGATTAAACTATTGTAGTATCTTTACTATTGATAACTATTGAAAATTGCACTATTATATCAAACATAAATGCATTAGAGTATTTTATCACAGTTACTTTACATTAAAAATTGAGCATTATATATATTATCAATATCGCATATAAATTGGTATCAACAATCATATTCTATTAAAAGGCATGTTTAAGTTAAAGAAGTACCAATACTGAAATACACTATCATGAATAAGTTACTGACTAAATAAATAAATAAAAATAACAGATTACTCAGATATCAACTAAATAAAAATAATAAATTACTTAAATAACAAATAGTGGTAAGTAATAAATTACTTCAGAATTAAATAGATAAATAGTTATTTTAATTCGCTAAAATTTAATAGTTATTTTAATTCGCTAAAATTTCATACTAAATTGTCTAAAAAATGATTTTTTACTTTTGTTTTGGAAACCAGGCAATTTCTCAGACTGTGCTATACTAGCAGGTATTTTCTTCCATTGCAAATACCTAAGAAGTAGAAAGACTTTGTGCCAAACCCTTTGACCCTAGGAACAGCAAATCCCCCTGTTCACTTAACCTGGTTTTATATAAGTGCATGGAATCTTGTATAAATGAAATTGTCTCCCATATTTTCTGGGGCTATGTTATTTTTTATTTAAAGACATGACACAGAATGATCTGGTCTACACGTTTATTGACTGGTAACCATTAAGGGATTTAAAATTATCATTGCCTATGTGTGACCTTGCATCTAGGTCAAGCACAAACTTATTATGGGTAGTTTGAGCTTGAATTTAAGTGAGTCTGAGTGAGACCTTGGTACCATATGGAGCAGGCATAATCAAAATGACATTGAATAAGGGCCATGACAAGGAGCTTCATGGTGTGTTGGGTAAGGTAACCTTTTTTACGATATAAATATTTTAACACAGCATTAGCCTTTTTAAGTACTGAACGGTCCATGGAATCAAAGATAGGGTCTGGTCAATGGTTGCACCAAGGTATTTACAGCAGAAGTTGTTTCAATATATGTACCATTGCATGTAATTTCTAAAGAAGAGTTTGACATTAGTCTATGTTT